>JAQHUG010000033.1:9970202-9982583 GCA_028555095.1 Dicrostonyx torquatus | reverse complement strand
AATAGTGAATTGTAAAAAAAATTCTTTGAGATACACTATGCATCCATATATACATGCAGATGTCCATGGACATGCACACACACTACTTTCAAGGCTTTTTCAAACTATAGAAATCCTAGAATATTTTCAGGCAGACACAGAGCCATAGTCCTCCTTCAAGCTCCCATCTAAGACAGATGACTATGTTCAGCCTGTGTAAAATGTAGAGAAATGAATGCAACTCAAATCATCCTGCAAGTTCCTGACCTCAAGCTAGCTCCAACTTCTTTTTACTCAAATAGAGCCTCTGCTTTCAAATTCCCTGCTCCATTTACCACATGAGATCTCAGTTACATAATGTGTCCACTTTTTTGACTCTCCCATGAAATGTGTCCTTGCTCTTGGCATGCTGGGATAACTAAACCAATTTTCCTTCTAAAAAAATTACCTTTTTCTAAGCTCATTGATTTACTTGAATAGGTATCCATCAACTTTTGAGTATTCCGCTATTCAGCTCTGTGTTGATACAACTGGGATGTTCCAATAAAAGAAGAAAATCTAGCACTTATTCTCTCTGGGTTTATGATCAACTAGGGAGACAAGACTAACATTCATGCAACAACTAGAAAACAACTTGAGACAGTATATAATTAAGAGCTGAATGTGATACTGACTCTGAGTGCACAATTCTTCACTAATTACCAATTGCTTTAAGGAATTAATACTTAACTTTGGGGATTTCAATCACAATTTCCCTATAAACATTAATTCTTGTAACCATCAATGCAATTCATTTCAAAGAGCTACAAACATACCCTGGTTTAACAAATTACCAGTATTGTTCTAAGAAATGTTTTTTTTCCATTAAGCAATTAATTTGAATCCTGATTGTTTTGACCTCTAGGGTCTTTTAGTGGGTGCTTGCATCTCAGACGTAATTTAATTTTTCAAATCAATGTTTTTGGCTGGTGGAGGATTCATAGCCCTAGGGGAGAGGAAAATCTTTCCAAATAGGTATGGGAGATCAAGAAGCACCTTGCATTTGGAGGGATGTGAGCCAATTTTTTCCTCTCTCATAGGAAGGAAACCCCAACACTTGACTGATTTCCTTTCCTGTGTCTCCTTTTCTTCTCTCTGCACTTTCATGTCTTCCCCTTCTTATGTCTGCCTTGCTCTGGTTATCCTTTTCTGCTCTGTCTGTTCTTTGGTCTAGCCAGTAACATCTGAATGGCTCCCCTGTTGGCTGTGACCCTCAGGAAGAAAGAAACTCTTGATCTTGACACCTATGTTGTTTAAGTTGGGTACCAGAGCTTGACCCAAGGACCTGAAGCATGGTAACCCTGTGCTTTGCCACATGGTTCCACCTTAGTCTTATTCTTTACTTCCTTCATCACATGCAGGTTGAGACTAGCCCAGGGTGCATTACTATGACCACAGAGAACCTTCTCAGAGTATCTTTGCACTCTATCTAGCTCCTATCCAGCTACTAGCCATGCTAGGAAGATTGCAAACATAATTTCCAAGTGTGTGACTAAAGAATCACAAACTTTTCAGGATCTTCTCTTTCAGATAAGCCAGCCATCCTTCTACATTTGTTTCTTCCAACTGGCCTGGTCAGTATCTATAGGTCTAGAACCATATTCAAATCTAGTTTCCCCTCTTCTTTAAAAAACAAATGATAGGACTAGAAATATATCTAAGATATTTAGAATGCTTTTTGTCCTTGCAAAGGACCCATATGGAGGCTTACAGCTGTTCATCAAGGCAATTCCAAGGGATCAAACATCCTTTTCTGGCTTCCACATAAACCATAAAAGCAGTAAATATACATGCATGCATACATACATACAAAAATCCATGTATATAAAATAAAATAGAAGTAAATGACAACTAATAAACATCAGAGCACTTCTCTTTTTGAGTATAAAGGTTGTTAGAGAGTACATATTAAATCACATTTTGAGCTTCAGTTCCTTCCTTTCTGATAGGAAATTCTACACAATGGGCTGTTGTAAGAATGAATAGTGTATTGGTTATGTTTCTAGTACCATGATAAAAAAATCCATGAACAAGAAACTTATAAAAGACAGCAGTTAATTAGATTGCCAGTTTCAGAGGGTTAGATTACATCTTGGTGCAGCTGAGAGCTCACATCTGGGTCAGCAAACATGAGGCAGAGTAGAAAGAGAAAGAGAGAGAGAAAAAAAAAACTTGGAATAATGTGGACACACCTCCTCCAACAAGGCCACATCTACATCAAACAGTTCCACCACCTGAGAACCAAGCGGTATATGAGCCAATGAGGCCCATTCTCATTCAAGCCACTACAACGAGTAAACATGAGAATGTTTTACAGTTTTCAAATGTTTCAGCTTCTTCCTCGGTAAAATATAAAGATCAGCATTACTTATTTCACAGGCTTTATATCAGAGTTCAATAAGTTGAATTATGTAAAACACATAAAAACATTGCAAACATTAGCCTTTTATGCATATGTGTGTGGCATGTATGCATGTATGTTTTATGCATATGTAAGTTTACATGGCCAGGGACATACTTGTTAGGATTTATGTAGAGACTAGATGTTGACTCCAAGTATCTTCCTTGATCCTTTCCACCATACTCCTCGACTGGCCTCCCCAGGGATGGCCATGCACTGGCAAACCAGGCTGGGGAATTTGTATCCCCTCTTCCACAGCTAGCCTACACAAGGCTGAACAGGCCTTGTGGAGCCAGGCCAGTGGAGCTGCAGCTCCCTCTTCGTCAGATGGCCTTCAAAAGTCTGGACAGACCCAGGGAAGGCAGGCTGGTGAATCTGCACCCCCATCTTTCAGGGCTAACTTCCCCAAGACAGAACAGCACCTGGGCAACTTGAGCTGGAAAGTTGCACCCCCTTCTTTCATGACTGGGCTCAGCATATCAGGACAACCCCTGGGGAGCGAGGTCAGGAAACTGGGCCTCCTCTTCCAAGGATAGCCACCCCAGGGCCTGCCAGGCCAGGAAAGTTGTGATCCCTCCTAGATGTCTGGACTCCCCTTGGACAGGACAGACCCTGAGAAACCAGTTTGGGGATGCAGCATCCCCATCTACCATGGATGGCCTTTGCAGAAAAGGAAGAACCTTAGGGAGCCAGGTTGCTGATGCTCTTGTTCCCTCTTGTGTGGTTGACCCTTGCATGGTAGGACTGGACCTAGGAGACAGACCAGGAATGCTGACATCCTGGCAATAATCTGAGTAGATTGCTGAAAGCACCAAATACTGACCAAAATGGGGGTGGTGAGGGTGCTGATCAAAATGGGGGTGGTGAGGGTGCTGATCAAAATTATTTAGTAGTGGACCATGCTCTGAGACTGCAGTCTGCCTAGCTCAAGAATTTTGATTTGCTGTTCTGTGAAGGCAGAAGAAGCACACTGAAGGTACTATGTGCTGAAATTGAAGGTAATAGAAAGAGGTCAGTTTCCATAAAGGGCAGATGTTGTCTATAACTTTAAAAACCTACCTTCGTTGCATTTTTAGTGCCTCCTTGTTTACAAAGAAATATAATTCTACTCTTTTAAGTATAATTCAAGAGCTGTTTCATCCGTACAGTACCAGATCCCAATCAAGTTTGTAAACCAGGAACCCTTTACAAACCCCTTTACATCTAAGACCAGAGCACAATTCACTCATTCTTTTCCTCTAACAAAGAGCAAGGCCGTTTGTTTAACAGGTACCCTGGTCTACAACTTCCTCACTGCCTTCTGAAGTTTATCTTCAGGAAAGTTAATCATTGGCAAGCTTCTGACTCGAAAAGGGAGGCCAAAAGTCACTTTGTTCCAATGCCCTGGCTGATAAAAGAAGCACAAGAAAATGGCAATTTTATTCTAACAATTTTTGTTGTGTTTATCACTACTTCTATTCCTACTATGACTGTGTGTGTGTTGTATACATGTATGCAAAGGAAGCGTGGCACAGGAAACATGTGGAAGACAGAGGCACCTCTGTGGAGTTGATTCTCTCCTTCCATGTTTATGTGGATTCCAGTGATTGAATACAGACTGTTCAGCCTGCATTCTAGGGCTGCAAACACCTTTACCTGCTGAGTTACCTCATATGGTTCAAATTTCTTCATTTCTAAAATAGCATGGGTGACTGTAAGATATCAGGCGAAATGTTAGGGAAGTTGCTACAATACAAGGAAAATGAGAATAAACAGATGAGAATAAACTCTTAAGGCCTATTATGAGGAAATATTCATCAGATTGATGAGCTTTAGTGTACACTAAAATACTGTTGAATGAAGAGCTAAACTAATCTCATGGTGGCTGTCTTTCTCAACCTAGAGTTTTAAAAGCTGCCCAGGGTGTGTAAAGAGGGGAGAAATTCCTAAAAGATCTATATGCTTTAGAACTATGTCCTCGTGGTATCCCTTTTAGGTCCAGATCCAGTGTGCAGTCGGAGGAGAACAGGGGCACAGCCCACACATACACTTAAGCGGAGACATAAAAGGAGTAGAGAAAAAAGGGAGCTAAGGCAGCGTCGGTAATGTAAGGAGCTTTCAAGAAAATCTGCTCAGCAGTCAGAATATCTTTCAGTTTATGGAACCATTTGGGGAACCACAGACTCACTTCCATGTGACTTTGAAAATGTGTGTGCCCTTTTCCTTTTTTCTTTTCTTTCTTTCTTTCTTTTTTTTTTTATTCGAGACAGGGCTTCTCTGTAGCCTTGGTTGCCCTGCAGCCTCCCAAGTGCTGGGATTAAATGAATGTGCCATCATCACCTAGTGAGTGTGTTCTTTGCTAAAGACAGCTGGATAGATAGTGAACTGTGTTTGCACAGTAGCAAAGTAAGGAGAAATCCTGAACATGTCTTCCATTCTTAAAAGACTCTTGGCTTTGAACACATGAATTTCATAGGTTCTAAGGGAAGTTTAATTTATAGACCCAACTTGTTCAGACAAGAAGATGAAAGAATATTTTATAGCCAAAGAACTGAAGTCCATGGAGTGTGGACTGGGTTTGCAGCATGGAAAACTACCTCAACAACACGGAAAAGTATCACACATCAGACTTTTGATGAAGAGGAAATGCCTTTTACAAGAATGATTACATTTGAATTTTACATTATGGGTGCAATAAATCCAGAATTTACTGCCTGAATTATAGATCAAAACAAATCAGAAAGTAATTAGTTCATAGAGTAAGGGACTGCTTATCAGAACACACAAAAAAAGGAAACCCTTGACTGTTATAACTTAAAATCAAAAGAAGAGGGAAAGCTATAGAGGGGCGGTTTGTCAGTTGGGTGGAAACCAACTACATCTATTGTTTTCTCTTGCAAATTAGTTTCCTTTCTTCCCCAGTGCTAGATTTTCTAATCTGAAAATCCATTTCACTTCATTGCCTATGTCTCCCTGGAGGCTGCATATTCATTTTCTGGATATTAGATACCCTATTTACCACAGCCTGGAGCCTGAAGACATTTGCCTTGTTGGGTTCTTTTCCCACCCTTTGCAACACAGAATTTCAGAGTGAAAATTACTGCTAAAGCGAGTGAGTGACAGACTCCTATTGGGTCGCCAGGTTCATTATACATTTAAACTTTCTGTTATTATTATTTAGCATGTGAAATGCCTGCTCTGCCATCATCACAGGTGACTTCTCAGAGGGTATCAGAGCCTCAAGAGGACAGGGATTAATATTAGGTTAATAACAGCTAACAACAGGATGAAGGCTGAAGGAAAACATATTTAGAAAGTCAACCAGAGGTATATTTTATTTTAATGAAAAAGAATAATGAAAAGCCCTCTGCAGGGAAAGTAAATTTGATGAGGTTATTTAAACATATATGTGCCCCTTACTATTTTGAAAGGGCCTTTTGTTAATAATGGGATTTAATATAATTTGTGAATTTGGTCTTAAGTTACAGAGTAGCTAGAAGATAATCTTAGAAAATGGAGCTCCTTTGCTGGTTGTGAGGTTAGAATAGATTTTAGGGTGCTGCCATTGCATGAGGTATTAAAGCAAATCTAGTTGACTTCCTGTTAGACCAGACACTAAAGGTCAAATGTGAAGTGAATTACTTAGGGCTCTCAAGCACAGACAGCTTTACTAAGCCTAGCCACTATAGGGTGAAGACTTATGCAGGCTGCACTGGTTAGTGACTTTCTATTCTTTATAATGGATTCCAAGCAAGCATTGTAACTGCAAGTTTACAAAGAAAAGAAAACCCAGGGGAATATTTATTCTCTGAAGGTCATATGGACAGCAAAGATGCAGCTGGAATGCAGTCTGTATTGTGGTGCAGGACCCATCCAAAGCACTCAGCCAGAAAGCAGAGCTCTCACCTGCTTAGCCACCAAGGTCTACAGCTATAGCTAGCAGGCCTTTACAGATATCAGTCGGTCTGTCTCTGGTTGTGGATACTTTGATTCAGACCTCCCTGACTTGAATCTTGACTCTACCCTAGTCTCTGACTTAGTTCCAACCACTCCAGTTCATACACATCCTATTTCTGTTGACGCTCACTTGGGATGACCACCCCTTTTCTCATTTAAGTTCAATACCTCAGATTCTGGTAAATGTCAAGAGACTGGCCTAGAAGCAGCTCAGTACAGGTCAAATAAAAACAACCTGTCAAATTATAAATCAGGCAGAGTGCTAGTGATGGAACAGACAAATGATGGTGAGTCTGTTTGAAACAGATAAGTGAGAGCATATTGGAAAAGAAGGCCCTGAGACAGTGACTCAGATATCAGTTGATATCAATGGTGCCACTAGAGCCCCTGTTAAGAAATGGGTCATAACTTTAGTTAAAGCAATTGGCTTGAGAGCAGCAACCGGACTATGTTAGAGCCAGTCTGGAAGGGGACACTGTCCATAGTCTTCTACAATGAAGAACTGGGACAGACAGAAGCAGGGCATCTGAGAGAGGACTTGACTAAAAAAGCAACTCAACACCTACTGTTCTAGCTTCATGCTTTTGAATCAGGGACCATTGCATATGGTTGATGCTGCTGAGGCAAGATTCCCTACCTCCCTAAGCCTGTGCACCATCTTAGTGGAACAATGTGGGGGCAGGGGTTAGGTTTTAGTGCTCTAAGTCCTAATGCCCCATTTACTATTACAATTGAGGTTTATCTCTGAAACTATATATCTCCCAAACATTATTATGAGGAATGAATGACAACTTGTCTTTAATTTCAATATTCTTTAGTAAATGTATATGATAAATCTTAGGAATGACAGTCACCATGAGCACAGGGTAACCTCATTTATGTATTTCTACTCTATAGAACTAATTCCTATGCCAACTTAGATCATGTGTTTTGATTTCAAACCCACAAACAATATATAAACCTGAAAACCATCATTAGTATATGACATATAATAACAAATTTGGGAGCTCAGAAAGCAAATGTGAGAATCCATGCCTTAATTAAGCTAATGATTAATTCTTGGGTGATTTGGTTAAGGATTTAATTACAGAAAACCATATGCCTATAGTCTGAAGCTTAAACAGCCAAATGAACAACTGCTGTCCTTAACTGATTAATTCTCTTCCTACTTTGCAGAAGAAACATGGGACCCAGTGGGTATAATTTACTCAAGACTTTGGCAAAGCTTCTTGAAACATTTTTATAGGCAAACATTAGTAGAAAGAACAATGAAAGGATGTAGTGTAGGAAAGAGTGTAGCCTTGGGTTGATGCAATAAACCCCATGGGAGGTATGTTGTTAGACACTAGGGCTAAAGAGAAGAAGGTGATTAGACTCCTTGTGTCAGGCATTAGTCTGGCATTGTTCAATATTTGAGATCCCTCCTGTATCTGCAGTTTTATTCACTATAGTTTTGTATAACTTCAGACAACCCAGAGCCTGAAAGCACTTGGAAAATTCCAAAAATATTTAATTTATATGGTTTAAATTTTATGCTATAAGTCATACAGTAAAATCTTTTGTGGTTTCTTTCCATTCCTACTGGGACATGAATACCCTCTTCTAGAATACCAACCTCTTACCACATATCACCAATTAGTCTTCATTTTTTATTATTTATTTATTTATTTTAGACAAGGTTTCTCTCTCTAACTAGCCTTGAACTAGCTGTATTACTGAGGATGACTTCGAAACTTCTGATCCTTCTGTCTCCTTTTCCAGGTACTGGCATTACATTCATATGCCACTGCTCCTGATTGTATGTGGTACTAAGAACTGAATGAGGATTTTACATATGCAGGGCAAGCACTCTACCAACTGCTTTACATTCCAGATTCCTTTTAGCCATTTAGAAGACATTTGGGGTTATTAGGTCAGCTCTTATCGCATCAGTGTTTGTGTTTAACCTTTATTTTCATTAACTGTGATCCAAGTTTTATCATAGTAGTGTTGTGCACCAGGTTTCCTCTGAAACTGAAACATTCCATCCTGTAGGGAAGTTCCTATCCTAAGGCAGAAACTAAACAACTCAAAATAGCTTCAGGAAGTGCCTGAAACTGATGAACTCACTAGGACTCTCCATGACCAAGTAAACAAGCAAAGATGCTGAGAGTCATGGGCACATAAGCCTAGCTACAAAGAATACTCTCAGATAAACCCAGTAGCTTGGAAAGAGGTAGAGACCAGCCAGGCTCTCCAGAAGAGACCATGGCCAATTGAGCCAACTGGACCAGATAATCTTCACCTATTGAGTTGCCTGCAGGTTGTGCAATGTGCTCCAGGTTTCCACCTGCTGTGAATTGTCACCCATCCTATAGGTTCTTTTGCTGCTGCAGCTGACTTTGAGTCATTTCTGATCCTGTATTAACCTCTCCCCATATTTGCCTAAGTAATCTCAATAAAAACCCATGGGTTCCCCAAGTCACATTTGTCTCCTCGGGAAAGGTGCATCACACAATAGTAAATTCTTCTTATTTTTTGAGACAAGGTCTCATGTGAAGTCTTGGCTGACCTGGCAGTCACTATGCTCATCTATCTCTGCTCTTGAGTGCTGGAATTAAAAGCATTCACCAGCATATTCATATATGCTTGTTATAATTATTTTCTTTTTCATTATTAAGTATTACTATCTACTAAACTTTATCAGGTATACACTTATATAGGAAAAAATAAACAGATGACATGTTCAGTACTATCAACAGTTTCCATCATACTCTGGTGTCATGAACTGCCTCTCCTTCACTGGGAGGAGACTATGTAATAATGTATTAAATTTGAATAAAAAGGGAAGTGCTGTGAGCCAGTAGGCTCAGTCAGACTGTCGTGTCTTTCAGTGACACTGAGTTAGGTCATGACAATGAAAGTAATGAAAGTAATGTCTTTTGGGACATGGACAACTTAATAGAAGGCATAATGTCTCTCTCTCTCTCTCTATATATATATATATATATATATTATATATATGTGTGTGTGTGAAGATAAGAATACATTCAAAACATAAAAAAGTACTTTAAATATAAAACTTTAAAGGTTATTAATTTTTATAAAGTTATAATAAGGGCAATGTTCACTGATTTAAAAATGATTCAATACAATATAGTCTGTCTCTTTCAAGAAAGATCCTATTTAAAGATATATTTATAATTAAAAAATAATTCCATGTCGTTGTAAAGAGAATGTCATTAGAGAGAGATATCAGCTGATTGAAGTTACCTTTTGTGATTATTGGACACTTTTCTTACCCTGTTTTGCCTTTAGCCTTACCAGCCTATTAAGACACAGATGAGCTCAAATCTGGCTCAATACACAAATTTCCACACAACAGCCTTTGTCCTCATAAATGCCTCCAACATTTCAGGGATTCCTAGAGTGCTAGGAGGTGTGAGCCTGGCATTCTTCTTTTCCTGCTTTCTATGCTGGCTTCTCTGTGATATGACGGGTGGAAAGGGAAGCACTTCTAGGACCACTACACAAGAAAGTTACATCTTTCACGCCCTTGTCAGTCCTGCCCCTAAACTGTTTAATTATGATATCTTGAGAAGTCCCGCAAAGCCTAGAGTCCTTTGAACTATTTTATTTGCATGAACTGGCCATAGCTTTCCTTTTGGTGATGCATACCCCTCCCGCGCCACCCATCCTTAACTAGTTCCTTGAACTTGATCAGTCTTCCGATTGTTTCAAGCAATATATTAAGACAAAACTGTGTGATGTGGATGCAGCTCTCTTCTGGCTCTCCTCCATCAGATTCTCTTACTCAGATCCCAGCCACAATCTTGGGAGAAAGCACCAGCCATATGGAGAAAGCATGGAGGTTTTCCAACCACCAGCACTGCTTATTATTTTCATCTACATTCCACATTGATTGCTAACTACGCAAAGAAAGACTTTAAAATTCCAGCTCTCGGCAATGCAGCTGCCCAGACGATGTTTAGTCAAACAGCGGAGAAGAGCTCCTGGCAGATCCTGCCACAATGTAGGAAAAAAAGTGAGCAAAAGAAATGCTGTTTTTGCCATAGGCCAGTGTTTGCAAATGGCTGCATTTGTAGCAGCAGCGATGCTCTTTCATCTGCCACATGTCTTTTCTTACATATCTGAGGCAGATGCTGACGTCCCTTATTCTACATAGTCCTAAGAACACCAAGTTCAAGTGTAAGCGGCCCCAATACTGTATATTCCTTTCTGACAACAGCCTCTTACCTTTTGTTGTAGATATTTCCAAATATGGAGCAACGGAAGACGCTTCAGGCATCAGGCTATCATCCTTATCACACAACTCTAAACTTGTCCTATCAGATTTCTTGGCTGCAGGCAGGTGAAAAGATGCCTGTGGGCTGGTCCCGCGGATGAGGATCTGGCCCATCATTTCAGAGAGAAGACAAAAAGAAGACTGACTTAAAAACTCCTACCCCAGGCCAGATCTCCTTCCACTGTATTTTATAAACCACCTCTGAAAGAGAAGCGTCTCGGGAACTGAGGTTTCTTTCTTTGTCATTTGATAAAGGGCAGGTGGCCAAGCAATACAAATAATAAAAACCACTTTAAGGGGGAAATTTTCCTGTCAGAAAAGTACTTTATGGGGGTTGTGGGGCTACAAAAGAAGAGATTTGGGGAATTTCAATACCCTGTACAAAAAGCCCATTTACTGGGGACAAGATGAGTGGGTTACAGGAAAAATATTTATGCTTTATAGAACTATAAAAAGCATGAACTAGAGGATGCTACAGCAGACAACTGGAAAATAATTGAAAGCTTCCACAGGAGAGATGAAGAAGAGAACACAACTCTTTCTAAGAAATGAATGGGATAAAAGACTTATACCACCCACGCTTATCCTTTGACATCCTTTGGTACAGACCCTGGACTGCATGGGTCATTCTGATGCATAAAAGTATTGCATTGCATTGCATTATAGTTAAATAACATATTCAGAATTTACAGCAAGTGTGATAACTTTCTTTTTCTCTTTCCTAACCTTGCTCCACTATGGCAATAGAAATTGAGGTGCTATTGATGAATGTTATAAATAAAAATTAAGAGAGCATGTATAAATATATGCCATATAGCGCATACCTCATAAGTTCATTGTAGTAGTTTCACTTTGAGCTATGTTTGGTTTACATTTTGTAAAGGACATGCTTTTTTCTTCTTGTTAATGTTTAATTACAGTACATATAACTTCCAACTCTTTAGAACTCAATGGCTCTAGTTACTGTACCAATTCCTGAGAGCACCTTATTTTATCTTCATGAAAACCCTTTGAAGTGGAAATTAGAATTTATTAGCTTCAGATCATGATAAATTAAGCAACTTGACCAATGCTGATATAACTATGTGTTCATGATCCCAACTTTTTTATGATCTCAAATAATATCCTCCTACCTCCAGTCTTTTCTTTTGCTTATTTAATTTTTTGTTTTTATTGAGCTATATATTTTTCTCTGCTCCCCTCCCGTCCTCTTCCCTCCCATTCAACCCTATCCTATGATCCCCATGCTCCCAATTTATTTAGGAGATCTTGTCTTTTTCTACTTCCCATGTAGATTAGATCCATGTAAGTCTTTCTTAGGGTCCTCCTTGCTGTCTAGGTTCCCTGGGATTGTGAATTGTAGGCTGGTTTTTCTTTGCTTTATACTTAAAAGCCACTTATAAGTGTGTTCATATTATATTTGGCTTTCTGAGTCTGGGTTTCTTTTGGGGAAAGACCACTTGTTAGTTCCGGGCTGCCCAGTCCAAAATAATCACACAAAACTATATTAAAACACTGCTTGGCCCATTATCTCTAGTTTCTTATTGGCTAACTCTTACATATTAATTTAACCCATTTTTATTAATCTGTGTATCACCATGTGGCTCTGGCTTACTGGCTAAAGTTCCAGCATCACTCTCCACTGGGGCTACATGGCTTCTCTCTGACTCTGCCTCCTTTCTCCCAGCATTCAGTTTAGTTTTCCCCACCTAGCTCTATTCTACTGTGCACAGGCCCAAGA
>JAQHUG010000033.1:9939281-9961857 GCA_028555095.1 Dicrostonyx torquatus | reverse complement strand
TCTGGGAAGAAGGGAAGTGTGGCAGACACCATGATTCTCTGGCCCGAGATGAACATAGGTTAAAATCTTCCTTGTAAGCCATTACCCTGTGGTGATACATAGATTACTAGATATGGGTTAAAGCAAGATGTGAGAGCCAATAGGAGACTAAAACTAATGGGCCAGACAGAGTTTAAATGAATACAGTGTGTGTGTAATTATTTTGGGGATCTAAACTAGCTTGCTGCATCCAGGAGGCACATGGCCAGGGTTTGGTGCCCTAAACAGTCATATCTCATTCTTTTCTAAGCATGGCAAATCTTCCCAATTGCATTGTTGGGCTCCCCACTGCTGCAGGTTGTCAAGGTTATTTCTCTGGAGAACTGACTCACATCTGTACTCTAGCATTCATGACATTGGCTCTGGAAATCTCATGATTAAACAAGCAAGCAGTCAATGCATTAACAAACCAAACAGCCATGATCTATATGGGATGGGTATATGTAGCAGCATTTAGAATTTCAGGAAGGAACAATTCTTTAAAATGTAGCTTACTCTTCATAACCCCCACTTATATTCTAATATCAGAGTTGTAGTAGAAATGCACTTTGAATGATAAATACATTATCAAGGTTTATTTGAATAAAATAAAATCACACTTTTTAAAACAAATAAATAAAACTAGGAGATTTTTGTCCTTAAAACTTTATATATTCGTCCAGATTCTCTTATATCGAGTTTCTGACATTTCTGAAAACCCCATGAATATAAGTAACTACAGCTGGAGGATCTCTGCCTACTAGCTGTATCCCTCATCCCTTGGGAAATAGCAAATGTCTTTCACTCTCAATAAATTGGGACCATGAGCTTCCTATACCAGTTATTAACTCAAAACTAATGGGAAACAGAAAAACTCAAAGGGATAACAAATAGCTGTTTATCTCCAAAAGGAGTATCAGAAAATACAATAATTATGTCAGGATTATACTGTGATTACATCTAAGGCAGGGCTCAGATTGGATTTATTTTTAAGCTGAATATCTTTCTATGGCTGTATGCAGGCCCTCTGTGTGGCCCACTGAACAGCAGCTTGGAGTGAAATTACATGACTTCCATTAGCCGCAATTGTAGAGAGTGCTTGAATTTGGCTTGTTTTGAGAAATGCTTATCAAAATGACCCATTTGGATATGTATCCAGCTACAACTTGATCACACCTTCATTCGTGTCATTGTGAGCATATTGAGGTGACAGGCAAATTGTACCAAACGATAAGAAGTTAAAATTGATTTCCTGTCTTGGTTGCTGATTGGTTACCACTATGGCCAAACCATTCTGCTTTTTCTGCCTTAATTTTTAGCCCAAAACCTAAAAGAACTGATTTGAGGCATGTTCCTTATAAAGCAGCTGTCTTCCCAGCCTGAAGCATAATCATTTCTGATTGTTCTACAGGCATTTTTTAAGCGGCTGAAAAAAGTCAGTTTTATCCTTCCGTTTTTAGCTGAAGCAACACAAATTAGCCGTCATGTTCAGGATGGAATCTTGATGGCATGTCTAGTCTTTATATCCTGCTCTTTTACAAGACAAATGATCTTCATTTCTTCCCAATATCCCACAAATTCACAAGAAAGGTAGTCTCTTTTATAGCCTTTTATCAGCTTGGAAGAGACTGTTAAATCTGTGAACTTCCCCAAATGGCAGAACCCCCAAAATGTGTGTGACTGTGGTCTTTATGCACTGAGTGACAACTTACCATGTCTGTCACAAGAACTCAGATTCTACCTTACTTTTTTTAATATGTAGAATACTTCCATGCTGTAGTTTCATTGATTATTTGTCTATTTAATGCTGTCTCATTACTTGGAGAAAATGCATGCCATTAAATAGAATAGAATTAGAGTTAAATTAAACAAGTAAAGAAATTAGAGAAAATTGAAAGGAAAATAAAATTGGGAACTAAATTATTACATAAAAGACTTCCTCAATTTTATAGATTTGCTTAAAATTGGATATTGAATTGCCTCTGAGAGTTCTAGTGCCTACTCATTGATCTGACTTTTGTTTCTTGAAGCTACCCATAATAAGTCACAACCCTTTTCCACAAGGAAATACCAGATAGGCAAAAAGAGCTACTGAGTCCTCCAGGCTGAAATAGAATAATAATCTTACCCATTACCCAGAAAACATTATACATTTCCTCACCTTTATAGGAAAAATTCTAGTCTAGTTTGTTTTTTTTCTAAGCTTGATAGCCCAAGGAATTTGATTTCCTAAGATAGGTTTACTTAACTTTTCTTTAAGTAGAATAGATTTTGACATGGAATTGAGCCATTTGTGAGATAATGGCTAGACTGAGCATTGCAAGACCTCAGTGGCTGCCAAATACATCTTTAAAACTTTCTCTCCAGATCTAAGAGAAGTCAGGACTCATTGCTAAAACCCTTCCTAGAGATCTGCAAAAGCCTGCCATAGATGCATAGCACCCAAACTACTTAGAACTGGGAGACCTTAGCAATTACTATTCTTTCTTACACACTTGATAGAACTGTACTGAACCAATCAGAGAGAAAAACATATCCTATTTTAAAGGTTTTTTTTCTTGTAAAAGAGGTTGCATGCAAGGATTCATTGGGCAGTACATTGAGCAGGCTCTGGTAGCTGTGATTCCTACAGTGTCAATGTTGTAGTTCAGCCAATGGGCTGTTAGGTGAACTATGGCATTCTCTCTTCCTGTTCTGCATTGTTCTCTCCAAAGGTTGGCATTTAATGACAAAGAAGACTTTTTCTGGCAAGGAAAAGAAAGAGAAAGAAGTCTCTTACATCTCCATGCCAAAACCCCTTGTGAACATCAAAGGCCATACTGAGGGAGAGAAGCAGTACATATTTTTAAAGGTCAGCACATTTATATCTCACTGAAGTCATTGCATTTGGAAATATTTCCGAATGCCTTCAAGCCCATGCCCACTCCCTGACACTCCCCATCACACAGGCAGGAAACAGCCACTGTTTTCATCCCCATTGATCCCACAGCATAGCAGTCGGAACCACGTACCATCTGGCAGCTTGAAACATATTTGACTATCCCTCAAATCAAGTGGCAATTATGCATCAGCCAGCTGTGATCTTTTCCCATTCATTGCCATATTCTCAGAGATCATTCAATTAGACATTTTAGAAAGATTTGGGATGAATCAGACATCTCAGATCAAAGGTAAATTTGTTTCCCAAGGTTCAGTCCAAAGTAATTAGCATTCACGAGTCCCAAGCATCAAAAATATTGACAAAACACATTGTGTGTGTGGGGGGGGGGAGGAAGTACCTTCTAAGTACCTCTGCCCTGACATCAAAAATTTCACAAGTGTTTCAAATATTTCTTTTCATCTCCATCTTCTCAAGGATGAGTGGCTCTGTGTTATAAAGCCTTTGATAGGCGGCATGGCGATGGTGTCCACAGCAGTAAATGCAATGTTTGTTGTCTTGACAACAAGACGCAAAGGAAGCCTGGGATTCAGGCACTGCTCCCACTCCTTGTTCAAACCCTGGCCTCTGGCCTTCTTCGGAATCCAGTTGCCAGAGCACTAAGACACTAGTTTCTCTTACTTTGTGTTAGTCATCTTAGTGTGATACTTTGAAACATAGCCACAGGACCTCTGGCCAAGGGAACACAAGTCTGATGAGTACCTAAGACACCTTGATACACGATCCTCTAAGTGCAAAACATGAAAAAGAATCAAATGACACAATCAGAACTCCTAGAAAGACAATAAATACAACCTTACAAGAAACATGAAACCTGTAATCCAAATGCATAACAACTATATACAGTTCAGAAGTTTGAGTGAGAGGTAAATTATATAGAAGTTGATAAGCTTGTTACTAGAATAAGCTGGTACATTATGTGACACAGTGGTCATGTTCGCAGTGCAGGAAAGCTAGTGCACCTGTTACAAACTACTCGTCTATACAGCATAACCTGTGTCTTCTGAAGATGAAAGTACATCTAGTTGGTTTGAACTTTTACATTAAAATATAATTATATCACTTTTTCTCTCCCTTTTCTTCCTCTAACCTCACCCATGTTCTGCACCACTTCCTTTCAAATTGATGCCCTCTTTTCCTATGATTGTTGCTACATATACATATTTTTACGTGTGTTTATAAATTATATATAATTTTAAATCAGTCCATAGACAAGATTCATCAATATTAACTTTGTAGACATTATTATAAGTTCTCAGGAAAATATAAGAGAACACTTAAGTGGAAAATGGTCTTCATTTCCCAGAGTAGAAATACCAAAGTATATAATTGATAGAATAAGAGATGAACATTTAAATTATTTAAGTAGAAGTTTATGAGCAATAAATTAGAGTGATAATAACTGAGAATCCCGTACTTCTTATCATATGAGAAAAACTGAAATGTGATTTCTAATATTTGCATGTGGAATAGTCGTTAGAGTAGCATGACCTATAGACTATAGATCGAGCTAGGTGAACTAAATAGAAACACCAGAAATAGTTGATTCTGAGAAATGGAGATGAGATAAGGGAAGGACAGAACAAAGGACTACACTTTTCTGTTACAACCTTTTTATGTTATTTGATTTTATAAAGTGCCCATGGGACTAGATGTTTCCAGCACTGTCCTTGCCTATTTGCTCTGTACCTTCAAGAGCAATTCAGACAGCTCCAACTAAAGCAGAACCTGAGAGAGCTCTCCAGAGCCTCTTGCTGAGAGTCTGCCAACATCAGGAACATTTCAGTTAGTTCAAGGTTGGAGTGTACCTTTAAGATTTGTAGATCTCTTACTTTTAGTAATGGCCGCTGATCTCAGACTGAAGTTGGAGGTACAACCAGCTAACACCTGACTCTTAAAAATCTACAGATCAATTCCCATGTCTGACCATCCCCACTCAACCTTTACAATGAAACTGTGATTCCAGTAAGATACAGGCCCAACAAAGAAATGTATTGCAGAGTGTAAGAACAGTGACTTCATACAAGCCTAGATGTTTTGTTTCTATGTGAGAAGGTGGTTTTGCTGCTGTTGATGGGTGGTTTTTTGTTTGTTTGGTTGGTTGGTTTTATTTGTTGTTGCAGTTTTTTGTTTTTGTTTTGTTTTGTTTTTGACAAGGTCATGCTTTGTAACTCAGCTAGTTTGGAATTTACTATGTAAATTCTGGTTTTGAACTCACAGCTATCAGTTTGTCAATGTGCCACAGACTGAGTCAGGTTGAGACTAGAAGAGCCATCACACCCAGATTAAATTCACATTGCTTTTAGTGTTTCTCTCCTTCTTTCCCTCTTCCCCAAACCCTGTATCCCCCTCCCCCCTATAAAGGAGAGACCTTGGAATGAAGCTTTGTGGCAGAGTACTTGTTGGGCATTTTTGAGGCCCTGAAAAGCAAAAATAAAAGAGATCATATTTTGCAGATTATGGGAGAAGTTAGGAAAACTGTACATTATTTAAAACAGAAATTATGTCTTGTGCAATATAGCGCAGTACAAGGGCCATTTGCTTAGCTCAACGGAGTCATGGCTGACCAAGAGCTGTAGATTGCTGCACCTGCTCAGTAACGAGAGAACTGAGGACCACATATCACTAGAGTAGTGGTGTTTGTAAATTCACAACTGAAAACACAGTTTCTACTGAATGTGTATTATTTCCCACCATGGTAAAGGCTGTCCATTGTAATTGGAACCATTGTAAGAGAGCCACTGTCTGTATTCAGATTGCTAGCCTCAGACTCATAGAAACAATAGCTAATCTCCACTGGCCACCCATTCATTATATGTTAATCTTTGCACAGGAACTGGCTCATTTATTCCTCATACTCTGCTATTAGCCAAGTCATTTTACTAGCAATAAAAAAATGTGGATCAGCAAAATCAATTGCATCAGGTAACCTTGGTTAGTATGTCTGTGTTTTGAGCCCAGAGTTTACTTGTTACAGAGGGAAGCGACCTGTGAAATCACTTAGCCTAACTCATAATTTTATAATAAGCAATAATTCTGAATTGTAGGAGAAAACTAACTTTCAAATTTGCGCAGCTGGTTAGTGCCCAAGCCAAGATTAGAACCCACGAATTCTGGCTTCTTGTCCAATTCTCTTTCAACCACAGAAGGTCACAAAATGTTAAACTTGTTAAGACTGTACAGCCCATCTGGGTTTCTTAAGAGCCAGAATAGTAAGTCTCAACACTAAGTTAGCTCAGGATCTGGGGAACTCTAATACCACCAAATGGTACCACACTTGCCTGGGGAGCCTTTTTCCCCAGCTTGGTAGGGTCACCTCAAAATAGATTATTTTGTCTTCATATACCTTTAAGGTTGAAGAAATATTTCTTTTAATTTATTAGTGATTAAAATGAAAACTTAAATTACTACACTGGAAAATTTGTGTATAATAAAACTGAAGCACAGAGTTAAAAATTCCACAGAAGCCATTTTCCTGTGACAACCAGTTTATGATCTTAAACTGATGGTTAAGTCAACAAAGATCACAGTACTTTTTTAAAAATGTACTCAAAGCCGGGCAGTGGTGGTGCATGCCTTTAATCCCAGCACTTGGAGGCAGAAGCAGGCAGATCTCTGTGAGTTTGAGAGCTGGTCTTCAAGAGCTAGTTCCAGGGCAGGCTCCAAAGCCACAGAGAAACCCTGTCTGGAAAAACCAAAAAAAAAAAAAAAAAAAGAAGTGTACTCAAAATTTATGTATTTATGCATAAATCCTTGGTAACTCAAGGCTACAAACAATCACAAAAGAATCACAAGGAATTATTAACGCAATTCACCTCTTCTAAATAATATTAAATATTAAGACTGGCTCCTTACTTATATTAGCTATCATAATACCAATGCAAATGTTCATAGAAAGAAAAGATTAATGAGAAAGCATTTACAATGAGCTTAGCAAAAGCATTCCAGCAAGATATTGGAAAAAGAAAACCAATGATTCTTGATTTTTAAAAAAGAAAAGAGAGGGGAGTAAATATTTAACCAGAGAACTGGAAAAAACAAATAAAGAAATAAGAAAAAAAAGGCCATAAATTGAAGGAGCATGGGGAGGGACATATGGAAGGATTTGGAAGGAGGAGAAGGAAGGGAGAAAAGTTGCAATTAAATTATAACTAAAAAGGAAATAAAAGAAAGAAAGAAGAGAAGAAAGAAAGAAAGAAAGAAAGAAAGAAAGAAAGAAAGAAAGAAAGAAAGAAAGATGAAACGTTAGGGTGGCGCTGTAACTTGGGACATGAATAAGGAATACCTGAGCAAAGTCTTTACATTGGAGCCATTTTTCCCATTGGAAATACATGCTGGGTTTTTAATTATGCTACTAAAGTTAATTAGTTAATCAGATATCCATGGGTCTCCTGCAAATTGCTTGAAGGGGATGGGCGTTGAGTATAAAAAGCCCACACCATTCAAATTAGTTCTTTCTCTGGGTCTCATATGTGTGGATCAGTTGTTAGCTCTCGGTTACTGGAATACAAAGCATAGTTAGGCTGGAACCTTCCTGAAGCCATGAACTTGGGTCAGGTAGAATTATGAAACCTTTTTGCATTTCTTCAATTATGAAGACTATGGCAAAGTGGGGTGGGGTGTGTACTAAAATCAAAGCAAAAACCCGATAGTTGCCAGAACTGGCATGTTAACCTGAAATTCGTATCAACATGTTGTTGAAGGTCACTTTGCTTTACAGTAGGAGATGCGTACACGTTCAGCTGAAAAAATATACAACTGTGAAAGCATTTGAGAGAAAGGAGCAAACCTCAGAGGCTTCATTCAAGAATTACAGAAAACAAAGTAAGACTTTGGGCTACATGAACCCAAGTGATTAAATCACGACTCTGGTCTTAATTATTCACCAAGAGAGCCAATGAAGCTGATAGCCAGCCTCATTCTGAAGCAGCAATGATCAACTGGACAGATTCCTAGGCCACAGCAGCAAAAGTTACAGGAGCCAATCTAGAGAGTCTCACAGCGATGCTTAATAGGTGATGTGGACTGTAAGGATGCTAACCTTTGGAAGTTAGATATGCTTCTTTATGTATCTCTGTTTGTTGCTGATGGACTAGGGAAAGGTTTTGTGGTTCCTACACCCAGAGCTTATTTGGCCAGCCTTCAGAGGTTTTCAGCAGTTTAAAAATCATTAAATGATTTGTTTCTCACACATTCAATTCGGACACAGGAGATCAACTCACCCAAAACAAGCATCTCTCTCATGTCCTGTCAACTACAATCTCCAACTGCATGGAGCATATTTCAGAAGTTCTTGGGCAGAGATTTAGAGTAGAAAAATCCCTAAGCCCAAAGGAATAGCATCAAAGTTTAATAAGATGTTAAGGCACTTTTTATTATTAAATTTCTGGTTTCAAATATTTTAATGAATCACCTTTTTCACTGCTTTTTTTTTTAAAAAAAAAAAACAGCCTCCTGGCTTCAACCAGAAACCACAGTGACCAAGTTCAGCATAATTGCTGTGAGAGAAGGAGTGCCCCCAGCCATCAGCAGCATTAATTAGCTCTGCCTACACACTTTCAAGCAAAAGTTGTCATCATTGTGTAGGCCAACACGTTCTATGGTTTCTCTCTAGGGGCAAAGTCAGACAGCAAGTGATGGAAATACCAAAAATGAAGGCTTGGCTAAAGGCTTAATTCCACAAAGAATTTAAATCTATCCCACTTACATGGATCTTAGTAGGAATACAAGAAGGAAGGGATGAGAAAGGCTAAGGAAAGACTGTCAGAGAGAAGGAAAGGGAGAACGATTTAATGGAAAAGGTTCATGCTGAATCCATTATTAGCTTCCAGGAACCTTACATAGTTCCATGTAGTTAATAGATCTGTGTATCATAGCCAAAAATAAAGTGTTTCTTTGTCTTGGTGGATATTTGATAGAATATTATCTATAATATTCCATAATGTTGAAGAGAAAACTAAATATCTTACTATGGACATGTTAAATAGGGGACATAAGAGGAGAGAACAAGAAGGTATTATTTGAGTAAATGGACATGTTAGCCTTTATGCAGGATAGAGGAAGCCCCTTTTTCTGTCTTAGCTAGGGCTCGTATTGCTACGATGAAATACCATGACCATAATAAGCAAGGCAAGAATCTGGAGTCAAAATTGATGCAGAAATAACTGAGGATTGATACTAATTGGCTTTTTCTCCCTGACTTGCTAAGCCTTTCTGATAGTACCTAGGAGCCCCAGCTTCTTGGGTGATGCTGCCCACAGTGACCTGAGCCCTTCCACATCAATCTTCAAGAAAATGCCTACAAGCTTGTCCACAGGTACCATGTCTCTATATTCCCATTACTAGAATTATAAGCACATGCTGCTGTGCCCAGCTTTTGCATGGGTCCTCAGGATTAAACTATAGTCTTTATGCCTGTCCAGCAAAGACTTTAATAACTAAACCAGTTCCCAAGCTTCAAACATTATGAATATCTGTGTATACTTGTTAAATGTCTGGTATATATGCACATATACCTATGTGTAATATATATATGTGTGTGTGTGTGTGTGTGTGTGTGTGTGTGTGTGTGTGTGTGTGTGTGCATATGTGTGTATTCTTCCTAAGTTTCATAGTACTATTTTTTGTGGAAAGACTATTTCCTCTTTTTTACTTGTTACCCAGAGATTTAGAACGTTGATTCTGTTTCCCTAAAATAATTCACAAAACAAATTGCTTTGGAAAATCGATACAAAATTGCATGAATTGCAAGGCTAGAAAGGATTTAAAAGCCTAGTGAAGAAAGTGTTAAACAACAATAAATGTGAAATAAACAAACAACTAACCAGGTGATGGCCAACATATGTGCATGTCAATGCCAGCCCACCATACTTGTGTGGCTCTGGCATAGAAGAAGAAATCCATCCCAGCACTTGAGTCACCCATCTTCCCAGTCAGCGAGCCACCCAACCATAATTGATTAGGATTGCTGTGTAGGGTGAAACTTCCTCATAACCCATACTTTGGTCATAAAAAGTAAGTAGCAGCTAAACTAAAACAATCAACTTTTTGCACTTAAGCTTCCCCATAGCCCAAGCAAAAGTTGGATTAAGTTATGTAATTTTCATTTATTTAAAAAAAATTAATTAAGGTCATTCTCAAAGTAAGAAGTGCATTTTTGAAACGCTTTTTCTAGAAAAGAAATTGCTATTGAAGTTTTTGTTTGTTTGTTTTGGGGGTTTGGTTGGTTGGTTTTGTTTGTTTACTTGTATCTGTGGGGTTTTTATAGGGGTACAATATTCTCAAAAATTTATAGAGAAAATACACTAGGTTTGGTGTTCATTTGGTTCAGTTGTTGAAACTCAGGAAAGGATGTGGAAGCACCACTGGGAAAGAAAAGACAGTACAAGATGCCATAGGCTGAGAAGATGGGCGCACTGACCTCTGATATCACAGATTTAGGAAGAAAGCAAAGGCTCGGGGACATGGATGACATTGTCTGTCAGACTGCACTCTCTCTGCACTGTTCACAACTACCTAGGGCTGGATCACATCGAAAGCACCGAGCTCTCTGATGTTGATTTCCCCTAGAGATCAAGTTGCTGTTTTTCCATAGAAAATAAATGTCACAATCATAATTTCTCAAGGAATGTTTCCCTCGGAGGAAGTAGACTGTGAGCAATCATATTGATTTTAGGAGGGTCATGCTCTGCTGATCAGTAGCAACCAATGCCAACATCACAGAGACAGAAAGCAGAAGTGTTTTGCATTTCAGACATTGAAGAGGAAATGGGGATGAGGACACAGAGACCCATGACACACAGACAACTCTTCCAAGACACCTGCATAGCCAAAGAGCAAGAAGTTAAAAACAACACAAACAGACTCACTGATAAACCATAATAGAAATGTGTAAGACTTCAAAGTTCCAACCTGCCCCAACTGTAAGGCCAGTACTTGTGCTGTCCAAGCTTCCAGCATTGCTGTTACTTTGTATTACATAATGAAATTGACAAAATTTTAAAAGGAAAAAAAGCATTATTTAAAACTAATCTTTTGAGAAGAAGCTAGCCATGTTTATCCATATTCATGCAGTAATGTGCTAAAACTAGTGAGACAGGAATTACAGGGGAGCAGGAGCAATCAGCAAAGCATAGCATTCTAAGAAGACTACGTCTGAAACAGCCATTAAACCATGTGCCTGAAAACATGCTTATAAACTTAGCACTTCTGAGATAGAGGCAAGATGGAAGTCAAAGCCAGCCTTGACTACATAGCGAGTTTGAGCCCAGCCCAGGCTACAGGAGAGCTTGTCTCAGACAAAACTATTGCACCTGGGAAAGTCAGGGTGATTATGGGGTGCAATCTCTTCAAGATATTTATTCTACTCAGTTTTGTCAACAATGCCTTTTACCAAAGTTTCTAGGAATCATGAAGCTTAAAGTCCAAATGAGTCTTCTGAGGCAAGAGAGGAACAAGAAGCTAGTTGTTCCTTTTTCTCATTGTTGTGTACTTTAAAAATTTTTGATTCCAGCCTGGTCCATAAAGTGAGTTACAGTACAGCCACAGCTGTTATATAGAGAAGCCCTGTCTCAAAAAAACAACCAACTGAACAAAGAAACAAACAAATAAATATTTATTCTTCTCTCATACAGTACATCCAGGCCACAGCTTCCCCTCCCTCTGATGTGGGATTCTCCTTTGTATGTTGTGAATATGTTTTATTACCATTGGTTAATAAAGAAGCTACTTTGACCTATGACAGGACAGAATATAAGTAGGTGGGAAAACTAAACTGAATGCAGGGAGAAAGAAGGTAGAGTCCGGCAGAAACCATGTAGCTGACAAAGGAGAAAGGCACTGGAACCTTGCTGGCAAGCCACAGCCTCATAGCAACACACAGATTAATAGAAATGGGTTAATTTAAGATGTAAGAGCTAGCTAGGAAAATGCCTGAGCCGTTAGCCAACAATGTTGTAATTAATATAGTTTTGTGTGATTATTTCGGTCTGGGTAGCCAGGAAGCAAAAGCACAGTCTCCGTTTATATCTACTTCTCCCAACCCTTACCTCACCTCCCCTTTATCCCAGATTCACTCCTGACCCCATCATCTCCCAGAGAAGAGCAGGACTCTAAGGGATATCAACCAAATATGGCACAAGTTACCATAAAATGAGGCACACACACAAAAAGTTATTCTTCCAGCATCCTGGAGTCCAGAAGTATGAAATGTGACTTTGGCAAAATGTTTAGGAGGCAGTGCACTTTGGGGACTGGAGGAATGAGATGCCCTTCTTTCTTTTTCTGTTTGCTAGAACTGTAGTTCTTGACTCACAGCCCCCATCCTCCATCTTCAAAGCTATCAGCCCAGTACCTTCAAATGTCTCTCTGTTACCATTGCATCCCATTCTCTGTTTTCTCATTCATCCCTCCCTCCTCCTTCTCTTTTATCCACTTCTGTGATAACACTGGGGGCCCAGCAGGGAAATACAAGAAAATCTCCCATCTCAAGATCCTTAATATGAGCCTATCTGCAGAGCCCCTTCCTGCTGTATAGGAAAAAGAGGTTCAAGAATGGAGTTATCTTAGAGGACAACAAAGAAGCTTACCCAAAGAGACATGTTTAAAAATGACCATTGATGCTGTTTCAAAGATGTTCAGAAAGACACACTTCTTTTGTGACTAAGGTGTTAATAGCAAGAAGTAAAGAGGACTTGGTGTACTGTATGGGAAGATTCATAATTTTTGCCATTTAATTATGTCACCTATAATATGAATACAGCCAGATCATAAGAGAAATCTTATTTGATAGCTGACACAGAGTCCCATTATGTGGTAATTTCATTGCATAGCTTAAGTTCATGTGATTACAGGAGAGTGTAAGGGGAGAATCTGAATGCCAGGCAAACAGCAACACTCCCTGGGAGCTGCAAGTATTAGCAAAAGTTTTGTTTCTCTGTAATTTGTTCTGATTAACAAAGTGATTCATCCAAAAAAATTAGGAAAGAAGACAAATTACAGTGGGAATTATCCATCATACAAAGATAAGCAGCATTTCTCATTATGTATTTGTTGAAACACGAATACAAACATACACACTTGGAATCAAAATAAATGCACAGGCTTGCAATTAACTTTGCTTCACATCACACAATAAAGACTTCCTCATATCTTCAGTAGCATAATGTTAACAGTTAAATTAATACTGCATCAAAATTTATTTAGAAAGGGCTCTACTGCTAAAATTTCTGTTCTTACACATCACACCCATATTTAAACCTTCTTAGGATATTTGTTACCTTCTTAGAATATCTGTGCTGGTTATGCTTAAGCAAAACCATGGGGTCACAGGACGCACATAATTAAGTCTCACATATTCTTGAACCATCACTCACATCATGACCTCTGTCATGTTTCCTGGCCCACTCTATGTTTAAAACAGAAATGGGAACAGGAACTTCTTTATCCCATTCTGCCCTGTATCTTGTAGCTACCTGCACAGATCCCATATATGTCATTAATAGTTAATATGTCTTCTCTTTTGACAAGGTGAGTTTCTTGGGTAAGTAAGCACCATTCGTGTCTTTTTCTTCTCTTTATCTCTAGTATAAATTGACATTAAAATTGGGAGCCTAATAATAAATACGTTATAGGAGAAAATTAAATTATTAACAACATAATAAATTGAAGACTCGATAAATACAGTGCTTGGCTTTTTCAACCAATCAATTTGGATTTTTCTTTATCTGTGTGTGGAAAGTTCTTACTCATCATCTGTGAAGACATCTGACTTTCTTCACATTGTCCCATTGCCTTCAGTCCTGCCTGTGGGTGATGGAGCATTTTCATACCAGTTCTTATTTCACTGTGTAAGAAAAGCATCAGCCAAAATCATCAGGGCATGCACAGCACGGTGAATTTAAAAGGTGCCCTCTCGTCGTCCTACAGATTTGTATCTGGCAATTGTGACCATATTTGCAGGAAAACAGAGAGCTTGCCGAGCTTGCCTTGCATGAAAAAGTCTTTATTCACCTTCCTTGATTTTAAAGGTATAGTTCTGAAATATTTCTTAGAAATCAATTATTCATTAAGTAAAATGCACCCAGTACAATAAACATACATCAATAAGTGTCCACTGTCCATATTTCACATACATTATCTTCTATGACAATTTTAATGAAAACCAAGAATCAGGACGTCTTCCATTTTGGAAGGAAGGCATTAGAAAGACATCTGCAATTCCAGGACCCAACTCTATGCCCCAACACACAGAGAGATTTATCTCCCTATCATCTACAAGCTGTAGAAATAAACCAGGACATTGTTTTTTGTTCTCAGAGATCAAAAGACAGACATGGTGCCTTCTGTAATATGCCTGTCAGACAGAGGCATCCTTGCCTAACCTTGAGATAAGGAGAGTGCAATGCGGTTGGCCTCTTAATCTCTCCTGTGCTTTTCTGCAGCAGAAGCAGATTTCCTCCCAGGCTCCTGTTTTCTTCTATGTGTGTGTGGCATGCATTAGCATCAGAATCCCATAAGGAAACCTGCTATGGTCAGCAGGAGCACAATACCAGCCCTATGCCTACTAAGTGGCTGTCATGGATTTCCAGTTTTGAGCAGTCAAATCTCTTGATAATTTGCAAATTTGGCTGAGTCGCTGAGACTAGGGGTGAAAGAAGGGCAAAAGCCTAAACACCAAAATTATGAAAAGTATTGACTGAAGTTTCTGTTGACAGAGATTTCTGTCCCACCTGATCCCACAGCCATTTAGTCCCAAAGAAACACACAGAGGTCTACATTAATTATAAACTGTTTTGCCTAGTATCTCAGGCCTCTTATTAATTAATTCTTGCATCTTACATTAATCCATTATTTTTGTCTGTGTTATCCATGTGGCTTTTTGTTGGCAGGGGTTCTGTCCTGCTCTGTCCTGCAGTCATTCAGTTACAAAGAAACACACAGAGGCCTACATTAATTATAAACTGGTTAGCCTATTAGCTCAGGTTTCTTATTAACTCTTATAACTTACATTAGCCCATAATTTTTATCTATGTTAGCCACGGGGCTTAGTACCTTTTCAGCAAGGCAGTCACATCTTGCTTCCTCTGCTTCTGGGTGATGGCTGCAGGCTACCTCTTTCCTCTTCCCAGAATTCTTCTGTTATCATTGCCCCACCTCTACATCCTGCCTGGTCTCCCCACCTATATTTCCTGCCTGGCTACTAGCCAATCAGCATTTTATTAAACAAGTA
Organism: Dicrostonyx torquatus; assembly: GCA_028555095.1. NCBI lineage: Eukaryota > Metazoa > Chordata > Mammalia > Rodentia > Cricetidae > Dicrostonyx > Dicrostonyx torquatus. The sequence continues at coordinate 9,946,672 of JAQHUG010000033.1, read as the reverse complement.
TAAGAAACAAATCTTTACAGGGTAAAACCATTGTCTCACAACAGAAAAGAAAAGAATTCATGGAGGGTTAGCTCCTCCACTTCCTAGTGTCTCCATATGTATCTCAAAACACTTGTATAACCTGAGAGATTTTTAAAGATGGCTAGAACATATATGCTTAGACACATTTCTAACCTTTCTAAAACATATTCTTCCATGTAAACCTAACACTAGTAACGATTGTCTTTATATTTTGCTTACATTTTGCAAAATGGCTTGTGGGCTGTCATTGTTAATATTCTGTAACACAGGTATTACTAGCATGGCATTGATAGGATAAGAAAAGGGAGTCAGATGCATACAGTTAAGCAACTTTTGAAGACTTTGAATCAGTTAAAGAAACATTTGGAAAGTGTATTACTCAAGAGAGAACCTGAAGATGCTCATTCATCTTTAGGTGTTTTCTGAGGCTTGTGTGCAAACTGATTATATGTCTTACTAGGATTACCTATAAAAAGTAGTAGTTGCCAGGCAGTGGTGGCACACGCCTTTAATCTTAGCACTCAGGAGGCAGAGGCAGGTGGATCTTTGTGAGTTTGAGTCCAGCCTGGTCTACAAGAGCTAGTTCCAGTACAGGCTCCAAAGCTACAGAGAAATCTTGTCTCGAAAAAAAAAAACAAAAATAAAATAAAATAAAAAGTAGTACTTTACAAGTTTCCAGATCAGGTGCTATGTTAGATGCTCAAAGTTCATAGGTGATGATAAATTTGGCTCAGTGTTAAAGGGTTCTGTTTATAGTTCTGAATTTCCTCTTGTTCTTCCTCCTGATTCTAAAACAATGCTACATATTTACTGGTGATAAAATAATAATAAAAATATATCTGAGTTGCTCTTAACTTGGAGTATACTGCAGAGTCCAATGAGACTAATCCCTGCATAGCTACCTAACAGAATAGCATCATCTTTCTCTCTTACCAGGAACCTGGACACTTAGGAAGACAGGGAATGATGTATTTCCAGCCCTGAAAGTTAACAGAGACTAAGCAAGATTGCTATACACAACAAAATATGTCTTAAAATTGATGAAGAAACACGAACATTTCAATACAAGGATGAACCAAGGCAATAATACAGAAAATATTTAAGAGAAATCCTGTATACAAAGGAAGAAGAAAATCTCATCCATAAGTGCACAGGAAAGAATACATATCATGAGAGGAGTAAAAGCACAAACAGAAGCTAGGGAGTAACATAGCATACCCAACATAGAAATCAGCAAAACCCCAATACTAAGAAGAAAAGAAGTATCAATAACCTACCCAGTCGAAACAATAACCACCAAAAACATAAACATAAGCAGACTCCTTTCAGTAACTTTAAATGCGAACCCCTCAATATGTTATTTAAAGAAGCAGTTATATTGTAAGCAATGGCAAACTACATTTTGCTACCAAGAACCACACCCCATCAGTGAAGAAATTCATAAACTTTGAGCAAAAGGATAAAAAAAATCAACCTATTAAGCAATGGAAGATAAAAAACAAACTGGCATCATCACTCTGGTTTTTGATAAAGTAGACTTCAAATTAAAACTGACCAAAAGAAATATAGACCACTTTTGCTTTATTGTATCTTGTTTTGTCATGTTTAGTTTTTGTCTATTGGAAGACTGCTGTTTTTAAAGGGAAATGGAAGAGGAGTGGATTTGGGGGAGAAAGAAGGTTGAAGAAAAGTGGAGAGAAGTGGAGGGAAGGGAAACTGTGGTTAGGATGTGCTAGCTTTAAGAAGAATCTATTTTTAATTTTAAAAAGGAATAATCCAGAAATTACAATTATAAATAGTTTTGTGGCAAGAGTTAAAGTCCTTAATTTCATAAAACAAAAAACATTAAAAAGAAAGGCAACATAACTGTAATACAACATATAAATAGATTTTAAAGGACAGAAATTATATCATCTTATAGACATGAGGCATTTGGCAAAGTTCAACAACATTATGATAAACATCCTTATACAGCTGGAAATGAATAGAAGAAATATACATCAAATCATAAAGACTATAGAACGCAAACCTATAGCAAACATTATAGTAATGGGAATATGAGCAAATTTTGTTTAAAATAAAGATGAAAAATGGTTCCCACTCTTTCTAGTCACATTTCAACTTTCATATTTTTTTATTTTTAAACAAATTCTAAAAGTAACACTGTAGTTTAATATAGTCAAATACAAAACTTGGGTATCCTGTAATTTACCCTGTTTTTTAAAAAGCAGTAATGAACTTTTCTATGTATTTACAAAGGTAAATGCATCCTCTTAAATGGGCTCACAGAGACTGATATGGCAATCATGGCGCTTGCATGTGTTAGTACCAGGTCCTCTGTGTTTATGTTATGTCTGTTATCTTGGTGTTTTTGTGGGACTTTCAACAGTGAGTACAGGTGTCTCTGACTCTTTTGGGTACTCTTGCGACTCTGTTCCAACTGTTGGGTTGCTTTATTCATCCTCAATATGAAAAATTTCATATTGTCTTAATGTATCTTGTTTTGTCATGTTTGATTGTCATATTTTGGAGACCTGTTTTTTTCTGAAAAGGAAGGGGAGTGTATTTGGGGGAGAAGGAAGCTAGGAGGAGAAGAAGCAGGGGAAACTGTGGTTGGAATGTATGATATAAGAAAGAATCTATTCTCACTTTAAAGAGAGAGAGAGAGAGAGTAGATGGATAGATAGATGGATAGATAGATAAATAGAGTAGATGGATGGATAGGTAGGTAGGTAGATAGATAGATAGATAGATAGATAGATAGATAGATAGATAGATGACTCCACTCTATAAATTTCTATGGGCATTTTTCCATGTTCATTCACAAATAATGTATCTTATCTATTTTAACAATTACATGGACTTTCCTTGGTTGAATTTTCTACCAGTAATTTTTATGGGTTTTTAGTATCTTATTCTTAGCTTCTGCTTTTCTTTTAGAAAATAATTTCAGTGTGGCTATGACTTAATTTGAAACATGTCAAGTTTCATTGTTGGTAGATACTGTTATTAGTCAAGACTCGCTTTCTGGAAATAGAAAACCAACTCAAAATATCTTAAACAAAAAGGTTATCTATTGGTTAACATAAATGCAATGTACAGATGATCTATTACTAGCATCAGCCACAGTTGAATACAAAGGTACAAACCTTATCAGAAATCAAGTCTCTCACTCTTTTGACTATTTCTTTCTGCACACTCTTCGTTTCTGCCTGGATCCTTCAGTACCGCAGGCCCTGCTTATTTCACCTTTTCTCCTATAAGCTAAAATGCCTGAGAACAGGGAACTTCTCCATAACTGAGTAAAACTTCTGGGGTTGTTTACCCTGGGACAAACATGAATCATGCAGCCATCCTGAACCAGCTATTAGAATTAAGATTGACTTTGCTGATAGATGAGACTGAGTAACATGCCCAGCACAAGATTCAATAGTGTTATCCAAACTGCGGGTATTGAACATTGAAAGAGATGTTTCCAAGAAACATCAGGAATTTGTTATAATGAGGGGATGCATTCTATGCAATAGAAAACAACCACCATCCAGGATAAGACTAGACACTGGTAGCTTAATCTTTGTCCATAAAGTTTACTGAGAACAGCTGATATTGTTTCTTTTTTTGGTAACCAAATTCTAAAAATAACCAAGAGGGATATCTATCCTGGTCCTAAGAAAGCTGTATTTTACTTAAATGAATATGTTAATTATTATAATACTCTGGGAAACATGAAACAATTTCAAGTCACATTTGTCCTAGACCCCCACGCTATTGGTGACCTGAAGCAGTATAGCTACCCTCCTACTTGAAGAGTGGGTCTGTAAATTTGTCAGAGTCAGTGGCAAAGGAAGTTCAGTAGTAAACTTCTGGTATTGTTTTATTGTCTTTTGTCAAGCTGATCTTCTACTTTGAGTCCTGGTAAACAGACTCATTTCTTAGCGACCACAAAAAAAGAATGTACTCTATTTTAACCTGCCATAGCCCTGTGAAATCAGATAGATGTTTCAAGTGTTGGAAATTAGCAGGCTGATTTTCTGAAAGTGTGATCAAGGAGTATGCAGTATGGTCCTTCCTGTTGTGAATTTTCAGTTCTAGTAATGTAAGGTAAGGTGTGATGTGGGAGTGCCCTCTGTATGCTATGAATATGTTTTATGCCATTGGCTAATAAGGAAGCTGCTTTTGATCAATGGCTTAACAGAATATAACCAGGCTGAAAAAGATATATAGAGAAAGTAGGCAGATTCAGAGAGAAGCCATGTAGTCACCCCCATGAGACAGTTGCACCGGAACCTTGCCAGTAAGCCACAGCCACATGGCAATACACGGATTAATAGAAATGGGTTAATTTAAGATATAAGAGTTAGCCAGAAATACACTTAAGATATCGGCCAAACAGTATTGCAATTAATACAGATTTCTGTGTGATTATTTTGGGAGTCTAGGCAGTCAAGAAATGAACAAGCAGCCTCTGACAACAGAGGTGCAGCTTGCTTCTACTTAGCACTCCTGGTGGATAGATTGAAACTGATTATAGTTGTCTGAAGGCCAATTAGCTTGATTGCACCATCCTGTCAAAGGCAGATGAAGAGCTGAAACATGTAAACAGACAAGCCGGGTAACTTCAGAGGGCTAGTTAAGTTGGAAGAACAGGAAGTCAAGAGTGAAACTCTTCAAATAAGTTTTTGTTCCAGTTAATTCAGAGTTAATTTGTAGGACTTCCTCTGGACACATTGTCAGATACTAAAGGCCTAGTCAAGTACAGAAGCTTTTATTTTCCTTGATCTTCTGTAGAAGTGTCAGCTGAGGAGACTACATTCTCACTGCAGATTGAGGTTCTAGTCAGGATTCAGCTACATCTGGGAGCAGCAGGGTCACAGAACCAATTTTGTCATAGTTGGCTTGACTTTCTTTGGCAATCGAGTTTTTACCTTCTATAAATCAGCGCATCTCTGTAAGAACCATTGGAGGACATGAAGAAGTGTAGGAAAGGTCAGGAACAATGGAAGGTAAGGGGGACCAATATAGACATGGTATAAATGAAACTTTCATAGTGAAACACACCATTTTGTCTGCTAATTTGAAAAGGTAACAAAAATATTTAATAATTACACAGACACACAAGCCAAAGTCTCCTAAATGGAGGCGAAAACTAGGTTGGAAGGCAGTTTTGTTCACGGCTATACCACCAATGCAGATTAAAGCAAGGGAGGAGTTCGGTCCTGTCTCATCTAGATGTCCCATGCTTTGTGCAGTCCCATGGGAGATCTGCTCCTTTCTGAATGGAGATAGAAGAGGAGTGAATGGGGATGGAGGAAGGGAATGGGAGGAGAAGACATAGGGGAAACTGTGTTTGGTATGTAAAATAAACGAAAAAAAATGTTCTTAAAAAAATACTGGATTGGAAGCTTCCAGAGCATGATCCTTATTCAAGATCAGGAAGTCTTATTTTTTACAGTGGCTTCTATCCTACCTTATATAGCAACATAAAAAGTGATCAATGTTTGGGTAGAAAGCATTTTCTGGTGAAATGCCATACGAACCTTTGTTCCCACAACAAGTTTAGTGGACGCTGGAGTTTTGAATTATACTCTTTTCCAAACAGTTCCAGCGATATGACCCCAAGACATCATGCTTGCTTACTGTTGGCTTTTGTTGATTCGTCTTCAGTGCTGAGCACTAAGCTCACTGCCTCATGAACACATGAATACCAGGACAACATTCTACCACTGAGTTACATCTCCAGGCCAAACAACTATTAAGGGCTCAAATATACTTAAGCATATACACATTTAAAATACACAGTTAATTTTATTTATATAATTATAATTCTCCTCACTTGTGGATGCGCTGGAAAGTTAATACTCAGAAGCCATGGTGATAACGACAGCTGGGCTAGCTGACTTATCGCTTCTATAAATACTGCCTTCTGGAAATGCTTCTCTGAGCAATGATGCCATCTTTTTTTTTAAAAAAAAAAAAAAACTCAAAGTTGAGGTTCTGTTAAAAAAAAAGTCTGCATTTTTCTATGTATTTATGGCTTTGAGTACGCATAGTTAACAAGTACAAGCCTTTTCCATTCTAGCAGCTAACACTTTAAAGAACAAGCATTATTTTTTTTTCCTTCTCCTCTTAAGTGGGTTTGGTCTGTATTTGCTATGCATGGAAAACCAAGAAGCATTTTCCTTACTATTAATGTCCAGTGAACCATGTAAGTAAACACAGGAGAAAATTAATATGCCTGGCCTGCATAGCAACATCAATTAACATTGGGATTACTAGAAAAGAAAAAAATGGAGGATTAGTACCATAGTCTAGATGTACCTGATGGAACTCTAAAAAGAATCCTCAGATTATTCTCCCATGTTACTGTACATGTTGATGTCATAATACCCGTAAATAATTACAGCTTTAATAGATAACTAATCCTATTGAATGTGCACTCCACTCCAAGTAGAAATCAGGGTCCTTACTTGTTAGTCCCAAGTCTGAAACAAAGAAAAACTTTCCCAGCATCTAACCTTCGTAAGAAATGGCAGACAGAAGCTCCAATCCAGGTTGGCTTCTGGAAATGCCAGCCCTTAGCTATAATATGATGTGGATCTATAAAGAGTGTTTCCCAAACTTCCTTTCAGTACTGCAACTCAAAGGATGAGAGGCATTTCCTGTAGGGGAAGGTAAGAGATGTGGAACCACCTCTAAATTCAGCCGCTTAAAAGGAGACCCAGAGTTTAGGATATGCCTGTTTTCCTGTGAAGATTCATTGGATATCTGTTAATGCTACATAAAGAAAACGGTGAATATCACAGCCACTGGACGTGTACAGTACTGCGATGAGAGTGTGAGAAAAGGAGCAGAGAAGAAAACCGGAATTAAAAGTGCCCAACTGACACAAAAATGTAAACTGTCTAAAACCTGGGAAAACCTCCAAGCCCTCTGAATAGGAGCTATGTACAAAAAGAGTGAAATTCTATAGCAAAACAAATGGAAAGTTTTCTTGAATGAGGTGCGGGGACAATTTTCAGCTTTATGCTAAAATTGCTAGACTTTATGGCCCTGCCACCCTAGCTAATTATTAGCTTCCTAAGGTGAGAGGTGTGGTTCAGGCATCTTATACTCACTGGCTCTTTAGGGGAGTAGCTCAGAAGGCAATCTTCCCTCCCTCCCTTACATTCACTACTTCCCTCAGTATTATATATACCATCATCTAACAGAAATGATTTGTGGGCTAGGGAGATGGTTCAGCATGTAAAGCACTTGCTGTGTAGGTGTGAGAACCAGGTTCAAGTCCCTAGATTCCACATTAATCAGGAGTGAAAACAAACTCCTGCAATCCCAGTCTTTTTTGGCAAGATGAGAGTTGGAAACAGGGTACC
>JAQHUG010000033.1:9886336-9907557 GCA_028555095.1 Dicrostonyx torquatus | reverse complement strand
AAAAAATCAGAGAAACATCACTCTTCACAAGAGTCACAAATAGCATAAAATATCTCAGAATAACTCTAAGCAAACAAGTGGAAGACCTGTATGACAAGAACTTAAAATCTTTGAAGAAAGAAATTTAAGAAGACACCAGAAAGTGGAAAGATCTCCCATGTTCTTGGGTAGGTAGAATTAACATATTAAAATGGCAATCTTACCGAAAGTAATCTATATATTCAATACAATGCCATTCAAATTACCAGTGAAATTCTTCACAGACCTCGAAAGAAGAGTGCTCAACTTCATATGGAAAAGCAAAAAATCCCAGAATAGCCAAAACAATCCCATACAATAAAAGAACTTCTGGAGGCATCACAATCCCTGACTTCAAAATCTACTACAGAGCTACGGCACTGAAAATAGCCTGGTATTGGCATAAGAACAGATAGGAGAATCAATGGAAACAAATAGAAGACACAGATCTGAATCCACACACCTATGAACACCTGATTTTTGAGAAAAAAGCAAAAGAATATGAAATGGAAAAAAGAAAACATATTCAACAATTGGTGCTGGCATAACTAAATACCAACATGTAGAAGAATGAAAATAGATCCATATGTATCACCATGCACAGAATTCAAGTCCAAATGGATCAAAGACCTCAACATAAAGTGACAACCTAATTTAATACAACTTTAATTATCTTTAAATTTTTTTAGGTAGGTTCTTATCATGTAGCTTTGAATGGCTTGGAACTTATTATATAAATCAGGCTGGCATAGCCCACACAGAGATCCACCTGCTTCTGCCTCTTGAGTACCGGAATTAACAGTGTGGGTCACCACACATGGCCTCTAATGTAACTTTATAACATAAAGTTTCATTTGTTAAATTATGCCACAAAGCCACTAGATAAGATCATGTGATTTCCTGCCTCCATACCTTCACTGACAGAAGCATCCCTATTGCCCAACAGTGAAAACCTGCTGATTCCTGACCTACAGAGCACAGGACAGTAAACCTGACATGATGGTCAGTTTGTTGAGTTTCCAAAAGTAGTTATGTAGATTTGAACTAAACAAGATTTTACAGTTCTTTCTTTCATGAATAAGATTCTCTTACTATTACTATTTAAGGCAAGGGGGAACAAATAAAAGTCCTTGTCTGTTGTCAAACAGATGATAAAACTGTGGTCAGTAAACTAAGCAGTTTTCATCTCCTCTTCATCAGCAGTACCTGGAGAATTTTAAGCACTTAATAAAGATGATGCGCAAAGGAATGTTGAAAAGACCATGAAAAACAATGTAGGGGTAGATAGATTGTCCCAAAGAGGAATTGAGATCTAATGTGCAAACTTCTATTCTCTGACATTGAGAAAAGCAGAGAATGAGCAGACAAGGGAGAGAGGCAAATCACATGGTCTGTGATAGGAACCATATTTATATTACTGTTGATAGGTTTGAGCCATATCATTTTATAAATGACTCATTTGAGAAAGCAATATTAAGCTACAAGATTTATTAGAAAGCTCTGCAACTTGCATACATCCGAATCCACCTCATTTTAGAGGAAAACCCACCTCTTCTTGCTGTCCCCACTCCTTTTCAGACAGAAGTTAACCAGCGAACAACTCAAACTGAGAAGAAAGTTGCATTATATGGCTGGACAATGTATAAGAAATCTTTTATGCTTCACAAAATGAAGTAATTTATTCATGATTTCTTTTAATACTTACACAGTGATGAGTGTTAGGTGAGCTTAATAAGTGAAAGGTACCTGTTGGTTTTGTATCTAAGGTTGATTTTCTTAAATATCTCCATTTCAATTGCTAACAACAACAGTGGCTTTCAGTGAAAATAAACTGATGTCTAAGTTTCAAACCTGAAATAACTGATGGGCAATTTACCAGTTTAGTGGCCATGGTCACAAGGAAATCCAAACACACAATTTTAAAAGAAATTATCTCTTTTGATATTTAAGTCAAATAAAAATTGAAGCTGAGAGAAGCTAGAAAATCAGATGCCAAAAATATTATGAGAGACATGCTAAAAAACAAAAAACTACAGTTATCAAAAGAAAAGGAGTTAGCTGTGCTAATTCCCTTCAGCTAGAAGAATAGAAGCAGGCAGCAGTGGGGCATGACAACCACAAACCTCAGTCTCAGTCGTCAGGCTGGCAAGGCCACTTCCTGAATACATGACTTTACAAAAATCACTTCTTCCACTAAACCTTTGATCACTCTTTGATAAGATTTATTAGGAAAGTTCCATGTGTTTATATGCATACGTTTCACCTATTTATTGTCACAGAAAAGAAAATTCAACTAAAAAATAAATGTATTAGTAATATGTATATCTATATGCTTGATCTGCATAATAAAAGATATATAAAATAACACATATAGAGATATCTATAAGTATTTGGTATATATTCTAAAAATTCTAGTATTTTTTTAGAATACAAAATAAAAGCTTTATACATCTATGAGACCTTCATAAAACATTCCAAATGAAACACTGCATTTTTTTCCAAAGTAATGATTGCAAAGTAATAAAATTTGATGGACTATAGTATAATATAACTTATTAAAACTGAGATATCAAATATTTGCAAAGAAAAATAACTGAATTCTACATAATTTAAAACCATTTAGGACATCTTCAAAATGCAAAACAAGTTTTTAAAGACCAAAAAAAACCAACAAAACAAAGCATTCCTAAATTGAAGTAGGCCAAAGTTTTGGCTTCAAAGTTAGGAGTTACCAAAACCTTGGATACAATGTTAATGAGCATCAGTTCAAATGTTGTAGGAATCCTCATGCCTCAGCCTCCAAGTAAAGAGATAAGAGATGTGACATCCTTGACTTGAGTAATGGAAGTGTTGCTCATTGCTTATCTTTGTTTCTTTTCTCAGGATGAACTACCCTACTTAAAACCACCATCCTTCTGTACTATTGTTTTGAATATATCTGTTTTAAAGTAAAGGAAATGGTAAGAAATTAATGCCCAGATTCCTCATCTGTAGCAAAATTTTGGAATGATGGTGGGTTTCATGAATTCTTCCCTCCCCCCGCCACTCACTAATAAGCAATGACTCAAGACCTCAGTCATCAAGAATTTATTTTTTTTGCCCTGGAGAGCTTGCCAATGCAATTGGAAAACTACATAAAAGTCTTCTTAATGAGGGCTGAGGTTCTACTTTTGTGAGAAAAATTAAGGCAAAAAGATACGCAATAACATTAACACATTTTATGCAAATGAACCTATTTTATTTTCAAGTATGAGTCTCAAATTTCCTCCAAAGAGAAAAGACTCTAGCAGCCCCAATGCCATGAGTTCGGATGTGAATGAAGAGGTCACAGTACCGAATGGGCAATCTGGGAGATGGAAAAGAAAGATGAACATGAGAAGTAGACAAAAGCTTTCACTGAAGAATCTCTTTTCCCACATCACACTTTGCAGCCAGTAATGGCTTCTGTTTATATCCAGAAGGAGCAGCAAATTTTGTTCATTAAATCGCCTACCAGAGCTTGTATGCTACTTCAAATAGAAAAAAGAAAGAACAGTTGTATTGAAAGGAGGAATTGGATTCGTGAGAGGCAAGGAGCTTACCTGAGATGCTTTCCAAGATGCAGGCAGAAAAAGAAGCAGCCTGGCAGAGTTAAAGAACATGAACCATTCAATAATTCATGACTTGAAAACTAGAAAAACAAAGTTTCCAGTTAGTGCCTGAATATGAGTCTACCTGGGAAGGCAAGTTCTGAGATATCTTTACTGGAAGATGGCAACCCCAGCAGAAGCTTCTCTTCTGCTCCAACACCTAACCTTTCCCACCTAACGAGAACTATGACATGAGTTCATCCAGCATAGCATCTTCATTGCCTAATTAGAATCCCCCACCCAATGATACTTGTTAAAAACACAGCTTCCTCATCTCTTTGCCAATAATAGTCCAGTTCAGCAAACACTTCTCCAGAGAAGGTATAATGCTCAGACATTTAATGATCAGGAAATTGAGGTTAACTTCTTCTATAGATTTCTGTCATATTTCCCAATCTTGACTCTATAACCTGCTTTCCTTTCTTCTAATATATACAGTGAATATCTAGTAATAATGTAACCAGTGTTACTTCCTGCTACCTAATACCTCTCCTCCATATCTCAATGTTTACCAAAGTCTTATTCTATTGCATAGGCATAGAAGCTGGAGAAGTCAGCCTAAAATCATGAACGGGTCTAAGCCAAGACTTCCACTCTTTAATTATCGAACTTAGAAATTCTTCAAAGTTACTATCCTAGGATCCCATATCAGAAATGTTAATATAAAATAAATACATAATTTTCTACAGGTCACTGGATTTGTTATTTGGACAGATTTCCCATATATGACTGATTATGAGGGATTTCAAGAGAAAGAGCCACAGCTAGCTATCAAGCCCAACTGTCCATCTGCCTTCCTCTCGTTATAACAGTACTGCAAGTAATAGTTATCTTTGGCTCGACTATTTCCAGCAAAACAGGATGTTCATCTGTTGCCACTCTTATTAGAAAGCTCTTTCTTGTCTGAAATTGAAAAAGCCCCCCCTTCCATTGTCATGGAGGTTATCTAATTATTCTGTTCTTCATTTCACCTGACCTTTCCTAACAACTCTTGCAACTGTAGAGCTGCTGGATAAATTTTGCTGGTAATTTTATTCCGTATATGTGAGAATATTACTTGCTGCTTGCTGCTCTGTGACTTTTCTCACAAATTGTAAAATCTCCAAGCAACCTAAGAGACCAAACACCATGGCATTCTTCATCATTTGTATTGTCTGAGAACTGTAATTGTATTGCGGCAGTTCCATCCCACTATTGCTTGGTATGGGCTTGCAGCAATGCATGGTGCCTGCTTTTACATGTCTTTGTGAAACAAATACCTCCCGTGAGATGTGCTTGTCACTGTGAGGTTCTGAAATTGTCCCTTCGACCTTTTCTTAGCAAGGCTCATTCGGATGAATATTGTCTATTATTTTGAACTAGAAAGTGATTCTGCCACCTAGCACATTCACCATCATCCCTATCTTTGAACCACTTATAAATTTAACAAATTATCATCTATATTTTTATAGACTAAAAACTAACAACATAGGGCTGAAGGGTCCCAGAAGTCTCACTGTAGGATAATTTGAAGCCACTGAGCATAACTCCTTGTGGAGTCCTTCAGGCATTGCACAGGGTCTAGGAACATGGTTGTGCTCTCACCTAGCATGTGCCAAAACCTAGGTCCTCCAGGATCACCCAAACAAAATAAAAGTACACTAGCATTAAAGAGGTAACCTACCATTTATTCTGTGCTTCTCTATCATATTTAAGAGAACATCATAAAGTCTTTATTCAGAGGAACAGAATCAGATAGTTAAAAAAATAATTGGTTAGAAACCTCTAAGTTTCTTAAAATCTTTTCAGGGAGAAATTTCAGATGGGCAGTCCGTGTTTACTCAACTTCTTTGTACTGCTGTACATCTTTTGAAGAATAAATCTTAATTCAATGCCATTTGTTTATCAAAGAAGTAGACAGCTTTCTCTAAGAGAACATAGTAGATGAACCAACACAGGCATAATGCATAAAGAACATCAGCGAAATATGGCTGACTATTATTAGTAGGTCAAAGATTTTTTTAAAGCAATGCGATGTGTTTCTAAACCCATACCAAGACTGTGCATCAGCAGATAACTAAAAACAGGTTGGCTAGACCCAAGTATTACTTAGAACCAGGCATTTCCCCATTTTCACACATGACAACCTCATTTGTTTTTATAACTGAAGGAACAAATCCAGTTGGCAGCTAGTGGGGTGCCAAGCAGGTGGACAGACTAACCATTCCCTCAGATGGGCCCTGGCTCATGAGTTCACAAATTCCAGCTGGCTTTGAAGATTTCTCAAGTTCCCCAGAATCTGGGACTCCAATTCAGAAAGCTGTTCATCCATTATTCATCATCCCTTCACACCACACTTCTAAATTAGCATCTGACCTGGAAAGAGAAACAACCGGCCCCTTTAAATGTGAGGAGCAGTGCTGTGACGTTATAGGAGGTAACAAAATGAGACAGTTCAAAGAGAGAATCCAATGGAAAGCTTGAAACTCGGTTTGAGAGTTTTCTCCCCTGCACATGAAGAAGAAAATCTAGTTGTCAACTATTTCCAAATGCCCTCATCTTCAGATATCAAAATATTAATTGTCAAGGGAGAAATGCATTGGAAATTGTTATGAATTCCCACTTTGTGCCTCCCAGTACAGAGTGCAACATTCTCTCTCCTGACCACTTCTTGTGGAGAAGAACTGACCTCCTAAAATTTCGGTTTATGAAGGAGCTTTTGTTGACAAAAATGAAAAATAAGATTAGAACAAAATAATCCCATGGTGCAAATATCCCATTTCTTTCCTTTGGTCGTCCAACCTATGTTTTATGGAAATACAATAGTCCTGTAAGCAGCACCATTAAGTAGTTTTCAGTTGGACCTGATTTTATGACAGGGTCATGCTCTGCCTGTAGCAGCACAAATAATGAGCGAAATGCAAATGCCCCAAGTATAGGCTGTTGGGAGTCAAAGAGAATCTGTTTGGAAAGAAGAGAGCTGGCCTACAGAATCAGAGGGGATGCGGGGGAGGGGGTATACTCTAGGAGACAGTGAAACCTAAGATTGCTGCTATCACTTTAAATAATAGGATCACACAGGGCTGTGCTAATTACCAGGAGGCAGGTCTGAGGGTTTTCTTAATTAGGATGAATAGATTTCTGCTGAAATTTCGGTTGACTGCGAGGGTTTCCATTGTCCTCTTTAAAGCTGATTCACATAGAAGCCAGGTTTGAATGCTGTGTGCCGGGAATATAAATGATAGAAAACTGAGAGACCTCTGCAGAAGAACCCAGGTAGTCTTATTACCAATGCTAATAACACTCTGCTTGTCAGGAGCTGGGCTGCTTCTGTCCCAGGTTTTGACATCTCTGCATTTCTGCATGCTGTATACAGATTTGCTAAGGATCTTGACTTGCAGGGAGAATAGCAACATCCTAATAGCAGACTATAAAGTGATGTCCTCTGTGCAACAAATGGCGGTGCACCCCATCTGCCATGCTAGGGTCTACGTGAACAGATTAGTCACAAGGATTCAGATGGAGAATCAGCTAAGGAATCTAAATGATTTTTTAAACAATCTAGCCATGATGACAAAAGTAAAGCAATCCCAATGAAATTGCTGCAGTAAGAGATTGCCATATTCTTCAAATGAATGAATGTACGCAGTATGGATCTGTTTCCTTTAAGAGACAAATTAAGATACAAATAATAGAATGAGATTTCGGCATATGCGCTCGGTAGTATCAGTTTCTCCAGAATTTCTATATGTTTTACCATGACTGTCATGAAGGAGAATCTCGCTGAGTATGATGGGTGCCGCCACAGAAACGTGAAATAGGAGCTTTGCCTTTGAAGGATTTGTAAACTTCATTTAGATTTCACATAGTGACTAAATAATTGTGGGAAAAGTGACTCCTGAGTTCAGGAATAAATTAAAAAGGAAAGTAAAAAATTGACAGACGACAGATAGGAACTCTTTAGGAAGTGGGACTGAAGTCAGGGAAGGGAGGTGTCTTTTGGGCCTTGGATGTTTCCTTCTGAAAACCACACTTGGGTCAGGACACTGCTGCCTACTCCCTGAGTGTCATTCAGGTTGTTTTGAGGATGTGGAAAATCCATATCAGTAAAGCATTCAGCAGAAAACCTCTTCATGATGTTGGCACTGTAATGAGTTTGTTACATTACTCAGAACACTAGAAAAATGATATTTAGAAAGAACTCCATGAAAGTGCTGCTATCAAGAGAAGATATGATGCAAAAAATGATTATTTTTTTCAGCCAGCGACGTATTTTTGATAACTAAGCCTTGTTAGTTTAACTCTCCATCTACCTTCTAGTGTATCTTACTTAAAAGGGCTAATGTAGAAGTTTTGAATAAGTTTATAGTATTATTCTGTTTCTTATCTATTTTAATAAACAAAGAGACAAATCAAAATGCCCTATCGCTAACTGTAAGGAATGTGGCAACTAGGGTTGCCCAACACTAGATCCCAGAACTAACCCAGAATTCATCTAGACAATGCTGGGAATTTACAACAAAGAAAAAAAAGTGTGCTACTTAAAGACAAAGTTACTTCTCCCAGGAGAAGACAGGAAGACACAGACTGAATGGCACAATGTCAGCCTTACAGACAGCAGTCATTCCTTACCTGGAGGGGGCAGAAGGAACTCAAGAACTATGCACCAAGGCACTAGAAATGTGGTCTCCAAGTCAGTCACTTCTACAAAACCACAAAACAAGGCTGTTTTCAAACTAACACTAAGATGCTATTTGTCTCTTTCAGACATATTCTCTAGCAGGGCCGAGATCCTCTAGCAGTGCAGGGTGGAATTTTCCAGAGGATAGATGGTGTGCATCTGACAGCACAATGGTTTTCAGGAGACAAGGAGTCTGCAGCTGTGCCCATTAAACCTGACCTTAAGAGATTTGAGGAATTTGAGCAAGCCCAACTTTCTTCCAAATACCTTTTGATTTTGGAACATATTGTTCCTTTGAAAGAGAGAGAGGGTGAAATAGAAGAGTAAGTGACTTAAATTATGACTTTGAATAAATAAACTTACAAACATCCCAATAATTCCTGTTTTGCTTGTTCTTTTGAGGTAAGAAACCAGTAAAAAGTCAAGGCTTACCTAGAATCCTACATCACCTTGCATTGCCCTCCTAGCTGCTGAGGTTAAAGGCATGTACAACCATAACTTGTCTCCAAATTATTTTTAACATGGTAAATATACAAACATAAAACTTAAACCAACGAAAGTTATGTGAACCCAAAAACATTACATTAAGTGAAATAAACCAAAGAGAGGCAAACACTGTACTGTGTCATTTATCTGCAAAATATATTAAAAACAAATTCATGGGTATAAAGAACAAAATGGGGTTCTTAGAAACTTTGGAGGATTGGGAAGATGTCTGTAAAAGAACACATTTTTATTTAGCAAGAAAAATCTTAACACATTTAGGGTCTGCCATGGGACTGTCACCAATGCTATGTGGTACACTAAAAATATAGGTAAAGATTCATTAAACATAAACATGTATCTCCTTGACACTTTCTAAAAATATTTATTGTTCTTGTCATTGATTCTGGTACAAGTACTATTACATCTTAAAATAGAGGCTTGATCAGAATGCAGCTCCTCTCTGTTCTTTCACAAGGTGTTAAATTTTCTGTCCTTTGCTTATTTATTTTTTTCTGGGTCCTTGTATCTCTAAGAAAAAAAAAGTTACATTGCCTGACCAATTTACTGTAGAAAAAGAGCTTGCAGTAACTATCCTCATGCTTTGAAGCAAGAATTAAGTAATAAGAGCAATTGATCTTCCAATTAACAACAGATAGATAAAATACAAGATAAGAATTATTTTCAAGATAGAGAACATCAAACAATATAGGGCAATGATCTCAAAGAAATCACTGAAAATAAACTGTGTGATCACTAAACTGCCCAGCTGTTTACTCTCAAATAATGTTCTGGCTACAATGCAAGGAGGGAACTGAAGCAGACCAGGGTTCACTGGCCTTAGCTCAGGAAATGAAGTGGGCAGTCAAATACAGATGCAGTGGGCATGGCAGAGTCCTGGAGAGTTGTGAGAGCTATGGAGGGGTTCCCTCAGTTCTCCATGTGTCACTTGCCAAAGTTAAAAAAAAAATCTCGGGACATTTTTTATGAAAGATAAGACAAACAATTCTCAGGTTTTATATTTGGATGATAGTAATCCCTCTCCACTCCAGCTATGCCAGAAGAGGTTCATGAAGATATCATATAGAACAGTCAGAAAGGTCTGGTTTCAATAGTGAAACATAATTAGCCCTAGATAGAATGCTGTTCCGGTCAACTAAATACATCTTGAAAGCAAGAGTACAGGAGTGAGCTTTCAAGAGACCCAGTGGGTTGATCATCATCAGCCTTCTCACAATGCACACCACACACGGCTCTGTCAGTGCTGAGTGACGTCTTTCGTATGATTATGACTGCACCTTTCTGCTTGAGTTCAGAAAAACCACATGGAAGTCAAGCATACCCTGTGTTGTTTTCTTCTTTCAAAAGTAATCATGTCTGCATTTGCCGCTCATCTATATTGTCAGGTGTATGGATGCTCTGCTTTGCTGTGCACGTGGATGTTTGTATGCATGTGTTTGTGTGTGTGCGTGTGAGACAGAGGAAGTCTTCAGTGATTGACTTCTGAGTGAATGTGTGCTAATGACATAGGCATGGCCCTTTCAAGGACAATAACTAAGATTTATGGGGAAATGGCCAAGTTTCCCACCTCCGACCCCCTGGGATAAGGCTCACAGGGATAACAAAGTCTTCCTCTCGTCCGTATGTGGATGCTGACAGTATGTGTAGAAAATGTCCACAGTAGATTTTTTCTCACATGTGTTACAGCTTGATGAGGGCTCCCCTACAGAGGCTGCTCCTAGGAATACTAGCTAATAACTCTGTGATCCAGATGTACCCCATAAGCCCTGCCTCAATTTTTATCTGTATGTAATAACCACAATTCTTCATTCAGCGGTATATAATAAATGCTCTGAGAGTCCAGATGCTGTTTTCCCTATCAGAGAGAGCTAGTCCACCCAACACCAGCTTTTCTGTGTTTGTGTGTCTTATTCATTCTCTTGCCACCTCAGTCAGGTTAAGTCCCTGGAAGTCTGGCAAGGACTCTGCATTTGTTTTTTAATATAATTATAGAGTTAATGTCCTTACCTATCTCCAAATTTTAGTAAAATCAATGATACACTGAAGTATAACTTTTCCCTATATATTTTAAATTTGTAAAAACTAAATATTTTTGGTATCAAGCTGCCTTCGAGGACTGACTTTTTTGTGGTTTCTTTGAGCTGAAGTTTTATGCATTAAGTATATTGAGCATTTAGTTATGACTTGGTGGCCTCATATACTCTATTGTATTCATTGACAAATATTTGTTATCAATCACAAGTATTAGGGATTAATAGTGTTTATTTTTAAGCAAAATTATTTCTTATCCTAATGTCAGAATATATAGAGAGATACATGCTAATAAAACAGTGCCAGATGATAAAAGGGGTGGGAATGTTAATATTATATGGTTTGAGAAGATGTCTCTGAATGGATTAACTGCAGCTAATTCCTGGGCCTTAATGACAAGGCAGAAATAGCTGTGAGAAAAATCCTGACTAGCTTCTCATTCTTGGCACTATCAGAATTTTAAGTTGAATGATTCTCTATAGAAGAAAGGTTTTGTATAGCTCAGTCATCAACTTCCTCTACCAAAGTTATGTCAATAGGCTTCCACACCCACCCTCAATAGAGCAACTGAAAAATCTAAAAATATTACCAAATGCCCACAGAAAGCATCATAATCTCCAGTTAAGAATTTCTAATCTAGGGAAAGAGAGACAGCTAAGCCTTTAAGAATGCTTGGTGTTCTTCCACAAGTCATAAGTTCAGGCCCCCACACCCAACTCATAACTGTCTGTAAATTCAGCTCCGAGGGCTCCAACAGCCTTTAATGGCTTCTTCCCTCACCCTCATACACTCAGACAGGCACATAACAAAAGTAAAAATAATTTTACAAGCTGAAACCTGAAATGAAAGATTAGTAGTTAAGGGCCTTTGCTGCTCCCACAGAAGATCTAAATAAAATTCCCAGTCAGCACCCACATCAGGTGGCTCACAGTTACTTGTGTCTCTAGCTGTCGTGATCCAGGGTCTGATAGTTATGGCTTCTATGGGCATGTACCAACATGCATGTATGAGGGCCCATGCAGACACACAGGACACACACATACTTAAAAATAATGAGAACAAATTTTTAAAGTGAGAAGGGAGGAGATGGGATCAAGGACAAATGAACAGATTGCATTTCCTGCCTCTGCAGAAGACCAGACTGAGTTCCCAGCACCCACGCAATACCTCCATCTGTAACTCCAGTTCCCGAGAATTAATACCCTGTACTCTGTTATCCTCTTTAGGTCTTTAACACACATGTGGCACTGTCTATATGCAGGCAAAACGCTCATGCACATAAAATAAATAAATCTTTTTATAAAAATTAAGTTGTCAGCTTAGTGACTCTTGTCTGTGTTCCTATCATGGGAGCCAAAGGCAGGAAGATTGCTCTAAGTTCAAGTCAGTCTAGACAAAAGAGTCAGTTAGAGGCCAACCTGGAATTGTGTGAGACCCTTTCTCAAACAGACAAACACAGACACACACACACACACACACACACACACACATTGATCCAGATGACAAAGACTCAAAGCATGAGTTATACAAAAAGCAAACTTTATTATATGTGGTAACAAGGTCACCAAACTCAAAAATAGAAAAATCTGGCATGGGGGTGGGGGTAAAGGCAGTAAAGTTGACAGCTTGTAGATGAAGAGAAACAAGGTCAAGACAGGCCCACAATAAAGAAGGTGGGTCATCAGGACTACACTTTACCAAATACAGTGCATTAGTGCATTTAACTGATTTTTATGAAATGTTTATTCAATCATTTTTCTTAGATAGGTGTTGATATAACAATCATCATGACCAAAAGTATGTTGAGGAAGGCAGGATTATTTCATCTTGACTTCCATGTCAGTCTATTACTGAGAGAAGTCATGCCAGGAACTTTAAGCAGGACAAAAACCTGGATCAGGAAAGGAAGCAGAGACCATTGAAGAATGTTGTTTATGGGCTTGCTCTCCAGGGCTTGTTCAGTCCGCTTGTATGTATGTATGTATGTATGTATGTATGTATGTATGTATGTATGTATGTATGTATTTTTATTTTGTTCTTTTCTAGAGAGCAAAACCATAACAATTGTGTATTAGACTTTGTCCTTATCATCTCTAAGCTAATATATTTTTCTTTTTTGAAGACAGGATTTATCTGTTGGTCCTGGCTTTTCTGAACCAGGCTGGCCTCTAACTCAGAGAACCACATGGCTTTCCCTCTTGAGTACTTGGACTAAAGTTGTGGGCCACCATCACACAGCATGATTTAATAATGCTTCTCTCTTGTATTTATTCATTTGTTTTTACATCCCATCCACAATTTCTCCTCCCTCCTCTCCTCTCAGTCGTGTCCCCGCTTCTATACACCACATCACTCTTCTTACTCCTCTTCAAATAAAGACAAGTCTCCCATGGGTATCAACCAGCCATCAACATGCTTTCTTACATACCTGGGCCACTTGCTCCACGATAGTACCATTCACAGTGAGCTGGGCCCTCCCACATCAGTAATCAGGAAAATGCCCCACAGTCTCTCTGAGAGATCATCTAATAGGAGCATTTTTTTCAGTTGAGGTTTCCCCTTCTCAGATCACTCTAGCTTTTGTCAAGTTGGAAAAAAAACTAACTAGGACACATGTATTGGCATTCATAGGGCAATATAAAGTCTTTGGTGATTCCTTTAGAACATAAGAAAATCTTGCTTGGAGATAAGGAGTGACAGACAGTACAAAATTCAGGATACTGGTGTTTAGGCATCTGCCTAGTTGTCTATAGTAGGCTCCTGCTTACCACTAAGGATTATATATGGAGTTATTCAGAGCAACACAGGATGGCAAAGCCTCCATAGCCAGCTTCCTAAGGGGCATTTCTGCAGCTCTTTAAGAGGTTCTACCACAAAACACTTAAATAGTGTTGATAAAAAGCTGACTGCATGCTTTTCGGTTTTCAGTTGTAGCAGGAAATAAACTGCACCGTGTTAAAATGCCGGTTTTCTGGGCCGTCCTGCCAGGGAAAACTCTGACTCTTTCTGGCAGCCTAAGAAGGTGTGAATCCATATAGAATAGGTTCCCAAAAAGGCCAATACATGCAGAAGAGATAGGTCCCTGTGCCATTATCTTTGGCTTATCAGTCAGTCCCCATTAGCAGGCATATTCAGAGAGTCTGGTTTGGTGATATGCTCCTTCAGTCCTGGTCCAGCTGGATTTGATGAGCTCCCAATAGATCAAGCACACTGTCTCTGTTGGTGGGCCAGTCCCTTGCGGTCCTGACTTCCTTGCTTATCTTCTCCCTCCTTCTGCTCTTCCAATGGACCTTGGTAGCTCAATCCCTTGCTCTGATGTGAATGTACTCTGGCTCTATCTCCATCCATCAGGTGAAATTTCTATGGTGATGATCAAGATATTCATCAATGTAACTATGGGGAAAAATCAGATAAGGAACCCTCTCCTCTGATGCCTAAGGGGCATTTCTTAACATCAGAGCCACACCTAATAACATAAAGGCAGATGCATAATAAAATTCTAATGCTAAAAACCTTTTGATGGGGATCTGTCTAAAAACCTGTTTGTTTTTTATTTATGAAATGTTTAAGGAAGGAGAATAAGAAGAGTGAAAAGAAAGAAATAATAACTTATTATTTCTTAATCTAAAAAAATCTCAAATTCAATTTACTCATAGAAAACTAATGTCCCCACATGCTGCCTTTTCCCTTTTGCTGACAACTGACTTTCAAGACAGAATTTGTTGTTTTAAAAGAGATTGTAAAACATTATTTTTGGTTAGCCAACTTGGTAATAAAATTTCCCGCATTGCCTCTATGTTGATTTCTCAAGTACAACTAATAAATATCAAGACATCTTCTGATCTGTTAAGTGTAAGGAGTTTGGTTTAGAAGGCTGCAGTGATGTCATAGCAATTCCACAGATGTGCCCTGGCATGTAGAGTAAAAAGATACCCTTTCCAATCCCTTTATCTTCTGGAGAGCATGACACGGTTTTTCCACGTCTGCAGTAGCATTAAGATGTCAATGAGCAGCAAACGCTATTTTTGGTCTCTGGTATCTGTTCTCTGTGGTGAATTCCTTGAATGCTGCACATTTAGGTTGCACCTGAATATCTTCTAATCTTATAAGCTTATGGCAGACTGGAGAGTAATGCCACAACTTATATATATAGCTCTATGTAATCTGACTAAATAAAAATAGAAAATACAAAAGTAATGATATCCATGTAGTGAAGTCAGAGGCTCTGCTCATCACAGACATTTCCACGTGTGTCCATCAAGGACTGATAAACACCTCACAGCTGCAAGGAATTGTGATGCCCATCTGTCATTACCCTTTCAATTTATCAAAGAATAGTGCTTGAGGTCCAAACATCTGATCAAATGAAAATACATTTCCCACAGCTTTATTAATAAAGAGAAGTCAAAGAATAGTTATGATGGCCCTCTCTGACTGCTTTTTCCTCATATCAGTTATATTACCATAATTATATCAACCTACTCATCCAAGTCATTCATAAGGTGATTTATTTACTTTAAAAGAAAAAAATGAAATCAGTGGCCATCGCCTAAGTACAAAGCATGGCCCTAGGTGCTGTTCACATAGAGAGGAATTCACCTCCATTTTTATGCTTTGGGAACTCAGAATAAGACAAAGAAACTTATGCCAGAAGCAATTAAAGGGTACTAAGGCATGCTGTGGCAGAAGCAGCTTTATGAAAATCCAGAAGGATACATTGGTTCTTTCTAGAAAATCTCTCGATTATACCTTAGAAAGGGTTAAGTTTTTGTTGGATCTCCAGGTTAAATAAGAGAACACAGGGCTTGAAACCGAAGAACCTTCTCTTTAGAGGGATGTGAATGCACAAAGTTCCACTTGTGAAATCTCAGGATATAATCATGTAACACGGAGCTCATGGTGTAGAGCAGAGAATAGTGAGGATAAACATGGGCATCAAAGCCAGGAAAGAAACCTGTGAGGAGCCAGATGTTAGAAGGAGTGGAAACTTCAAAGGCTTCTCCAGAAGCCAAAGACAGAGCAAGGGTTTGAAAGTTATCAATTGGCAGAAAGAAGGATGGGTTTGAGATAGCAGAGGGCACAGGCTGAGGGAAGAGCTAGGAGGTCAGTGCAAGGGTACAAATGGCAGGCTTTAAGAGCGTGGACCAACAGGGTCTCACACAGAGGAAGAGAACCCTGGGGCTCTTTCTTTCTTCCTCCCTTCCTTCTTTCCTTCCTTATCTCTTTCCTTCCTTCCTTCTTTCCCTTTTGTCCTTCCCTCACTGATGTCCATCAGTTATTGAACACATTTCCAGGCCTTTGCTATAATTTTTGAAACTATTTTAAACTAATTATTATAACCTAGAGTCACAATCCTAAGAATTTTTTTACAAGGACTTCATGATATGGCTCCTTTGCCTTCTTGACGCAGTCTCCTACAATTACTCCTTCCTTTCTACCTAACTCCTGGCAGCTACAGGAAGACCTACTTCCTGTCAATGGCAGCACTCTCCTTCACTGTTGCAACTTTTATCTATCCCCTGCCTTGTGATTATCTTTCTATAAGGCACTTCTTAACTATGGTAAGAGGTGTGTGTGTGTGTGTGTGTGTGTGTGTGTGTGTGTGTGTGTGTGTGTGTACACATGTGCGTGCACATGTGGGACTCCCCTCTCTATATGTGGATACGATTGGTTAATAAAGAATCTGCTTTGGGCCTATTGCAGCGCAAAATAGGGCAAGGCAGGAATTCCAAGCAAATAGAGGAGGAGAGAGTAGGCAGAGTAAAAGAGACACCATGTAGCCATTGGAGAACAAAGATTCCCGTGCAAGGTACTGGTAAACCCTGAGCCTTGTAGTAAAATATAAAACAATAGAAATGGGTTAATTTAAGATGTAAGAGCTACATTTAAGTTATTGACCAAACAGTATTGCAATTTATATGAAGACCCAGTAAATGCTCAATAAACATTTATTGACTAAAGTAATGCCTCCAAGACATGTATGTGGAGTGAACCTGATAGTACTTTAAACAGAAAATTCATGTGGTAAAGCTTCATAAGCAATTTTTTCTAAGAATAACAATTTGAATGGTTTTTTTGATAGGAAAAATCTAGAAAAGGGGACAAATTGTCTTCTCACTTTTTCTGCTCCAGACAATACTTTAATGAAGTTTTTCTACTTTACTCTAGACAAATATTTTACGATCAATGTTGACGAGGCTTATACTATTCATATTAAAGGATTTTGTTTTTCATTGTTGCCAAGTTGACTTAAAACCATTACCCTCCACCATGTAATTTAAATTGTACCTAGGACTATATATATAAATTCATGCCTGTGTTGATCCCAGGGACTTTTTAGGCATTTATTTCTCTTCTGTTTCTTCTTTACTCCTCTACCTACTCCCTGGAAATTTAACATGTACTAGCCCTTCTCTGTGTTCTCACTAGTCTCCTAGACTCCTATTATCTCAAAACTGCTCTTAAATCATTAGAATAGAAACAGTAGAAGAGCATCTTTCTACAACTTGTGTAACTTATTTAACTGCATCTAGATACCTCATTGTCTTAGAGTTTTATTGCTGTTGTAAATACCATGACCAAAGGCAAGTCAAGTAGGAAAGGGCTGATTTCACTTTTTAATTCTCAAGTAATGTTCTGTCACTGAGGGAAGGAAGGTCGGGAACTCAAGACAGGGACCTGGAGGCCGAAACTGAAGAAGAGACTATGAAAGAACACTGCTTATAGGCTTGCTCCTCCTGGCTTTCTTATGAATTCCATGAGCACATGCTTAGGGATGGTACCACCTACACTGGGCTGGACCCCCTTTATTCCCACAATAATCCCGAATTAAGAAGATGCTATACAAACTTGCCTACAGACAATCTGGATAGAGATATTGTCTTAATTAAGGTGACCTGTTTCTAGATATGTCTAGGTTTGTGTTCAACCAGGACACTCAGGATACACATCATTTTCATCTAAAATTGAAGCACCACATATTTGTTAGAGAATTAGAAAGAAAAAAAAAACAGCATTACTCAGCTAAGTGAAATTCTTGCCAGGCTATGGGAATGAGTACATTGGGACATAGTAGCACTTTGCATAGATCATGTGATTTAAGGCAGGTTTAAATGATTCCCTTTTTATCATGAGGATTTTCTTATTTTTTTATTACAAGAAAAATTTACATTTACTCCCCTTGTTCCCAGCCCTCCCACTCCCCCCCCACCCCACCGCCCTCCCCCTGCTTCCTTAAGATGGGGCAGGATACCCTGCCTATGGGAAGCCCGAGGCCCTCCCTCCTCCATCTCGGTCTAAGAAGATGTGCATCCATATAGGATAAGTTCCCAAAAAGCCAATACATGCAGAAGAGATAGGGCCCAGTGCCATTATCATTGGCTTCTCAGTCAGTCCCCATTGGCAGTCACATTCAGTGAGTCCGGTTAGGTCATATGCTCATTCAGTCCTGGTCCAGCTGGATTTGATGAGCTCCCAATAGATCAAGCACACTGTCTCTGTTGATAGGCCAGTACCTCACGGTCCTGACTTCCTTGCTCATCTTCTCCCTCCTTCTGCTCTTCCACTGGACCTTGGTAGCACGATCTCTTGCTCTGGTGTGAATGTGGGTCTCTGGCTCTATCTCCATCTATCATGCAAAATTTCTATGGTGACGATTGAGATATTCAACAAAGTAACTATGGGACAAGTTCAGTTCAGGCACCCACTCCTCTGCTGCCCAAGTACCTAGCTGGGACCTCCCTGTGAAAACTGGGGAGAGCCTGGGGTTGTGGGAGGGTGGGGATGGAGGAAGGGTGGATATTGGAGAAGGGAATAAGATATCTACATTAACAGGAGTCATTTTAAGATTTGCAAGAGGATTTTCATGCTATGAAAATTCCACATTGGCTTGACTATGATTGTATAGCTATTATGTGACAAGTCAACATTTTGAATCTAATTCTTATGCTAAGAACCAAAGGTTTTGTAATTTCCTGATAAAGGAGCTAGGATAATTTAAACCTAAAATTTCACCAAGCATTGGTATTCTAAAAACATAAGGAGTGTTATTATAATATGAGAATATAATAACTTCAAAAAAAACTCCAAATAAATATTCCCTGTAATCTAGTGACTAAGAGGAAGCAAATGTGCAAAGTCATCTGTGAACCTCTGTGGGGAAAGCAGAACTATGATTCTGTGGCTAGAAAAGTAAAAGTAAAATCATAACAATCTTTCCATCACATCTCAAGTCTACTCATGGCCAAGTGCTTAGGTTTGAAGTGACAACTTTTAGACAAATGGAGCGGCCAGGGTTTAACTTAATATCAGATCAAATATCAACAGTACGCATTGTATAAACTTGGGTGCTCACAGCCTACCACGTCATCAGAGAAGCATGCTATTATTACCAAATTAAGAGGCATAAAGTATGCCTGTTTGTTTCAAAGCAGAGTCTCTGTGGATCAAAACACCAGCATTACAGCCCTTGGTAAGCCCTGGTTAACTTGGACCTCCAGTGTGCTCTCCATATATGGCCAAGGCATGTCCTGTGATTCACAGTCAAGGAGCTCTTCAGAGAATGCAAGCTCTTGGAGGCATACGGGTCACAGGGGCTGAGCTCTGCACAGGCAAGACAGCAAATGGCCCATTCTTCTCATTTGTCAAATGTGCCTCTCATGAAGTAAGGGGTAAAGTTCCCTCTGGAGTAATCCCTACCCCGTTACCACTGCTTGCAGAGAATCAGGAATGCCTGATTTGAAGAACAGTTGAACTCACTGATAGAGTCTTCCAGATACGTGTGTCCGTCAAGAGTGGGTGAGGCTGGAAACTGTCACTTTTTCCGTGGATTTCTAAGTCTGGTACTGCAGAATGGCTGAGAGCTCTGAATTAGACTGTGACTATTCTTTGAATCCTGCCTCTATTTGTTAACGGCACACATGAGTCTAGGTGAACTGATTTGCATCTTGCTGGTTAAGATGAGCTAGCATACTTGAAAGGGGCTGTTTCTACCAGGCCTAACAAAGGGCATGTTTTTAGTGCCTCTGATTATATTAATATCATTATCAATTGTAACACGGCTTCTGATCAGTGACAAGAAGGAGAAAAGGAAGAATGGACTTTTTTTTTCATTAATACTTCTGTTCTTTTGGAGAACCATCTTTTACCTGGAAGGAAACTCCTAGGAACAGCCAGATCGGAACTGTATCAGTCACTACTCCTACTGCTGTAATAAATATGATTAAATCACACTAATCTCTTGAAACATCTTCATCTCATGGTGATTTTAAATCCCACTAACTTACCACCAGGATCAGGGATCACAAGGATGCAGTGTTTCTGTCGTTACCTGGCGTCATTCCCCCAATAGCTTCAGACTCACCATTGTAAGAGAGTGTTAGCCACGTTTATAGCCATCAGAAGCCAACCAATTTTAATTTCAGTAAAACTAAATTTTAACTTCAAATAAAGTTGAAATCAAAACGACAGACATAAGTTGATAAAAATGCAGGAAAATAGATTCATTAAACTCTGCAAGGTGCACAATTTAATACCTACAACTGGTCCTGGTAAGGTTAACAAATGTGCTTCCTCGTTCCTCCCCTAAAACTTTGTATTCAGGCCCAGATGGTCCTCCTCCCAAAAGCACTCAAAACTTCCCCAGACTAAATCTCATCCATTTTTTTTTTGCCACAAAAGTCCAGAGGCCTGAAGTAGAGCTTTATTTAGACTTTGCTTTTTGTGACATTTCACTTTCTTTCCTGTCGTCCATTTTCAGCCTCCCAGTTTCATCCCAAAACTGTAGGAGAACACCTCAAGGGCCCATCCATCCTCTCTTCTTCCATTATAATGGGACTGTGCAAATCTTCTGCTTGGATCTAGCCACTCTACCTCACCCCATCCTTCTGTGTTAGACAAAGCAAGTCTCAACAGATACAGGAAAATTGTAATAACACCTGACTCCTGTCTCACTACCATGGATTAAAGATGAATAGCAACAACAGCAGGAACCTTGCAAACACACAGAAGCTAAAAATAATACTAAATGGAAAAAATGAGTATGAAATAAAGAAGACTTTTAGAATTGAATGAAAATTAAATCACATCATACCCAAAAGTATGGGATGCAATGAAGGTGTGTCAAAGAGGCAAATTCATAGCTTAAGGACCTATATTTAAAATAAATAGAGAAGTCACATACTAGCAGATTAACAGCACACATGAAAGCTCTAGAACAAAAAGAAAAAGGAGTAAGCAAGAAGAAATAGCAAAACTCTAAAATCAATAATTACAACAAAATAATATAAAGAATCAATGAAATGAAGAGTTGGTTCTTTTAGAAAAATCAACAAGTTTGATAAACACTTACCCACATAGACTAAAAGATGGAGAGAGAAGAT
>JAQHUG010000033.1:9824420-9882773 GCA_028555095.1 Dicrostonyx torquatus | reverse complement strand
GGAACTGGGGGTAATAAACACCTAGTTAGCTAACTAGCATACCTGTGCTAACATTCTTTTGTGGATAGCTAATTAAGGAAGAGGGGAATCTCTGTAAACCTCCTGGAGGCTTCCTTATCTTTGTAGGCTTCCTAGAGTCAAAAATCCTAGCTGGCTCTGTTAAACATTCTAAGTTAAAGGCCTTTGATGGCCTTCTGTAATTATTAGGGCAAATGGTCCCTGACAGTTCAACAAAAGCACTTAAAAAAAAAAAACTCTTAACACTTTCAACAATGTACAGGGATACAAAATTAACCATACAAATTGATATACAAGTGACAAAGAGATTGAAAAAGAAATCAGGAAAAATATTTTTCACAATAGATGCGAAAATAAAACCACACACAGAAAACAAAAGAAAAGCTTTATGACTTTGAAGAAAAAAGTGGAAAAATATATCATATAAGAAAGATCTTATATGGTTATGTATACGTTGGATTAATATTATAGAAATGATCATCCTACCAAAAGCAATCTGTGGTTTCAATACTCATCATCAAAAATTTTAACACAATCCTTGACAAAATTTGAAAAGACTATTTTCAGCTTCTTATGGAAACAAAAATAAAACCTAGGAAAAAAAATTCCTGAGTAATAAAAGAATTGCTAGAGATATCATCAGCTCTGTTCTCAAAATATACTATAAAACAATAGATATAAAAACAGCATAATATTGATATAAAAGGAGATACATTGATCAATGAAATCTAATTGAAGGTGCAGACATAAATCAACATACCTATTGACAGCTGATTTTTTAAAAAATAAAGAATTGTTAAATTCACATTGGAACAAAGACAGCATCTTCAACAAATGAATCATCACTCTGTACAAAACTTATCTCCAAATGGATTAAGGATCTTACATAAGGTCAGATATGCCAAGCCTGATAGAAAAGAACATGAGAAATAGTTTTGACTCATTGACATGGAAAGTCACTTTTTGGGTTTTTTGTTTGTTTGCTTGTTTTTTGTTTCTTGGTTTTTTGAGACAGGGTTTCTCTGTAGCTTTGGAGCCTGTCCTGGAACCAACTCTTGTAGACCAGGCTAGTCTTGAACTCACAGGGATCTGCCTGCCTCTGCCTCCCCGGTGCTGGGATTAAAGGCGTGCACCACCACAGCCCGGCCCTGAAAGTCACTTTTGGAACAGGCACTATAAACAACAATTAATGAATGGTCTCCCACGAAACTGGAAAACTTCTGTATAGCAAAGGACACTATTTTTCAGACAAATTAAAAAAAAAGATTTTTAGCAACTATATGTGTGATAGAGGCATAATATCTAAAATATATAATAACTCAAAACAAATAACATCATAATAAACAACTCAACTAAAAATGAATTACAGATCTCAATATAGAGTTCTCAAAAGAGGAAAAACAAATGCCTGAGAAATGCTTAAAGAAATGTTCAACATCCTTAGTCTTCAGAGAAATGAAAATCTAAACTAATTTGAGATTTCATATTACACACTCAGAATGGTCAAACTTAGAATGTCAAAGACGTGGAGTAAGGGAAACACTCATCAATTACTGATGAGTGTACAAACTGTCACCATGAATATCATTGTGGCAGTTCCTCTGGAAGATGGAAAATGATCTACCTCAAGATTCAGTACACTACTTTTAGTCATATATCCAAAAGATGCTTCATGCTAGCACAGAGACATTTGTCCAAACATGTTCATTGATTTTCTACTCTTAATAGTCAGAAAAATGAAACAGACTAAATGCCCATCAAAGAATGAACAGATAAATAAAATGTGGTACATTTACACAGTTGAGTATTACTCGGCTATTAATAAAAGTCATGAAATTCACAGGTAAACGGATGGAACTAGAATCATCCTGAGTCAAACAACCCAAACCCAGAGAGACAAATATGATACGTGTTTGTTCTTATGTGGATGCTAGCTGTTCAGTTGACAAGCAGGCTAGAATCCATATAACCATATAGGTTAGGAATAGAGTAAGGGACTATGGGGGAAGGAAGGATCTCCCTAGGAGGGTAAAATAGAATAGAACCAATAGAAGGACAGGGCTAGGGATGAACAGGATTAGGGAATGCTGGAACAGGAAGAGGAGGGAAGAGGGTATAAGGGAGGGGTTATGGGAAAGGACAGCTATAACTAAAGGTCATGTGAAAGGTTATATAGAAACCTACTACAGTAGGAGCTTCTTAAAATTATATGCACATAAAAAATCCAACTTGAATGATCAAATAACGGGAGAGAAAGAACCAACTAGACATCTCTTGCCACCGAGGGAAACCTCCAGTGCCAGTGCCAGAAATAGGTTGTATCTAATTGACTCGTTAGCCAACGGGTCCCATTGAAAGCCACAAACTTGTGGTAAGACATTATAGTTGAAGAAAATGTTTACATAACTCATTGAACATTGAGAAGTCAATCTGGGTCTATCTACAGAGATTGTTTACTCCTTCTGACTAATGTTCATGGTACTGGAAGATACTTTGGATGCTACCAAAGGAGAACACAAACACCTACCTACCTGCAAAATATTTGCTCTACAAATATATTAGCTTCTTACAATATATGCTATACAATAGTAACTCAAAAGTTGTGGGAATATACAGCCACTATCTGATAGGATTTAAGGCCCACTTTGTGAGATAAAACTCTGCACAACACCTCTTAGGGAGCCAAGTGCAAATAGATAGGCCAGGGACCTAGAGTAAAACCAAATACTATTGTTATACTAAAGAAATGTGACAATAAAATGACTCTTAATGATATTCTGCTGTATTCATAGATCAGTGCCTTGCTCAGCCATCATCAGAGGACCCTCCTTCTGCAGTAAATAAGAGCAAATACCGTGACACACAACCAGACAACTTACAGAGAGTGAGGGGTCTTGAAACTACATGGTCTTCTAGACACAGGAGGGTCGATGCACATATGAACTCACAGATCTGTGATAGCATGCACTAGGCCTGCACAAACTTAAGACAGATGGAGCTCCTGTTTCGAGAGTGAAAGCAGACACAAGCCCACTTCCCTAACCTAGATGCCATCTCCAATTGATAATCAGTCACAAAGAATTAGTTTTCTTGAAGGGAGTGTCACAGGGTATACAAACCGCTCACTTTTAAGGCAGGCCCCATGCCCAGCAGTAGATCATCATCACAGAACAACTCAATGGCATTTTTGAAGTTTTTGTTTGTTTCCTTAGTGTCTTTTGTCCTTTCTGGCTTTTACATTCTTTCCACCTCCTCTTCTGAAAGATTCACTTAGCCCTTAGGGGAGCGGTTTGATGGAGACCATTCAGACTGAGTATTCAAAGTAGGGGCCAGAGAGAAAATGAGAGACCAGGAATGCCACAGGCTTTTGAAACCTCAAACAATTGGAGACCAGCATTTAAATAGATGAGTCTATGAGGGCCATTCTCATTCAGACCACAACAGTACCCAACATCTTACTCAACTGTACTGTGTTCAAGCCTGCCCTCCTCATTAGATGAGATATGTCTCTACTGTAGAACTGTTTTCTAGACCTCTCTATTATGCCAAAGAGCTTACACAGAACCTAGTCCATAGTAAAAGCCTTTTAACACCAGACACCACACCTCCCACCCATATCTCAATGTTAAGGACATATTTGCCTGTGACTGATAAGTAGGTACCATAGACTGAGTTCTCTGTGATAAAAAAATCACTTCCGAATAAAGACATCAGTTACTGTAATGCAGAACTTGAGCTATAAGTGGAATTGGTCACATATTATTATCAATCATAAATGTGTTTTATGATGAAATTTGACTCATATTGCTAAGCAGTATTTTCCTAATCTGTAAAATAATATTTACAATCATATAATAATGTAAAACTTCATTAAGCACATGAGTCAGTGCTGTTTCCTGGGGTGGGGGCTGCTATGAAATATAACACCAAGTTCAATAAAGCCATGCCTTACAATTAGTTAGTAATTTTAGTTATTTCACTGTTAATGAAATCGGTATCTACTAGATATAAAGATGACAGTCTTTTAAAAAATTTTAAATCTATAAATTTGGATAATCTCTGTGGTTTTCACTTGGATTGTAAATATTTCCAGGAACATGTGTTTCATTTGTGTAAATTTTTTAATTAGGGAAGTTGACCTTTCTCCCAGAGCATCTATGAGTACGCGGCAATGAGTCCACACACTTTCCCTGTTTGGAATGCCGGTATCATCGTGTCAAACAACCTCACACCCTGTAACCTCTGAGATTTGCAGTCTCTCCCGTGCCTCCTTCTACCTACAACTCTCTCGTTAAAATGCAATCTAAGCTGTGTTTATTTAAAAGATCATTTCCTTAAAAGGTAATAAACCCTCTTTGAATTTGCGAGAAGAAAGAAGTCTTTTTCTAAACTGACAATTTAATAGTCTAAAGCGAACAGATTCTTGGAGTACATAAAGATGTATCAAGTTTCCAATGAAGCAATATGTATCTCACTTCCACAATGGGCACAATATCGCTTGTGATTATTGGTTACTGTTTTAAATGGAGCATTCCTTTCACCCAGTTGACTTGAAAGCACATGTTTCCTTGATTTTGTTTCTTTTTAAGATTCATTTTGATGTTAAAACGAAATACAATTTCTTTTGAACACACTTCAAAGAACACTGGTGTTGTAGGGAAAATTACTGCCGCCAATTACATGTGGAAATATCTGCCCCTTATCATTTGAATCAGTGACTCAGCTTTGCCTTGCTCCGGCAAAGGCAGCAATTGCTGTGTTGTGTAGTAACACTAAGGAAATGCTTGCAGATAGCATAACTAGGAAATCAGTTCCTATTCCTGTGTCTGTGAGTATTGTTTTCCTTCATCTCTGGCTTGGGTCATTCATTTCCTCATGATGGAATTTGGGTTGAGAGGTTTGGCATCAACAGAGTTTGAGACCAACCTAGGCTACAAAGAACCAGTCTCAAAAAAGGGGAGTGCCCCTATCACTCATGCATATATTAATAGAGGAGCATAGCAGATGCCTTGGTTCCCTTGTCTCTAAGAGGATGCCAGAATAGAACCAGATTCTCAAGCACTGGTTACCTGAATAATCCACACCAACTGCATAGTAGGTGCTCAGTAAATGTCAAAAGGGCTTCTGAATGTGGTACTATGGAGTGACTACTTTGTAACGTAACCTGAGTGAAGATGAGGGACATGGGGAAATTCAAGACTAGAGCCTCCGACACAGCAACCCAGCTCACTCATTCTCTCACCACCAGGAGACAGTCACTGGGTGTTTAAGGACAATGATGTAGAGGAAGGGTCCATGTGACCCGTATCTGGCTTCAGCCCCCTGCCTGGTGGTACCAATGCTGTCTTCTCCTGGGCCCACAATGACAGTGCTTACTTATTTAAGGACCAGCTGTTTTGATATTGTGTTGACCATACATGGTGCATGGCCCCTGCATATCCTAAGCTTCTGAACCATCTTACAGGCCCATTTGATATTTGGGAGCACTAATCAAGTTGGATTCTAAAATCAAGACTTCCCTGGAAAGTTGGTGAGTCTGATTTAAGAACACCACCCCAGAAAAATAAATACATAATTAGGGAATTATACAGGGGAACAATTGACACAATTGCCCAGAATGGGCACTAAGCTGAAACTTACTTCTCAGAGACATCACATCTCCTCTAATAATAATTAATTTCTATAATTAGTGCTTATCTGCTAATGAACTGTTATTAAATGAATATGCTATTTAAGGGGGAGCAGATGATTTTTATTAAAATATAAATTTTCTAATTTTCTATAGAAGGGGACATTCTCATATGACTGTTGTGGTAAGTCATACCAAGACTAGCTACAATCACTTCCACCAATGTCTTAAAATGATAGATGATGCAACCATACACGAGGCTGTTCCTCCTTCCGTGCTTATCATGTGACTGGGAATGGGTTGTATTCTTTTTTTGTTTAGTTATTAGTCTGTTTTCTATTGCTGAAACAGAGAACCTGAAACTAAATAAGTTATAAAGACAGGTCTGTTTTAATCAAGGGTTCAGAAATCTGAGAATGACGCAATTTTTGCCTTGCTGTTAATAATTGGCTGTGGTGGAAGCCTGTGTATGAAAGGTAACCAATAATTGCTTGCTTTTGATGACAACTATCACAAGAAATAGCAGGCTCAGATGGGAAACATACTACATGAGAGAATAACCCCATGACCTAATTATCTCTTCAGTGTTCTATCACTTCTTGGTGCTGTCATGTGAAGACCAAGCTTCAACATGAGTTGAATTGGGAACAACCTAAATTAAACAATAGCCATAATTAAGTCTATGTTCCAGGTGATAGATTTTGCCAAAAATTTATGGTTCCTGGTTCCACAATTGAAATAAGAAAACTTGACAAGTTCCTTGCTGCAAGGATATAATAAACTTCCCCAGGTGGGAAAAATTCCTTTGCCATCAACAAAGGTCTGTGGGGAACTGGGAAACAAGAGGAATCTTGTTTAGCTATTACCAAGCCTGCTGGACTTTGCTGGAAATACATAATTTCAGCTTCCTTTTCCTCTAGCATTTTTTTCTACAAATTATCACAAATCTGACTGATGAGTTTGTTTTCTTCTTTATTCATAGCTGTGCATACAAATGACAGATAAAAGAATTTTAATATAAGGGGGTACATTGAGGAAAATAATATTGATTAACCACTGAATATCCTGCACCCACTCCATCCCCCAATATCTCTAGATCATAAGAACTAAAGCTCATGTTGAACACATGCAAAGCTTGTAAAAAGTTAGTAATACTTATTAGGAGCATCTCAGATACCCTCAAGAGAGATCAGAAGCAATCTGGAATTTAGGGTTCGAAAATGAAGCAAGACAGCCATTTGGTGAAGGGGTCATATTAAAAAAGCAGACTTAAAAGCCCAGAACACGCTAGGTTATATTAGAACTATTCTAATTTGTAAGACTCAAACTTTCTCTGAATTTCTTCCACCTGACATAATAGAACCGAAGGTCAGGAGTGATGTGGGATTCCCCTCTGTGTGCTGTGAATTTCATTGGTTAATAAAGAAACTGCTTTGGGCCTCTAGCAGAGATATAGGGAAACAGAGCTAAAGGGGAGTGGGTGGAACTAAACAGAATGCTGGGAGAAAGAAGGTGGAGTCAGAGAGAAGCCATATAGCCCCACCAGAGCCAGAGAGAATTTTACACAATAAACCACTGCCACATGGCCATACACAGATTAATGGGAATGGATTAAATTAAGATGTAAGAGATAGCCAATAAGAAGTTAGAGAGATCTAATGGGCCAAGCAGTGATTTAAATAATATGGTTTCTCTGTGATTATTTCGGAGCTAAGCAGCCGGGAAATTAACAAGTGGCCTCCCTTCAACACAGGAGACTTGGTTTTAATCTGACTTCTACCAGCAGCTTTCTTTAAAATCTTTTATTTTTTAATGTATTTTACAATCATTCATGGGGCACAACCCTGTGCCATATACTATCAATACTAGGTGTAGAGTTAAACAAGTTACAATGTACTCACCTTCATGAACCCTGTAATCCTATATCAGTAAAAATAGCATCATAATGTTTGCAAATAAATCCTATAAATAGAGATAAGTCAAGTATGGATGCTAACCAGAGCCTGCAGAGGTAGGAAATGAAGCATTGAACCCAAGCATTCTGAATTTTGCATGTTAGAATCACATGGGAGCTTCAACAATGTGAACAGATGAGCCTATACTAGATTCCAGAAACTGACTCTAATAATAATAATAATATTTATAACATTAAAATAATTTATAATAATCCAAATATAGTATTTATGAAAAATCCAAATTATTGTTTAAAGCCTGTTATGGGGTCTCTGGTTTCAGCTGCTCTCAGGAGGCAGGAAGAAATTTAGTCCAAAGCAAAGGGAGGCATTTTCTAGCTGAGAGAATGACCTTTGCTGTGCATGAGGCTGAGGTTTTCCCATTTGAGAAAAAAAATAAATGGAGGCCACCAGAATGGATTGGCTCAGGCACCAAGTCTTACCTGAGTAAAGCTTGCTGTAGACTTTTAGAATTTTATCCTTTGACTAATGGGGAGCTGTTAAATAGTTAATGGGAAACTGATGTGGCCAGGTGTTGCAAGTCTCTAATGCTCATCTGGAGAGGAGTCAATAGAGGAATGGAAGAAGACAGAAATGAAAGAGGTTGAAAATGAACTGCACAGGAAGAGAGGTAATTCTTACACGATGTCAGAAGTGGACCTGGTAATCACTGAATTGCATAAAGAAGATTCCGTGAACAGCACAGGGTGGGAAGGTTCCTGGGACTGTGGTTGGAATAATTGGCAAAGAAAAATACACATTTGCTGATATGTTTAATACCAGAGAAGAGGATGCCAGGTTGATTTATACCTGTAACTGAGGTACCTGCGAAACACCCAGCTGCAGGCAGTTGGATAAATGGGTCTTAGGACAAGGTCTAGAAATACTGATTTAGAAGGTGGCAGCAGATTAACAGAATGTGAAGCTGTGTGCGATTTGAGAGCAGAGAATCAGATGACCCTGTTAATTCTAGAGCCAATGTTAATACAGTAAAACAAAATGATGGGACCTGACCAGCAAGTTTCAAACTTCAGTGGTCTTCAGAACCATTCTGCTGCTTATTACAGCATTCCTTACCAAGCCCTCCTTCCAAGACTTTCTGGGGGCTATAAATTTACATTTTTAACAAGTTACCAAATGGCATGAATGCTGCCCACAGGGGTTACATTTGAGAACTTAATGATCTGAGATCTCCCTTCCATCTTTAATATTCTATGGTAACAGAACTATGCCATCTGTAAAAAGTCACAAGAAAACCTGTTCAAATGTCAAGTACAAATTTTATTTTGTTGGATGAAAAGGTTTTACTGAAAAGAGAGATACAGTCATAGAAAAGGTTGGGAAGTGTTTTATGTCTTGATGGTTTTTTTATATTAATGTCAGACAAATAGGACAAATTGACAAATATTAATCAAGCACCTTATTCAGGTAAAGTATTTTTCCACAAGATTAATCTGTTGCTCTCTCAAAGTAAAGTGAATCTATTGTGCTGGTGGGGTTGCAGCTGTGTTTGAGGTACCTAATAAAATTTAGAGATTTTGGTTCTGAGAGCATCATTTTTCTCACGTAGTCAGGAAGCCCTGGGATATGGCAGTAAGAGAGATGAGCAACACAGAACACAGAACAATAGAGAAACATTCTGCTCAGCACACACTCATGTGGACATGAGTCTAAACCCTGTGAGAATACCATTCCTCTTTACTCCTTGTGTTTTCTCATTCAGGCATGATGTGAGGGAAATAAATAGTTCATTAATTAAAGGAAAGTTTAATGTACATAATCTGCTATGTAAAAGGATGCAGTTTCCTGTTGTGCTCTGTCCCCATTACATCAACAATGTTGGGTTTCACATTTCTTTATAGAATTGTCAAGGTAAATAAAGTATTCAATTTCAGTTCCCTTCTTCAGATGGTTTTGTGAATCAAACAAACTGATACTTCAAAAAGAGTCAACAAACGTTTCAAAACAACTGGAAAAATCATGGTAATTAACCCAATTTCTAAACTATTCATATGCTCTTATCTACTCAGAACCACCACTTCTTCTGAAGTCCTAATTTCTTAACATGATATGTTTGGATTTAAGAATAATATCTATAAGGTGCCTGAAAGAAATGATGGGCTTATTCTGTGTGTGGGGGGGGATGATTACGGTATTTAAAAAACTTACCAAAGTAAATAGTTATCTCTTGTTTTAGTCTAGGTATTGACTCTGAAATCCAAAGTACTAACAATTAAAGTTCCAGGCTGCCATTAGATAAAAAAGGAATTATTTTCCTATTCTTTTTCCACTGTACTTTTGGAAAATACTTTCCAAAAGTATTTGTATTAATGACCAATCCTAAGCTCCAAGGTTGGTGAACTGGCTTGGTCAGTAATGACACACACCCTCGCTGCACTGGATATGGTTTGATTCACGTCTGAACATACTTCCTAACCACAGCTGAGATATGGAAGAGAGCTGATCTTTATTCTCTAGTAGGGACGTAAAGCTATAGATGAGCAGGTATTAACAATGAGGATCTTCTCATGGGAGCTATCCAGGCATCACATGTCTTCTGCCCTTCATGAATACCAAGGGAAGGGGCATAAAATCTTGGTGTGACTTAACATGTCTTAATCTATTTGCTTTCTATAGAAAAGGAAAAAAACTATTGCTTTTTAATTGTTCTTCAGTCTATTAAATTTGATTATGAAATCTTCAATCCCATAAAGGGGAATTTGATGGAGGCCTCCAATTACATAAGATTAAATGGTTGACAAAGGTATTGAAACATATTGGATGAATGTTTTGAATCAGACTATGTATCTCAGGTACAAGAGTACACATGCATATGGTAGATACACATAGTAAAGAAATAGAAATGATGTTTTTGAGATTATCAATAGGTAGCTGAGTTACTCAGATGGTGTGAGAAACAAATATCAAAAAAGAAGATTAGAGATTTACTTAAAGTATAAGCTTAGGGGCTGGTCTGACAGCTAAGCAAGGAGAGGCAGAGGGCACCAAATCTGATGACCTGAGCTTGATCTCTTAATTCTATAAGGTGGAAGGGGCAGGAGAGAACTGACTTGTACATATTGTCCTCTGACTTCCACACATAGGCTTTAGCACACACACGTGTGCGCACATACACACATACACACACACTAAATAAAAAATGTAAGGATGGTTTTAAAAGAAAATATAAATTGAAAGGTTCTCATTTCTCTCCCTAACCCAACTTCTTGTATACTTACAACCTGAGTATAATTATTTTATACTTACATAATACTGTATTTTAGATGAAAAGAAACATTTAGCTCAGTTAATAAATAAAACAACTTGAGTTTCTCCCAAGTTCCTCCACAGTATATATTTTACATAGACTATGCTGTTTAATTATCAAAGAAAAGGTATGTAATGTAGCAAAGAGGAGGTCATTTAACTCTCATTTAACAAACAGGGATATCAAGTTACATAATTTACCCAAGAGTTATAAGGAGTAATTTAAGAGTGTGAGTCTAGGCTAGGTCATCGACTTATCCTATCCCATTTTGTTGAACAACATTATCTCCTCAAATCAATAAAAAGAATCACAGTCTATAAATGAGCATTTTCAGTGCCTCCTATGTTTTCATGCTGTGGACAACATTGGAGAACCAAAAACTAGTCTATAACCTCAGGATTCAAGAAAGCAGCCAGAAAACAAAGATGTTACAAGTAAGCTGCATGAGGTTATCTGTGATTACCTAAGAAATCCTATCACTCAGAGACCTATGGAAATTCTAAAGAAAGATGGTGAGTCCTAAAGAGAAGTGGCAGAGAATCCCTAGGGAAATGAGATTTGAGCTGCCCTTCAGATCATGCCTTTACATCTGGAGAAAAGCACAGACATACAGTGTAAAGGCATGATGGGAACAAACACTGACACAGAAATAGAAGCAGGAACGAGGGATTGAACGTCATGAGACAGGAAACCCATCCACCAAACCATTGCAGAATGTGCACTTGGGAAATATACCACTCCATAGACACCCGAGAGTTCATGGATGCACAGGTCAGTGTAGGACACTGGCAGTCCTGCCTCTGAAACAGTAAAAACAGCCACCAATACAATGAAATTCTCTTTAAGTTCAGTTTCTTCTACCTTCCTTTTCCTAATCTTTAAGATTACTGATAAAAGTATATGGTTACACCAGAAAAGGTAGAAATAGTAAAACATAGCTTTTATAAGTCATTTGTTTGAATTAGATTCACTCCAAAACACATCTTTGAAATCGAGACACGCATAATCTGAATTAAAAAATAGGCTACTTTAGTTGTTCATTTCTCTGTAATTTTTAATAAGAAAACCAAAATTCACTAACAGTGTCCCTTCAGAGAAATGTGAGACGCTTAAAGAAGGAAACTGAAAAGCATGTTTTCACCTTAAAACGACAGTTGACCATCTAAACATTTTAAATAAATAGAAAAACATTTCCCAGACCATGTAGGAAGTCAATGGTAACACAGTATATCAATTTACAGTTTCTAACATGAAGCTTTGTTCCGGGATAGAAGGGATTGATGTCACGGAATACAGCCTCCCTCTTTCTCTATCAAGTAGTAGATCATGCAGTGACAACACCTATGAAAAGATGTGCCATCTTCAGATTCCTAAGGTTGTGGAAAGGTCAGCATGAGGCATGGTGCTCTGCTTCCTATCTCCAGTGAAGCTTAGAATAATCTTCATGCAACACTGGGGGGAGGGGGAGATGCTTTAAAATTACCTTTGCCATGAGGCAAACACAACAAAACAACAATTTAAAAAAAACAAACAAAGACAGACAGACAGGCAGAAAGAAACAAAGACAAACAGAAAGAAAAAAAAAAGAGAGAGAGAGAGACTTCCTTTAGTTTGTTAACAGAATCATTACCATTTCAATTTACACTATTTATTTGCTGACTGTCCACTGGCATGTGAGACACTCAGCTAAATTGAGACGGGTAAAAAGAAATTACAAACCAAACTCTTCCTACCTTCTGAGTTTAGACACTGGGACTATCAACTAAGGTGAGTCTGCATCAACAAGGATGTTCTTAACAAAAGAGAACCATGCCCAATTAAAATCTTTCCAAAGACAGAGGAGTTCAGTGACTATACAAATTTAGTTCCTAACTATAAAGGCTCCGATGGTTATTCAGATTGATGGAAGGTCTTATTAAAGATGATACCTCCCCAAGTGTGTTAAATTAAACATTGCTTCCATGAGCTGCTCACCAGCTGTGACAGGAAGAAACGTTCCCAGGATTACTAAAGTCTGGGGGCAATGAACTGTTCACCACTGCGATGCTGTGAGCCCTTCCAATGAAGATGAGCATCTTTAATGCCTTGGGGGAGGACAGATTGTGACATTACCTAAAGAACCAGACAGAACCTAACTGTAATGGCACACTGAATAAACTCCAAGGTAAACTGATTTAGGCAAGATTTTAACAGATGGGGTAAAGAAAGATATGAGATCCCTAAAGATAACAGAGACATTTTGAGCCCTTAAAACAATGTTGTTTGTTTAACTGAAACTAGAAGATTCTTCAGTGCCAAAGCATATTTGAGTTGGGGGGGAAATGTGATTTTTAAGACAGTGCAACTTTCTTGATTTCTTTTCAGTCTCCCTAAATATTCTTCAAGAAGAAAAATGATTCACTGAAAGTAGAATTTTTATGAGTAGGTTTACATTTTAGAAAAATTTAAGTGAAAGATTTTTTAAATTCAATTCTTCAGAAAAGAAGTACAGAAGACAAAGAAGTACCATAAGATAGGAATACATAAGAATTTGAAAAATGCATCAGTATTTTGAGATACTTAAATTTTTACTAGCATTCTAAATATAAGCAATCACTTGAAATAAATTAAAAATTAATAAATAATTCTTTTCCATCAGCTATAAAGAGTAGAAATTAAACTGTGCTTGAATATAATCAATTGCCGATGTTGGCTATTCTTTGACAATGCCACCTTCAAATCTGATGCATCATACACTATCTATAAAGTGGGATGAAAAAGAAACTATGGGCACATGAGTGTACAGTATACAACACTGACTTTCAATTTTATCACATAATTTTTGTGAAGATTTATTTTTTAAAAAGTTCAATATTTTATAATAACATTCAAAAATAATGAACTTTTTAAGAAAGCAATATTTAAAACATGACTTTATAAGTGAAAATACAAACCAGGTGGTGGTGGCACACACCTTTAATCCCAGTGCTCAGAAGAGAGATACAGGCAGATCTCTATGAGTTCGAGGCCAGCCTGGTCTACAGAGTTAGTTTCAGCACAAAATCCAAAAAAAAAAAAGGAAAAAAATAGAGAAAATGAGAAAAAATATACACTTAAAAGAGTGAAATGGGAAATATGGAAATAGATGAGAAATGTAATAAAGGGCTGTGAACAGAGAGACAGAGAAAGAATTAGACCTATGGGAGGAGAAAAAACAAGCATCTGTCAGAAATTCTTGTCAGCATCCTGCAGAAGGACACCTACA
Source organism: Dicrostonyx torquatus (assembly GCA_028555095.1). Classification (NCBI taxonomy): domain Eukaryota; kingdom Metazoa; phylum Chordata; class Mammalia; order Rodentia; family Cricetidae; genus Dicrostonyx; species Dicrostonyx torquatus. The sequence continues at coordinate 9,868,662 of JAQHUG010000033.1, read as the reverse complement.
GTGTGGTCTGAGAAGCTGTGGACCATGCATTTTCTAAGTCAACTTCAGTTAATTTTGTAGTATTTTATGCACAATATAGTTCCCAAATCTTCATTTGTATTCAAAGAGTAAATATTTATTTTGTAAACCCCAAACTTTTAAAATGGAGAGCAAAGAATGCTATCAGGGAATGTTTTGTCTTATTTTCTTGTTCAAATAGTTAAGGAAATGTTTGGATCTAGATGCCTTCACCAGAAATGCAGATGAAAACGCATTTTTAGTCTCTGCCTGGAAAGCACACACTAAGTGCCCATGTCTCCTCACACTGATCCTTGCCCCCTCTCTTCTTGGTCTTATATTCATTAAGCAAATACATCTTTTAGAAATTGTTTGTCTTATTCTATATGGATGCACATCTTCCTAGACCGAGATGGAGGGGGGAGAGCCTTGGGCTTCCCATAGGGCAGGGTATCTTGCCCCATCTTAAGGAAGCAGGGGGAGGGTGGTAGGGTAGTGGGGGAGCGGGAGGGCCGGGAACAAGGGGAGTAAATGTAAATTTTTCTTTTAACAATAATAATAAAAAAAGTTAAAAAAGAAATTGTCTAATAAATAAAATATATTGTTAGATAATTTCTCATTTGCCTATACATTAAGATGGTGACTAGTATAAAATATTCAGAAGTGTAAGGAATTGTTTGAAAGTCACTGAACCATGAGGATATTTGTCTTACATAACAGAGGTCTAAAGGTAGATTAAAGGGTAGGTTGGTTTTGTAGATAGATCAACAGTAATCTCAGAATCCCGTCTTTCCTCTTCTCAGTTCAGGCACCCTTAACTTTGGCATCATTCTTAGACAACACAGTGGTAATACAACAGTTTCTGAAAACAGTTTAAATTGTGATACCCTGTAGCTGTTTCCGCTTCTGCGATTTCCTCTTTCCAAGAGATAATCCTTGTATTTCCCTAGCCAAAGACAACGAATCTCCTTATTTCTCAGAGACTCACCAGGATGGTTATTCATTTAATGAATTAACCACAAAAGCTACACACAGGAAGCACATAGCCTTGACAAGGCTTTTCCAAAGGAAGACAGCTGGTTTAGGAAAAGGTAAATGGTTTAAAATAAACTTTTAGAGGATTCTCTGAGGACAAAGAAAGAAGAAAGCTAGCTGGAAAGCAAGGAAGTCTTCCACATAACATATATACATGATGTGTAGCTTTTTCTATATATTAAATATATTATGATATATACATATTATATATAAAATTCCTGGAACGTACATAGTAATGCTAAAGAAAGCTTATTATAAATTAAATACCTGAATAAATAGCATGTATTTACATAATTTTTCTCTTCTGAGAAAGCCAGTAAACCCTTAAGAGCTCTGTTTCTGGTAACCTCATTTCTTAAAGATTTCCTGGGACATCCTGGTTCTTTCTTACAAATGGCCTGCCTGCAGAGAGCCTTGTAACAATCCACTTAAGAATAATGGCAATGCTCTTAGGCAGTTAATCTCATCAGCATCCAAGCATCCAACGAAAGGGAACTCTGATGGAAATGCAGGTGGCTTTTATGCTTCTATCATGGTACTATCCCCTGTGTGCGCTTGAGAACCCACATAAGTAATGATCATCCAGCGCCCCATTCTTGAAGGGACGATTTGGTTTTTGCTGCTATGAACAAAGCCCTGTTACAATACTTAGGGATAATTGATGTGTTCATGGGAAACACAGGATATCATTCTCTATAATAGTCACTTTAAAAATGACAGAAATGAATCATTTCATTTCCACACAGCATGAGAATGGAGAGGCCACAAAGGTTTGCTGGGATCAGAACTGACACTGAGTGGCAAAGACAAACTACTATTTGAACATGAAGTGACTGTCTTATCTGCCCAAGAGATAAGAAGGCAATAACAACAGAGGTCTCTGCCTGCTTTAGCTTTCTTGTGTTACCCTAGCCTAGTGCAGGGAATTTCTTTTAAATCAAAACCTCACCGAAGTTTCTGATTGATTTTAGAATGGGCAAACAGAGGTATGATGTGTAGTCTAATAACCTTGCCATTCTAAAAAGTGCAAGAGTCTATGTGAAACAGAGGTTGCCACCTGGCACATACAGCATTACGGTTAGGTGACATAGAAGCAAAGAAGCCAGCAAAAAGAAACTGAGAGGAGGCTTTTAGTAGCCCTAAGAAGTTTGTGTGCCACAGAGTAGCAGACATTAAAGGTGAATAATGGAGAAATGTTCATATCTTGCTTTTGATCTCTAGTCAACTGTAAGAAAGACTTGAACATTTCTCTGATGAATGTCCTAGAAAAAAAAAATGGATCATGTCCCATAAAGAAATTTTACTGATTTTAAGACCCACAAAAGTTCTCTTCTAACTCCAACATTAGAGGTAGTGTGAGCAACTGGTTTCCCCTCCACACAGAGAAACAAGTCACTCTGCCTTGTCCTCCTAGAGTTAAGTAAATAATGAGAATGATTCCATTCTTTTAGAGGAAAGAAACGCCTCAAATGTTGGCTATCATCACAGGCTGCTAAGAGCTTGACTTGGCTTCAGAGCCATTGACTTATGGCAGCTTTAAGGCTAAACAAACACATGCTATCAGCCCCAAACATTTTTATCCACCATTGAAAGAGAAGCTCCCAATGTCTTTTTATTAATAATGACTGACAGAAAGGCTTTTGAGAGCCCAAATTTAGTGCCATACTGTAGAAGAGGGTAGGTGTCAGGATCTAACTGCAATAATGTCCTGACTAAAAATAGTATTGCAACTTCAAATGATTGCCAGAACAGAGGTGAACTTGGTTTCCTAAGAAACTCTCATTGGCACACCTGTGGTGAGCGCTCTTTCCAATGGCTAAGCCATCACATAATCTCACCATTACCTACCAGTTGCTCCACAGTAGAGCTATGAAAAGCAAAATGAAAAACATCTTCTATTTCTAATCAAAATTTGTATTTAATGTAGAATTTTCTAGAAATATTGGAGCTATTCCTATAGTTCTTAAATTCCAGTTCTTCTAACAGAATATTTTCAGTGCTTGTGTCTTTTTTGTCATCAACCATTTTTCTCTCTCTCTCTAGTAAGGTTCCTTTTTGACAGAGTGAACTAATCCAAAGAAGCACTTTAGTAACAAGAAGTGTTTGTAGTTTACTTTTTTTAGTGCAAGCTTATTTTTTTCCAAAATAACTACAAGACAAAGCTATTGTTAGATCCTTGATTTGATTGTATTTTTACCTTGCATTATATTTTTATTTGTCTCATTAAAATGGGAGTGTTTCATTGTGCATACCTTTACAGAGTTCCCCAGAGTTCTTCTGAATGTCTTCCCGTGTATATTTTTCTGGATAATAAAATCAGATTCATGGTAATGTGTAAATTAAATTATAGAAGTTGGCATTTATCCACAGCTCGAATTTTCCTACATCTTTGCAATTATTAACAAGAGAAATTATTAATTATGAACAATTATTAGATCAGGAAGATATTTTTGTTGGATATATTCATAGCAGAGGAATTGCTGGCTCATGTGAAAGGTTTAATTTTTTTCTTTTTTCTTATTTTAGTTTCTTTAGAACTCTCTACTCCATGTTTTCCTAATGGCTACATCAATTTGCTTCCACACCAAGCCTCACCAGCACTCCATTTCCTCCACAGCCTGAAACTTGTTATCTCTTGTCTCCTTGATAGTAACCATCCACATGGGTGTGAAGTGTCAGCTCCTCTGGTTTTGATTTGCATCTCCACAGTGATGAGTGATACTGGATTTTCAACATGTTTTCTTATACATTTTGGCTATTCGCATGTTTCTCATAAATGTTCATTCAAGTTCTTTGCCTTTATTTTTCAGACTGTATCTATTCCTAGATTTCCCTGTATTTAACATTATTCAGAATTTAATAGATGTCTATACAGATCATGATCAGCAACTTCCAAAAGACTAAAAGTGGACTCTATGAGATCACAGAGTGTACATCTAGAATTACAAATTATATAGAAAGCAAACATTTCATTGCTAAGGATGTACATATATGTATATGTATGTATTTGTGAGTTTCATATTTTATGAGAAGTAAATGGACATATGAATTGCCTACCCTTTGTTATATCTTCCTCCTTTAGAACAATGTAATATTTCCCCTATAACATTGGGGAAAACAATGTGCAATTTCTTGCTGCCTGTACCATGAAGAAGTGTGTAGATGATATACCCATGAAATCCCTATAGGGTTCTGCTGTGCCCAAAGCATTTTTAAATTATTTATTCTTAAACAAAAGACTTAGTCTTAAAATGGAAAGAATTTGATTGTACAATTTCTTCTTATATATTTTATTCTTATTTTTTTGTTAGAGTAAATGCACATTCAATACAATTTTGTTTATTTGTTTTTGTTGATAATAAATTCTTTGTTCATACATCTCCACTCCTTCCAGAGCCCAGACCCCACGTCTACTCTCACCTAGATCCATTACCCCTTTTTTCCCTTTCAAAACAGAACAGGCCTCCAAGAGATGACAACCAAACACCACAAAACAAAATACAATAAGACAAAGCAAAAGCCCTCGTATCAAGGCTGGAAAACACAACCCAATAGGAGGAAAAGAGTCCCAAGGACAAGCAAAAGAGTCAGAGACACACCCATTTCCACTATTAGGAGTCCCACAAAATCACCAAGCTAACAACCATAATAGAAATGCAGAAGACCTGTTTCAGACTTTTGCAATCCCCAGGTTTGCTATTTCAGTCTCTTTGAGACCATGTAAGCCCTGCTTTACCCTGATTCTGGGGGCCATGCTCTTGTGATGTCCTCTATTCCCTCTGATTCCTATCATTTTTCCTCCTTCTCCTTGTAGGGGTTTCCCAAGTTTCAAGGGCATTAGCCTTATGAAAATCTCCAATTTAGACTCTCCCCATAGTTTCTGGATGTAGGTCTCTGCACCCGCTCCTATCTGTTGCTAGAGGAAACCTATCTGATAACAACTGGAACAGGCACCGATCTATGAGTAAATATTTTCAAGAAAATTGGATAAGTAAGACTGTAAGATCAGCATTCACGTTCAATCATGGCTTGAGAGAACCTAAAAGAAATAGATTACACAGTAGGAGCTTTAATGAGAAAAGATAAGGACAGCATGTCACTAGAGGGGCCAAGAAGCAAGATATGAGATCTGGCCTAGAAGAAGCCACATCTAGAACTGTATTTTGTATATTGTACCAGCAATGTCACACGGTAAAGGTAAAATTTTTACACTGAAACATCTTAAGCAAAGGATTGCTCTCACATTAAGGGTTTTATTTTTTGTTTACCTCCTTTGCCAATATTAGCTTATGAATTGCTGCAGTAAGCATTGTTTTATTATAAGTTAAAGAAGCAATTTGTTTATAAATATTTAAAACATATCACCATATTATGCCTTATTATATAAGCATACATATTAAAGAAAATTTATGTCATCACAAGTATAGAAAGGAAAATATGTTTAAATATGACCTAATTCTTCAGCACTACAGAAATAATACAATGGCTTTAAATACAGTCTATAAATTTCTGAAACAAGAACCTGAATGAAAAAACCACAAACTATAGCCTTTAAAATAGAAACGTCACTTGAAGAAATGAGTGACCTCTGGAGAGTTGCAAATTATTAAATTGGAAGACTGTTGTAGACACACATGTGAATCCACATATCACGTACCCCAATACCACACAAATACCAGCCCACTTGTGAACTGAACATGTTTGTCTGCATTAGCAAGTACAGACACAGGGATCAATATAACATAAAGATTAAAGATAAAAGGATAAACACTTCTTATTTAATTCCATGTTAGTGTAGTGAAAACTGACATGGGCACCAGGACAATTTTCCTGAGAAAAGGCTATAGTAAACACTCAAGGCCATTTGTAACCAATATCCACAGTCACTGAATATACAGCCTTGCTCTTATAAAATTAAGACAAGTTTTTTCTTAAAGTGGATCATTATCTGAAACTAATTGCTGAGCCAAGCATTTATATAATTCTTATTAGTTGTTCTTACAAGTTTGCCATTTTTCTACTCTGTATAGTCATTTGAGACATAAATATTCAGACTTTCCATTCCTTGCTTTAAAAGCTATTTACTAAACAAAACCCCAGTCACTGTATGCTATAATTAAATACTTGCATGTGCTTTCAAGATAAAGCAATGTTTGTTGGTGTGGGAAGACCGTCTGTATACATGTTGCTTTTATTGGTCAAAGAGTAAAAGAAGTAAAAAGTAAAAAAAAGACAAGCTCTCCTGAGTAAATTGGAAGCATGGGGACCTTGGGGGAGAGTTGGAGAGTGGAGGAGAGAGGCTGGGAGGGGAGCAAAGAAAACTGTAGAGCTCAATAAATATCAATTTAAAAAAAAGAAAGGAGAAAGTGAAAAAAAAGAATAAAGAATCTGACTTGGCATCTGCAGGCTTGTAAGCTATACGCTTAATGTCCTAGAGGGGATCCCAGGTATTCTCAGGGAAGTCCCAGCTAGGTACTTGGGCAGCAGAGGAGTAGGTGCCTGAACTGAACTTGTCCCATAGTTACTTTGTTGAATATTTCAATCGTCACCATAGAAATTTCGCATGATGGATGGAGATAGAGCCAGAGACCCACATTCACACCAGAGCAAGGGATTGTGCTACCAAGGTCCAGTGGAAGAGCAAAAGGAGGGAGAAGATGAGCAAGGAAGTCAGGACAGTGAGGGACTGGCCCACCAACAGAGACAGTGTGCTCGATCTATTGGGAGCTCATCAAATCCAGCTGGACCAGGACTGAATGAGCATATGACCTAACTGGACTCTCTGAATGTGACTGCCAGTGGAGACTGACTGAGAAGCCAATGATAATGGCACTGGGATCTATCTCTTCTGATTGTATTGACTTTTTGGGAACTTAGTCTATATTTATGCACATCTTCTTAGACCGAGATGGAGGGGGGAGAGCCTTGGGCTTCCCATAGGGCAGGGTATCCTGCCCCATCTTAAGGAAGCAGGGGGAGGCGGTGGGGTAGTGGGGGAGCGGGAGGGCCCGGGACAAGGGGAGTAAATGTAAATTTTTCTTTTAACAATAAAAAAAAAACTAAAAAAAAAAAAAGAATCTGACTTGGCCTGTAAAAGGGCAGAGTAACATTAGGCAGGGAAAACTAAACTGAATGCTGGGAGGAAAAAGGTGGAGCTGTGAGATCACGCCAGAGGGGAAAGATGCGAGGTGCTAGCTGGAACCTTGCTGGTAGGCCACAAACCTCATGGTAAAATATAACATAATGGAAATGGGTTAATTCTAGATGTAAGAGCTAGCTAGCAATATGCTTACGCTGGTCAAACAATATTGCTAATAATATAGTTTTTGTCTGATTATTTCTGGCCAGGGGAGCCAGGAAAAGAACTAGTGGCCTCTTACTACATGTTTCCATGTGTGGCAAAATTTTCTTGATGAGGGATAAAGACTATATTTAACTGTATATATAAGGACAAGTACAGTGGATTGTCAGGGGATAGGTTCCTGCTGCCCACCTCATCATGTCAACTGTCAAGACTACTCGTTCTAAAAATCACTATTCAGGTGGTATCTAGCCCCCAGGAAAAACCTATTTCTCATTCTCAAATGGATCAATCAAAAAAATATGTTGATACTAAGCAAAATTTCTTTCTCAGACTCAGTAATCTGTATTTCAAAGGCCTTTTAATATGTCATAAAAATATTTTTCCAAAGTTATATTTGTAAATTTGGAAACTATCACCTAAAAGGTATTGCTGTATATTAATATTCTACAAGCCAATAGGAAAGTACAGCCAAAGAAATTATGGATGATTTATAAATCTATTTGTGGAATGTGAAGTATGTAATTTGATTACCAGATCGTAAACCCAGGGCCACTGAGGCGACTGCATACATTCTTTGTTTTAGCTTTGAATTCTGAACCAAACTTTGTGTAACCCGGTAAGGCCCTGGATTCTTGCCACCAAAAATGATTTTAGAAAGATTCAATTGGTTGTTCTCTGTAAATTCAGTTCTGCTTCCTAAAAATAATATTTTCTCTTTTTCTGTATACAGCTGACCTACAGTAGCTGAAACACATAGAACATATGAGATGGAAAGTGAATGTGGATTTGGTTCTATGCAGAGGATGCTGATTATCTGCAGAACAGAAGAGATGCTGATGCACAGAGGGGCGAATGTGCATTATCCCAAAAGGTTAATTTCCTTTTGGTACAAGGAAACCAGTCAGTGCTGGGTTGGATGCCAGTATCAGTTCATGTTGTAATTCCTTTTAATGATCATGAAAAATCCTATGGGAGAGGCTATTTCTTCATTTATAGATGAAAGACTTTAGATCACATAAGACATCTAAGATCCTTTAGCAGGCAAACTGAGAATGTCATCCACATTCATGTGGTTCAAGAGCCTGCCTTCATTCCCTTCTGGGTTAGACCTGATAAAAATAGATCCTTTCAGAAAACAGGAAATATCTGGGTGTTCATCTCAGGGCACTCTGAAAAAAAATACAGAATTTTACTGTTTTTTGATTGCTCGTCAATGTTTAAGTTAAAATAATTCTGTTAATCTTTGCAATGAGTTTGGGAACTTTCTCAATGTAAATAGTAGTAACTAATGAAGTTCGAAGGTCTTGCTGGACTTGTATTGATGAACTTTTCGGGAATGTTCACAGAGCTCCTTGGTCTAGCTGTAAAACACTTTTTACTATATAGAAAACTGATGTGCTCATAGATTTTTCCTAGAGTTCTCTAAAAATGTAGTTAAAATCCAAAATGATATCATCCCCGTTTCATTAGATTTCTTGTTTAAGTTGGATATTTTGGGCTTGATAATTCTGTTAATTATTCAAAAAAATAAAGCCACACTTCAATGCCTGGGTTGGAAGAGAGATCATTTATACATTTAGTTTCCACTTCTGAGTAATCTGGAACAACATTTTTAGGGATGTCTTCATTTCCACAGCTTTAGCGTGTATAGCTTGGCCCTGAAACATGGTATAAGATTTACTTAATAAGAATTCAAAAGGTCCCGATAAGAACATAGTGTGTATGCAGCAGATTGTCCCAACAAAGAAGAGCTGTCTCTTAAGAATCAAGGGGGTAAAAGAGGATGGGAGAGGGAGTAGCAAAAGTTATTAAAGAGCCCAGCAGTTTCCAAATGCTCATCATGATCTTTGCAAACCACAGAAGGTGTCATTACTCTAGTGACCGGCAAGGCAAACGCTCAGGGGAGTGTATTGTCACTCAATGGGCTACGAATGTATTAGAGGCCATTTCTGGCATCACACCACTTGACATCTAAGCAGCATCTGAGATCAATAGAAGGTACTCTCTGCAGCAAATCTTAATTTTCACTGGTGTTTCTAATTGCAGTTTTGCCAACTTTGCCACCCCCCTTTCACCTTAGTTTGTATATCTCACCAATGTCATCATCAGCCTTTTGCTTCTTTATGGTTTTCCTACAGCAACACTTTAAATTGGTCAAAACAGTTTTCCTGGGAAATAAGTTGTTTGTCCAACTAGAAAATGTTCTGCTGGTTCTGACACCTCCTTCCTCAGAGGTGCCGTTACACGCACTGTGATCGCTTCTAGCCATGTGAATCAGGGTTGTTTCTATCCACAGACAATTCTCACAGCCTAGCTTCCAAGCTGAGGTCTGTCTCCTATAGTCACTCAACCAAGAAGCTTCATCTAACCGCATGGTGTTCAGTTTATCTCAAACAAGCTCACCATCTTCCTCCATGTACTAGTTAGGCTTCTGTTGCTGGGATAAAGCCAGGACCAACAGCAACCTAGGAAGGAAATTGGCTTATTCCACCTTATACTTCTATGTAACAGTCGATTGCTGAGAGAAATCAGGAGAGGAACTAAAGCAGGAACCTGGAAGTGGGGCTAAAGCCGATATGGAGGTGTGTTACTTCTGATCTTGCTTTCTATGGCTTGTTCAGCCTGATTTTGCATGCAACCCAAGAGCATCTGCCCAGAGATGGCACCATCCACAGTTGGCTGGATGCTCCCAAATCAGTCATTATTCAAGAAAATGCTCCACAGTCTTGCCTGTGGAAAAATATGTTGGAAGAATTTTCTCTACTGAGATTTCCTCTTCTCAGATGATCCTAGCTGTGTCAAGATGACAAAAGGAAAGGAAAAAAATCTAACCAGAGTAATTGACTCCCTGTCAACTTGACAAATAAATACATCAATATTAAACCATAACATTTTCTTTCTTTTTTATTCCTGAAATCTATGTTAAAATACAATCCAATTTTTAAAATTCTAACAGTTTTTTTTTAAAATTCTAGCAACTTAAGGGTACAATTTTGGGTTTTTTTATGTATTTAAAGTCTAACTGTGAGTTCCTGTAAAAAAAAAATCCAAAATAAAAAGTAGTTTCTATTTCTAAGAAGGAAGAACTGGGCACAATTGCAGTCCAACCAAAGACAAACCCAAGTCCACTACTGTAAAAGTTCAGTGCCTAGTGTCTCCAAAGGGCTTGGACAGCCATGCTTCTCCTGCCTCACCGTCTTCAACCACACACATTGTCTGGTAAGCCCATGATGGCATCAGACCACACCTACCTCTCTCCTTGCTGGTCCACTGTAACTGAAGCTGCAATTTGTCCAGCAATTCTCCCGGCCTCGCATAGCAGCAATCTCAGCAGTTCTCCAGACCCCTTCAAGCCTGAATTTTCCTTCCACTCCCAAACCAGTACCACTTAGGAGACTATACATTACCAAATTCAAATGCTAACTTGTTATGCAGCCTTGGCCCCCTCTGATCCACAGCTTCAGTGTGCTGACCCTGAGAAAATACTTCCCATAAGATTTTACCTCCACGATGCTGGGCTCTTGGTAATCACAGGTGAATCTTCAATCCCAGCTAAGAAGATTGATTATACAGTAAAAACAAAGTTTCACAACAGTGATATTGGTCTCTTGATAATAACAGCTGATCCTTCAGCGTCAGCTGATTATACAGAACAGCTTATTCATTCAAAGTATTGCACAAGGAACCATGATAGAGCCTTCGCAATTTTTTGAAACTTCACAAACCAGGCCTCCTCCGTCTTTCAGTATTGCCATCTTCCAAGTTCATTGGGCTGGGCGCAGCTTGTTAAGCTCTGAGCACTCAGTGGTTTTTCCAGCCTAAAGCTCTAAAACCCTTTTAATCCTTTCAAAAAAAAAAAAAAAGACTTAGTTAGGTCACAGCAATAGCCCACTTTTGTTTTTTTATTACTGAGATAAGCACCATGACCAAAAGTAACTCAAGGAGAATTTCATTTGACAGGCTGGAATCTCCCAGAAAGGGAGCTGAAGCAAAGGCCATGGAAGAATCCTTTTCTCAGGATCACCTTCCTAGGGTGTTACTAAGTACAGAGGGTTGGCCCCTGTCACAGCGATCATTAATCAAGATCATGCCCCAAGACTTACCTACAGGCCGGTCTCTTGGATGCATTTTTCTCATTTGAGGTCCCTCTTCTTAGTTGACACAAGTTGAAAACCGCCAAGAAACCAACAAATAAAAGCTAACTTCCACACTTGCCAAGGAAAGGAAGCCCCATCCATTTTCCTTACCAGGCTAGAGATCAAAACACTGTTTTTTATTTCTCTGCAATTCGTAGCTCTAATATTGACTACTACATGCTGCCTAAATATTTCCTGGATCTATCCATTGGCCTCCATTTCATTGCATCGATCACAAGCCAGGCTGCATCTTTTGGAGGGCTGCATTACTGCAACTGCTAAGCTTTCCACCCATGTTCACTTGAGCCAGAATAATTTTGCTAGGCATAAATATAGTCCCGTCACTTACTCTTCCTAAAACCCTTTTTGTTACTCTTATAAAAAATGTCCATTTCTCTCAAACAACTTGTATTTCCCCCATTGGCATCATTTATCTCTCCTTGACCAAGCTATTTGAAAGTGTCCCTAAGATATTTTCTATGTTGGAAACTTCCATGCTCTTTATTTAGACATTCTTAAGCATTTTTCTCTCTGAGATGTTCACACACACCCATTTTTTTCCTACAATGTGAGAAAGCGTTTACAACCTTTAGCGTTCAGATTTATTTCTAGAAACCTTCCTTTTTATTTGTTTGTATAAGTTTAGGTCCTACATTTTTTCTAAATTATTAGTCATCAGTTTCTAATTCTTATATAATTGTCTATCTCTTTCAGCAGAGCTCACCATTTTTAACAAACCATGTATCACCTTGATCTCACTCTATCTATATCACCTTGATCTCACTTTATCTATATCTTCCAATTAAAGGATTTTTATCATTGTTATATAAAACTTGTATCCAAAATAAAATGTAGTATCATTTACACATAGAATTTTTCAAAGTAAATAGTATCTTGTCCTTGTATCAAAATTACAGATTCAGTCTTTCTAGATAGAAGAATGCAAGCCACATTTTAGAGAGAAATGGGGCTATTAATGAATTAGTTAAGAACTGGAACTTTCGAAGGCAAACCTTTGATCATGGCCACCTGCATTAAGAGTAATGAAGATACAGTAAGTTGAGCACAGAGACCCTTGCTTTCTATAAGAGACTAGAACAGTACTGACATGCAAACACTGAGAAGTCCAGATAACTACCAAGTAGGACCAACCATTCATTCTCATCAGGATTCCCTATTTGTCCAAAAAAATTAAAGGCTGAAAGGAAGGAAAAGAAATGAAAGAAATATTTTGATAGGAAATATTGTGTTTTAATAAATTTAACATGCGAGTGTTAAACATGAGACAGTGTTATAGCCAAATATTTCAAATAAGCCAGAAAAATAAGGCATCATTTATTTTGTGAGAGCAAGTCACCCCCATAGATCACTCCTTTGGTTGCTGAGCTGTGGGGAAGTACAGAAAATACCAAGCAAGATGTCTACCTAGTTAGGATACTAGGGGGCACTTGGGAGGCCTGAAATAATATTAATATTGTGATCCCAGTATGATTATATGTGAGTATCAAACCTTGTATAGACATATGATGTTATGGCTTGTGGGAGTAGAAGAATCCTTGGGTGAGTGTATGATTCAATGAAGTCCTGAGGGAATATGTGTTGTTGACATGAGCATGGCCACATCAAGGATACCAATGCTTCAGATCCATGGGAATGACAAAGCCTTACCAGGATCAGGTGGCTCTAGAAAATGGTAAGCTTTCCTCTTGTCCCAGTGTAAATGTAAAGTATGTGCAGACTGTCAAATGCACTTCTTCCTCCTCCTCCTCCTCCTCCTCCTCTTCTTCTTCTTCTTCTTCATCTTCTTCTTCCTCCTCCTCCTCTTCCTCATCCACTTCCTCCTCCTCCTTCTTCTTCCTCCTTCTCCTGCTCTTCCTCGTCCAGTTCCTCCTCCTCCTCTTCTTCTTCCTCCTCCTCTTCCTCTTCTTCTTCTTCCTCCTCCTCCTCTTCTTCCTTCTCCTTCTCCCTCCTCCTCTTTCTCCTTCATATTCAGCCTCAGACTGCTCCCCAATAGAGGTTTCCTATTAGATTAGTCAAACCTCCCTGCTAAGCTGCATACAATAATCCCACCTTTTGAATTCAGATGTGCAAAATAAACAAGCTATGTTTCCAAGATGCTACAGGCGTATCTCCATCATTGGATATGGCCTATGTGATCTCAGTGTTTTTGCACTTGTATCTGTGTGCCTGTCCTCTCTCTGTTCCCTTGTCACTTCAGTCAGGTCAACCCCAAAGCCATGCAGTCACTACAATAGCTAATCTTCTTGGTAGTCAACTTGACACACCTGGAAAGAATGAACCTCAGTCGAGGAGTTGCCACTATCAGATGGCCTATGGTTGTGTCTGCAGAACATTGTTTTGATTGATAATTGACATATGAAAACACAGCTAACCGGGAGTGCTACCCTGGACAGGTGGACCTGGGATTTATAAGAAAAGAAGCTGGGAATGTTTCTCCACGGTCTCTGCTTCAGTTACTATCATCAGGTTCCTGCTTCAATTACTATCTTCAGTAATGAGTTGTAAACTAAGAAGTTTTCGATGAAATAAAGCCTTCCCTTCCAAGGTTACAGTGTTACATGTCTATCACAGTCACAGAAACAAAACAGAACATAAAAAATAGTTCGTGAAGCCCCTTTTTATTTCTGAAAGAATGGTTATATTTATTTTTCTACTTATTCACTATACAATCACTTTCTCCATGCTGCCTATGTTTGATACATTCCAAAGTAGGTAATAAATTTCTTTCTCCCAGTTTCCACTAAAGACTTCCATTACCAGTTGAAGAACACATACCATTATCTGCTAGTGCCAAAGTCCTTAGCTTGGTAATTACAACACAAAACAAAAAGTTGTAGTACACTTTCCCACACTCCTAACACAGAACTGGCCCACACACATATCTGTTGAACACTCACAGTTCATGCAGGGAGATGTTGCTTAACCTAGTAATAAATACAAATGTAATGGTTTCATGATCAAGAACTAGATGAGTCATTACCTAAGCAGTTTGTGTTAATTATGTTCTCCACATGTATACAAAACAGATTTGCAAAAATGATTATGACAAACTCATAATTAGAGAATGAGACACAAAGAAACGTTGAGATCATCTCATTGAGTCTCGTCATCTCACAGATTAGCAAGATTCAGCTGCAGGAGACTGAACAGGCTCCTGAGGGGTGTTTGGTTTGGCAGGTGCTCCTGCAAAACTCTCCAGCAGAAGCCTCGGTGCGTGGATGGCGTCAGAGATTCTATGATGTTGGTGGGAGGACTTCCAGGTCAGAGGTCATTCCTAGTTGGATACCCAAAGATGTAGTTTGCTTCCAAAGAGGCAAAGCATATGACCTCACACAACACAGACTTCATACTGGTGTGCTGAGACTTTCAGTTACCTGTGATCAGATTGACAGTCACAGAAAACACCTCTTGACCACAGACAGCTGAGCACCAGAGTTTTTCAAACTTAATCTCATTAATTTCTATCAACTCCCAAATTTTCTGCTGCGGTCACCTCCTCTCTCACACTTCTCTCCAGTTTAACCTCCAAGTACCTCTTGGTTTACTCCATTGTGATTGTGACTTCTTGCCACACTGTCCCCACCGTACTCCGAATGATTGCTTTAATTGCTGTGTAAAATCCATTATCTGCTTGCCCCGTTGAAATCTGGACACCCGGTGGCAAAAACACCTTCCAAGTGACTTCTTTGCATTCTTCCCTTCGCCTCCCATTTTCCTGTTGAATCAGCCAAACCCAGGCTACTCTTGACTTAGCCTGGACTTCTGTCTTCCTGCCACCAAGAGCTGTGACCTGTTCTTCAGCTCTCTAACTGCTGCTTTAGGTTCTGCCTTCAGAGTTTCTAGTTAAATTGCAGTCAGTTCTTAAACAATCCCTTTGTCTGCTTCCCATTTAGATGATCTCTTTATGATCACCAACAATTGTCATCCTAATCACAAAGCTGATGTCACCGCAGAGCCTATATCCTATCGTTTCCATGAAGTCAAAATGTCTTCCACTATGAAATACTTGATCTTGTGAATTACATGTTTTGCAGTTTGACAGCAAAGTAATCCAGATGAACTTTTTCTACCCACCTCAATGATAACAGCAAATATAAATGGTCTAAACACACTCTCCTGGTTAGTTTTTTTTTTCTCTTTTCTTTTTAGTTTGTTTGTTTTGTCAGCTTGTCAAAGCTAAAGTCATTTGGAAGATGGGACCTTAACTGGGAAAATGCTTCCATAAGATTGACCTGTTGGCAAATCTGTGGGGCATTTTCTTGATTAGTAATTGATGTGGGGAGGCCCAGTCTTCTGGGAGTGATGATACTCTTGGACATGTGGTCCTTGGGAGTGTAATAACAGTAGCTGGACATGAGTCTAGACAACAAACCAGTGAACAGCATTCCTCCATGGTCCCTGCTTCAGTTCCCACCTCCAGATTCCTGTTTGAGTTTCTGCCTTGGCTTCCCTAAATGATGTACCGTGATTTGAACAAATGAGCGAACCAAAGAAATTCTTTCTTCCTCATGGTGCTTTTGGTCATTGTATCTATCACAGTAATAGGAAACAAACTAAGACACATATCAAATAAAAGAATTTTTTTTTCTGATTTAACTCTTTACTTTTCGAAGAGACAATTATGTGTTTTCTATAAGAAACTCAGTTTGGTCTGAGGCTTAGCATATGAAAGTGCTGTTTTGCATGCCTGATGATTTGAGTTCAATCCTGGGATCCCAAGCAAAAACTTAGGTGTGGTGGCACACATCTCTAATCCCAGCACTCCTATGGTGAGATGAAAGGCAAAGACGAGGGAATCAGCATGAAGCCAGCTGACCTTGAGTGTGCTATGCAGGTAGAGAAATATAGAGTTATACCTCAACAAAATGGAAGGAGAGAACCATCTCCCCAAAGTTGTCTTCTGATTTCCACGTGTGCCCTATATCCTAGATATGCTCATATGCATGTACACATAGAAATGAAACTAATGCAATCTATGCTGTTGCATGGCCTGTGTGAGCACCAGGCCAACATGTGGTACGTTTACATAAATGCAGGTCAAACATCCATACACATAAGATATTTTTTTTCTTTTCAAAAGAACAATGAATGAAGTATACCATCCTTCCTCACTCCCATTTGCAAACACATGAGCTGGGAAGATGATTGTGTGCTATGAAATCTTGATTATTGTAATGAATTATGTCAGAGCTGATACCATCTCCTTGTTTTATAGCTCCGTGGAGATGGTACAGAGACATTTATCAAAATTAGTTGTGGGATAATGTTGTAAGTGGTGGAGAGGTGTGGGTTGTATTCCTGGCACTCAGCTCCCAGCCCCCAGCCACCAGCCCGCTCAGCCGCTGGTTGCTTGCTTATGCCTGAAATAACCACATGACAATTATATTCATTTAAACTCTGCCTGGCCCATCATCACTAGCCTCTTCTTGGCTAGCCCTCACATCATAAACTAACCCATTATAAAAGTCTGTATGTCACCACGAGGTGGTGACTTACCAGAAAAGTCTAACCTGCATCCATCTGCGGCAGGAGCCTCATGGCAACTGACCCACTTCCTTTATTGTCAGAACTTCTGTTCTGTCTACTCCGCCCACCTAAGGGCTGACCTATCTTACAAGCCAGGCAGCTTCTTTATTCAACCAATGAGAGTAATACAAAATACAGGAGAACACACCCACATCAGGATAAAAGCAGATATGTGCCCAAAAAATGCCTTTCCTGTTAGAGTGACATTTGAATTCTAGAGTCCTCATGTTTGACTTTCCCTTTACTGGTTAGATGATGGAGTGGAATAGACCATTGTTTACCATGCATTTCTTGGAAAACTTCATGCTACTGACCTCAAAAAAATGTACTTTCCTGGTAAGTTATGGCTTCATCATTGCAAATGTAATCTAATGGATTTCTTTTTAAGTCAGTGAATTTTATCTTCTAATGGTTTTGTTTTCTCTTTTTCTTATATTTATTTATTTATTTATTTGAGACATGGTCTTACTCAGTAGCTATATTAGTTACCTTCCAGTTTTGTGACAGAACACATTAATAAAAGTCAAAAGAGGAAGAAGAGAGTTTAGTTCAGCTAACAGTTCCAGAAAGGACACAGCCAGTCATGACAAAGAAGTCATGGAGGCAGCAACTAGAGACCAGCCTGGCAGTCAGGAAGCAGAGATGAAAATTTGTCTGAGGTGGGAGCAGGCTCTAAAGCCTCAGAACTCAGTGATATCAGGCATCCATCAAGACTTCACCTCTTAAAGGTTCCATAGGTCTCCTCATGCAGACCAAGTGTTCAAACACACGAGACTCCAGGGATATTACCAATGCAAACCACAACATTAAGTAGTGAGCTGGCCTGGAGCTCACTACTTAGTTCAGGGTAGCTTCAAAGTTATCCCCCTTCCTTAGCCTTTCAAGGGTTAGGTTTATAGGCTTAAGTCACCAATTCTTTGTATATTATCATTAGAAACATTTTGCTATTTAATGTTATACACATGTATTCTTTTTAGGTTTTACTTTCTTTTTGTGAACTGTTTGTAGAAAATAAAAATAAAAAATAGTCGTATGAAGCAAGTTTATTCATAAATGACATAGAATTTTAACATTCAGAGTAGAATTATGATTATTCTTTTTTTGTACTAACTTTGAAAATGTAAGCTTAGGACAATTATTCCAGTTGTATTTTTAAATAATGATTATTTAAGTCCAAAACTATAAAGGCAAAAAAAAAATCTTCAAGTTGACATAATGGCCGTCATATAAAATGTTAATAAGCAAATTTAATATGGATACATTTATACTGGAAGAACATTTAAAAGAATATAATAAAATGTAAAATAGTTCTTGCATTCTACACTCAGAGCTTTTTGCCCTTAACATAACAATTACAATTCTAAGGAAAAATCTTCTTCCAAGGGAAATATGTGCTTTTAAAGTTTCGTTATATCAGTTTGCACCCTAAGTTATTATATAGTTACAGGGATGTTGTCTCTACTATGTCCTGTTTTACTATTATACATTTTATTTTGCATGTATTATTTTATTTAAAATAAAGATTTTTTTAAAAATTTGGTATGTGGTGGGGGCAAAGTGGCGCGTCTGTGGAAATGGGAGTTGACATGGACATGACATGTCAGAGGACAACATTCAGGAATCAGTACTCCCCTCCCACCCACTTCCCATCTCTGCCATTTGCCCTGCACTCCAGGCTGGCTGATCAACAAGACTCCGATGACTCTTCTTTCTCCACATCCCAGCTTGGGCAGCAGGGCGGAGGATTACTGATCTACCACCACCACGTCAGGCCTCTCTTCTTGTGTGGGTTCAAAGGTCAACTCAGACAGCCATTCATCCAGACTGTACAGACTGTGCTTCTAACCACAAACCCATCTTTCCAGCCTAGAAAATTTCCTTTCTGTGTACCTAAATATTTACATTTTCTGTAGCTATTTATTCATTAGTTTCAATTCCAATGCCTACCTCTTTCACGTTTTACCTGAAAGTAGCTGTGGTTCACTTCTGCTGCTAATTAATTCTTTTCATTACATTTCCTTTATTCCTAAGTAATGCGGTTCCCAGATGTAGAACTCTTCTCTGGCAGACTATTTTTCCTCCAGGATTTTAAAGGTGACATTGCCTTGTCTCTTGGCTTGTAAAACACCCAACAAAGAGGCATGTGTACTTTCTTTGTTGCTGTATTTCTCTCTTCTGACTGCTTTGTTTTGTTTTGAAGCCAGCATTTCTCTGTGTAGTCCCGACTATCCTGGAACTCACTCTGTGGACCAGGCTGGCCTTGAACTCACAGAGATCTGCCTGTCTCTGCCTCCTGAGTGCTGGGATTAAAGGAGTGTGCCACCATCGCCCGGCTCCTTCGGGATGTTTTAAAGGTTGTTTTCTTTATCATTTGTCTTCAGCAATTTAGCTATAATGTTCAGTATGGTTTTTGTTTTGTTTTGTTTTGTTTTTGTTAGGGTTCATTGAGTTTTTAAACTCTGAATGGATTTTTTTCACTAATTTTCAACATTTTATAATCATTATTTTTTCAAATATTTTTTGCATGTCCACACATTTTGTGTTGTTTCATTCTATTTCTCTGCCCACTGTGTTGTGCCCATCATCGCCAGCCAGTCTTCCTTTGTTATTTTGAATATTTTCTACTGCTGTGCATTTGAGGTCACTGATCTTTTCTCGTACTGTGTCTCATCTCTTATTAATCTTATCTGCTAGGGACAGATTGTGTCACCTTCAAAGTTCATGTCAAAGTACTAGTTGCAGTGGAACCTCAACATTGATCAGGTCCTTAAAGAAACAGTTAAGTTTAAATGACCTAAGATTCAAATGACAAAATTTGGTATGAGTGGTACCCTTATAAGGTACAGTAACTATGAGGCTGGAGGTATGACTCAGCCTTTAAAAGCACTGGATTCTCCTGAAAATGACCTGGGTTCAGTTTCCAGCACCCTCATGGAGGCTCACAACCATTTGTAACTCTAATTCCAGGGGATCTGATTCCCTCTTCTGGTCTCTGCATGCATCAGACACTCACATTGTACATGTACTGACACATACACAACTGTTTCACATAAAATAAAAGATAAGTAAATAAATAAATTATTAGACACTGTAGATAAGAATATAGAAGAAAAAACAAGTGAAACACTCACAGGAGAGAGCCATATAAAAACAAAGAATGGTGCTCCTGAATGAAATAAGCATACTGTCACCTTGGTCTTGAACTTCTAAGCTCAAGGATAATGAGAAAATATTTCTGCAATTCCCTCACCCAGCCTGCAGTTTTTCCTAGCAATTTAATACATTATTTATTTTTCACCTCTAATGTAACTTTTTATCTATAAAATTTAAATTGGATCCTTTAAGGACTTTCTTCACCTGTTGTCATTACATACTGCCTCTGAGTTTCTGAGCGTATAAAACTTACCTTAAATATGTATTTGCAATATCTAGTTTTCTGTTTCCATCATCTGTGCTACTCTGGTTGTGTCTGCTCTCTTGACTGATGTATCTCCTGCTTCTTAGAATATCATCTAATACTTTATTGAACACTATACATTTTGAATGCTCATGTTAGTCCTACATATTGTTGTGTTCTTAAAACTAGTGCTTCACAATATTCATGCTTTTGTTTAGAATCAGTTGATTTGATTATTTCTGAGGCTTGATTGTAAGGTTTGCTAGACAGAACTGCTGTTGTTTTTAGTCCAGGGTACTTTTAGCCGAAGTAATAAGGTGGTGCTTATTGAATATCTACAGAAGATTCTAAATATTGAGAGATCTTTGGACTTTGCTTTTGGACTCACAAAGTCTGCCTAACCCCACTTGGGTTCCAGGACTCATTAAGTTTACCTCTTTCCGGATATTTTTACCCCAGAATAGGTAATCATTCTCTCATGCAGGTACATTTTAGTATTCAGCCTAGGACTTCAAAGGTCTACATTAAAGAGACCTGAAATGCTGTCTTTCTGCAGCTCTGGAAATCTTACCTCAACTTCTAACCATCTTGATGGTCATAAGCTATGCTCTGTTTTATGATCTTAGGGAAACCACCAGATCTATCTAAGTTCCCATCATCGGGATGGAAACCATATTCAGAAAGAAAAGAACACATAAGATATAGCACTAACCACTAACTCACCACACCTTTCTTTTCTCTCCAGATCCCAGGCCGTGTGTGCCATGTATTTCAGTGTCTGTTCGTTAGTGTTCTTATGCTCTGTCCATTTTTCTAATTCTTTAAAGACAAAGGGAACATTTTTTTAACATCTTATATATCTTAAATATATTTAGTACATGTTTATCTATTCTAACATTTATCTTAAATAAATATTTAAATATTTGTGCCTATATTACATTTATTTATTTGTGTGTATGTGCACACATATTTGGGTGCATGTGTACATACCATGGTACATGTGTAGAGGTAAGCAGATAACTTACAAGTGTAGGTCCACTCCTTCTTCCATGCAAGTTTCAGATATCAAACTCAGTTCATCAGATTTGGCAACAATTGCCCTCACTGGATCAGCCATCCAATCTGCCTTTTTTTTCATTATTATTCTACTGATGGTGGTTAAAAAGAAACCATACTTAGAATCTGCAATCTTCACACCTTATTCACATTCTATCCATGTATAGCAGATACACAATATTCCATTCGATTAACCCAGTAAAATTAGCAAACCCATTACTAAAGAACATTTAGGATATAGCCACTATTTTAATATTGATAGATAGCTTTCTTATACTAGCAATACTAAATAACTTTATAGTATTTTATTTTATCTTCCAAATTTCTAAAACAGAGTTTAATGGACCAAAAACACACGAATATTTTAAAACAAAGTCATGTGATCTTTAATAATGATACATTAAATCCACCATTAGGTATTGTCGCAGGACAATATTAACCAATTTGATTAAAAAGGGGGTATTTTATTGGAGGGGATAAAATTTACAGATAAATGTCCCAAACCACATTCCTCTGGTCACAAACAGGAAACCGAGTCTAGCCGTCAGCATGAAAGCGGGAAGCAAGTTAGCTCTAGCGGCTGAGGCTCTTTTTAAAATGAAAACCACGCCCCACATTGGGCAGGTATCTTAGAAGCCATTGGCTGAAAGCAAGAGGGCTTAATCTCCAGCAGCAATTAGGGCATTTCATTACTGTGGTGCAGGCTAGATACTTTGGCCTAATCCATTCCTATAAAGCCACAAGCCTAAAATAGCCATTACAGTACGTTTTAATACCATAGATAATTATAACACAGTTTATGAATCTAAACACATCTCAACACCAGAAACTACACAAATAATGTACTCCATTCGACTTTTTTAAAGTAGTATACCTGTGAAGGATGCTTACCTTGAAGTGAAGTGGCAGAGGGAAGGTCAAAGAATGAGTGGAGAAAGACTGTAAGCGTTAAAGCATTGCAGCACATGTCTTTGGACTTCATGAATGATGTACATTTGAATGAATACAGTGAATTCACTACCTTTTTCATTATTTAATAATAATTTTTTGTATATGTATTTGTAACTTTTCTACTTGAATAACACAGCTTTAAGTACATGCAAAATTCATTTTCTTTGCACATTTGTTTTTTCTTCTTTATTTCTCTCTCTCTTTTGACGTCATGAACTGTCTGAGGAGAGAGAAGCAAACCTCATCAGCCTCAGCCCACACAAGTTAAGAATCACCAGTGTCATCATTGTCGTCCTGTCTGTCCCACACCTGTCTGCACCTGGACTGGGAGATCTGTGGGAGTGGTTGCATACATGAAGTTTCTGCTATGACAGCAGGCCTTTCTGAAATCCTTTAGAAGGACCTTCCTGAGGCTTCTCACTCCTATCAGAAGGATTTCCATGGTGCTTTAATTGGCTGCTTCTTCTTTTCACTCTGGTTGTGTGTCAGCATGCAATCCACCAGGAACATTTCTCTCTGTTAATAGCCAACTTTCGGAGACAGAAAAATGGCTATGTGCATAAAAGCATTTGCCCTTCGAATCCCTAGAACTTGTGGGGAAGGCAAGAGCCAGATGCATCACATGAGCGTCTCTAATTTCAGACTCCTAAAAGGAGAGGGCAGCTGCGGATAGGAGAATGCCTAGGACCTCACCAGCCAGAAAGCCTGGCAGACACGGTAGAAAAATAACCAAGAAACTCTATCTTCAGCAAAGTGGAAGGCAAGGCTTTAAGCATGCTTTTTCTTCCACATGTGAGCCATGGCACGTGTGTGCCAGCATTCATATATATAAAAACATGCACACAGAGAAAACACTGGGGAATGGGGCCCATGTTTTCATACTTCTACAGACTTGTTGAGGTCTTCAACAACTTCTTTTAAAATTCGTAGTGTAAATTTTATTAGGATTTTATTTTCTTCCCTTTCTTTCTTCAGTTTTGTATTCCTATTAAATTCCCATCATATTCCCAGGAACCACCCCTTAGACTTTCTCAGCATCACCTTCTCCCATAGGTAGGTTAAACATGTCTCCCTTTTCACTCATGGCTTTTGTAACCTTTTCATCTTTGGAAACCCCTTTAAAGTCATAAGCAACCTTCTTCACTGTCTTTCAGATGTCATTAATTTACTCATCATAATGACATCACCCCAAGCCAAAGAAAAGTTCTCAGCTCCCTCATGGATATGGTAACCCTTCAGAAATGCAAGTAAGCCATCTCATTGTCTTCCTCAGTAGCATCAATAGCCTAAAAGAATTTCTTTCTCAGATTGACTATAACTCCTTAAGCTATTGCTGAATCCAACAGACAGTATTTTGATATTGGGATAGAAATTATATTATCAGTCCCCTAATAGTAATTCTCTGATTTCGGAAGGTAAAATGGAGGAAGATCTAGGTCAGTGGTTCCCATTGTTCCCTGGTAGTATGTGATTATAGTTGAGCAGAAAGCCCTACCCATCCTGTGATGTTCATGCAAGGATCTTGCATCTTGGAATGTTTTCTTGTTAAAAACTGATGTTCATACCAGCATTGCTTGTTATAGCCAGAACCTGGAAACCATCAAAATGCCCCTTGACTGAAGAATTGATAAGGAAAATGTGGTGCATTTACACAATGGAGTACTACACAGCAGAAAAAATAATGACATCTTGAATTTTTTCAGGCAAATGGATGGAGCTAGAAAACATCATTTTGGGTGAGGTAAGCCAAAACCAGAAAGACAAGTTTACATGTACTCTCATAAGTGATTTTTAAACATGAAGCAAAGAAAACCAGCCCACAAATCACAATCCCAGAGAACCTAGGCAACAATGAGGACCATTAGAGAGACATACATGGATTTAATCTACATGGGAAGTAGAAAAATAACAAGATCTCCTGAGTAAATTGGGAGCATGGGGACCTTGGGAGAGGATTGCAGGTGAGGGGAAAGGCAGGAAGGAGAGTAGAGAAAAATGTAGAGCTCAATAAATATAATAAAAAAGAAAACCCTAGATATATTTTCCTATTTATTAAGTTATGAATCATATTTAATAATACAAGATTAAGATTTGCTCAGGCTCAAACTATATACAGTATCATTTGAAGAAAAAATACTTTTCCCAAATCAGTATCCTGATATTTTAAGTCCATCGACCCTTTTCTAAACAGTAATCTTAATTCTACCTGCTGCATTTGTCATTAAAAAAAAAAAAAAACCTTTTTTTGCATGTGAACTTTATATCCAGATTTGTCAGGGCACGTGTTTAATATGAGACCCAGGGTACTTCTGTTTTAGCCGGCACCAGTGTCATGGAATAGTCCCTTGTATTTTTTCCTCAAGAAATTGTATCACTTATGCCACTACTTTAATAAAATACTGAATACATTTTGGGTTTTTATTTGTGTGTGTGTGTGTGTGTGTGTGTGTGTGTGTGTGTGTGTGTATGGTCCAGTTTCTTTTATCTCTACGTGGACATCATTTTCAAGCATTAGATTTTGCATATACTGTCCTTCTTTTGTGTGCCATGTACGTCCTTAATGCCTTTGTCAGGTGCTCATTGATAACATTCATGGATTTACTTCTGATTTTTCTCTTATGATTCCTGGGGTTATTTGTGTGTTTAGATAAGTAATGGTGTCATACCTCTTTGAGTAAGATAGTTTCTAATGTAGCTTGAGATTTGCAAAATTTATTGCTTACAAATTTGTTTTTAATTCTCATTATTACTTTGTCTAGTCAGAGGCTTTTGTGCTTTATGCAAATTTTAATGGGTGTATGTGTATGGGTGCGATTGCTATTTTTAAAAGGATTGCACTGAACTTATGAATCATGCTATTTAATATAGACATTTTCACAATTTACTCATTCTTCTAAACCATGAACATATATTTTTGTTTACCTCTGTTCTTTTCAACGTTCTTTATTAATTGTATTTTATTTATCTCTATATAAATATTCCACTTCCTTGGATTATTTTTAATTATTACATCTTATTTTGGTTCAATTGCATGCCAACAAATTGGAAGGCCTAGAAGAAACATATGAAGTTCTAGATATAGAGTGAATAAATCATAAATAGTAACTGACCATATGGATAATAAATAATGAAATTAAATCAGTAATGGAAAACTTCCCTTCAAAGGAAAATCCAAGATCTGATATTTCATTTTCTCTCATTGACTATATCATTAAAAGATATAGTTTTATTCCAAACTTAAAAAATATATTTGTTTATATATGCATGAGGGGTGATACACACATGCCCTGACACATGTATGTAGGTCAGAAGACAACTTGTGAAAGTTAATTCTCTCCTCTTATCATTTATGTTCAGAGAATCCACGTCAAGTACTCAGTCTTAGCCGCAAGCCCCTTCAGCTGCTAAGCCATCTTGATGGCCCTCGATCAATTTTTACAAAAGAGTTAATACTGTTCTTTCTCAAAATTTCCCACCGAAAAAAAAATTAAAGGAGGACAGTGATAGTCTCACATTACGGAGCAAGCGCTGGTTTGTGTGAAAGTCAACTTGGTGTCACATGATAAGGTAACTAAGAACTCAAAGACCTACAGAGGACTCATGCTTTGCATTCACAACCAGCTACTGCATTGCTTAAGAAGCTGTGAATTCATGATAGTGAATGACTGATAGTGAGAAGCTGCTCTCCTCCAGGAGACCAGGAAACTGAAAACAGGGACTCAGATCCAAGTACTCACCCTTAAAAATAAGCTCCCAATAACTCTCTCTCCAATTTGGGTCTACTCTTTAAGTTTCAACAAGCTTCCAATAGCTCCATCAGCCATGGACCAAGTCTTCAACATGTGAGCATTTGAGAGCCAGTTAAGTCCAAAACCATGACATCTTCATGCCAAAGGCAGACAAGATTCCCATAAGATAAGCAACTTTTTGGTTCATGATGAACCTAGATGCAAAGAATTCTCAGCAAAATATTAACAAACCAAATTTAACACCTCATTTGAAAGATTATGTACCAATCTCTGTGTTATAAGGATAGATTAACACATAAAAAACAATAAAGGTGATATGCTGTTTAAAGTGATAAACAAATGTCATATGAGAAACTTAGAGGTACATAAACATCCTTTTAAAAAAATCAACATGATATTTAAAGGTTTTCAACAAAATAAGTATAGGAGCAATGTGCCTAACTCTTGAAAGTTACATGTGAAATCGCCACAGTTAACATCACAGTCAACCAAAGTGTCGAAAAGGTGAGGTGAAGCAAACACAATACTCTTCTTACTCACAGAACCATTCCTTTAGGGATTTATTTAAAATATAATGTCATCCATTCATACTTTATATAGTATAATTTTGACAAAAAATACATACAGCAAATCCAGGTTTGGCAACGAAATGTAAGGAATAGATTGGAATGTGACTATTTTAGCACCAGTTAACCTTTTCAAAAAAAAAAGACTATGTCTGTTTGTATCATCACTATATACTTAAAAGATTGGCAAACAAAAGACCCAGAAGTATTAAAATTACATGACTACCAGAAAGAGAGGGTGGGGCAAATAGCAAGCTGGAAGGATTACAAGTGAAGGAGGTTCTAATCAATAATTAATAACTGATTCTGTAGTTTGATTGTGGGTCTTCAGAAACAACAATTTAGGAAGGTCTCTGAGGTGGGTGTTTAAAAGTCTCCAGAAGGCATTTCATCGAGGTGAAACATGAAACCCCATCCTATTATGGAGCTTGGGAATAGAAATTCACTGACGTAAAACGTGAGAAGTTCAATGGACCCTAAGTCTTTGAGGGACCTCAGATATATATATTTATATATATATAAAATTGTAAAATAGTTGTTAAATTGGCTTCTTAGGAACACTCTAATTTCCATGGCATCCTCTGTGAGTCCAATACTATTTGGAAGCTTCAAGGGAAGAATACATGAGAACTGGAAAGGATCCTTGTAGGTATATCTGGTAGGGCAATGAAATTGCGCCCTAGATGTACCAAATCCACACTGACTTTGTACTGGAATTAGTGTGGGCATTGAAAAACCTGCAAAGACCTCAGCTGCTGGTTAATTCAGGACAGAATTGGCTTTCTGTGCTTCCTGTAGCTCCCAGAGGATTCTAATGTATAACCAAGGATTAAGACAGTCTAAAGCAGAGATTAAAGTGTCTTTAGGTTTAAGGGGTACAGGTGAATCCTCAGAAATAGTGTTTTGCCGGCAAAGAAGCCATGGAAAAAAAACTGGGGTTTGGAGGCAAGAATGTTTGGTGAGTAGAGGCTGGATGAAAGAGACGGTGGGTCATTTGAATATACCCATGTAAATTATATTTTGAGCACTAGTATTTATTATATGCCCTTAAATATATTATGCATATATAAGGCTAGAGTCTAGTGTTTTAGATATCAAAATCTAAGAACTATCCTACCGTGTGATTAATAATTGCCCACCTTTAACAAGTTATTCAACTTTGCTGAACCTAGTTTTGTTGTTTGTGAACTAAGGACAGTAATTTTAATAACCAGGAAATGACTGCAGATGAAAGGTTCAACTGACATACCTGTGCTGATATTACTATTTTCAAAAGCTGAAAGGCCTCCGAAGATGTGGATTTCATTCAGAAAACAAGTTCTAGCGTCAAAGGAATGATGTAGTTCAGGGGTAATGAGAAATACAGGAAGACGGAGCTGTGTACTGAATAGGGTCTTCATGGCTCAAGGCTAAAACGGCAGAAAAGGAGGTGAAGTCCACGGATAGTTTGTATTTAAAACTATGACTGTCCCTTAGACATGTCAAAATTGATAAAATGAAGTCACAGGAGTTCATGCAGAAACTGGACTTTTCTTAACCATGAGGTATACTGCAAAGTCACACTTGCCTTGTTGTCTGGGCAGAGTCCGTATTCCTATCTGAAGGCTCCAAGCTAGCTGACAGACTGGCAAAGGAACCACTACTGTCATTATAGCTTCAAATTGTGGAATTTTCATTTCCTAAATAGGATGACAAAAATATAAACTGAAGTAAGAAACTGCCAAAAAGAAATAGTATCTCGTCTTCGTGCCCCAAAACAGCACAGCAGAAAACACTATCATTGTGTCCCAATGTTTGGCCTTGCTAGCCTGGATACCACAAACACAGGATTGTGTATTTGGAAAACAGAAAAATAAAAATAAGCCTCTTGTAAAAATATATATGTCATATTCATTTTCACACTTCTACCTTGCACAGAAGCATTTGGCTGAAATTAATTTGGCCTTCCATCTGTGAAATTATTGTTTTCTATGGGCTTGGTCATATGATTATTAAATGGTGATTTCAGTACCATCATTCTTTATTACAGTTTAATATTAATGTTTTATTATCTATATAGGAAGTAGAACTGAGGACTGTAACCACATTCATCATGCTTCTACTCTGAGAAAGAATTTAACGAGCCTCAAATAAAATGCTACCTGAAGAAATGTCGCAATTAAAATGGTGCAGCTGCTTGGAATACATAAAATTTCCCACTGAGCAACAAACCAGGCAAACCTTCAGCATTGTGGCATTGTTAGGAAGCCCTGCCTACCCCATCTCTCAAGTCTGGCTGTTCATTGCTTACAGCTAAGACTGTGATTGAGCAGGGCAAGATGTATATTCATATTCAGTAGATGGAAAAGCAGACATTATAGAATCTCACTCTGTTATAACAGGAGCATATTTAATTATTTATTACTAAATTATAGTGTGTGTGTGCATGAGAAAGGGACAGAGAAACAGAGAGGCTCTCTCTCTCTCTCTCTCTCTCTCTCTCTCTCTCTGTGTGTGTGTGTGTGTGTGTGTGTGTGTGTGTGTGTGTGTGTGTATGGAACTCAGCTTGCCAGGCTTGCTTGGCCAGTACCTTTACAGGAAGAGCCGCATCTCCAGCCCAAGGCTAGCCCTTTAAAACACCTGTTTATTTACCTGCCTCCCACTTCCTTGTACCTCAAATCACTGAGGTGCTTTCTATACCTCATCTTTAAGCTCTCTTGTGAAAAGGAAGGAATTCCGGGAGCATTACCTAATACACACTGTGTTTCCCTTTATGTGGCTAAGGAAATAAAATACAGTCATAGGAAAGAAAAACAAGAAAAATGATATCACTTAAGCACAAGTCAGGTGGGGTATCAGTGTAACTTCATGTAAACTACACCTTACCTGCATCCACAGTGTGGGCTGTGTAGTGAACAGAGGAGGTAGCTGGGACGCTGGCATTCTGGTCCTAAAACACTGATCCAAACCTGCAGGAAAAGGTCAGACCTGGAAACACCAGTAGCACACATATAATCATTATGGGAAGTTTATGAGTTATTTACTCAGCAAGCTTGAAAATATCAAAGGCTGAGTTTGGCTCTTATTAGCATGAAGCCTTTTAAAACGACACTAAAGAAATTCTTCCTGCCCTTTTATTTGCAATTCCTTGCTGAAGCACCTCTGTATTATAGCCTGAAATTACAGAACCACCCACAAATTTCATCCTCTTCTTTCAGACAAATATTGATTTTCACCCATCATCTAAGCCTGGGCATTTTGGGTAGAGAGCGAATGAATGTCATGTTGCTTTTCAGGGCTGCAAGTATTTACTAAATAACTGAGCTATCCTCAGAAACTATGTTTTTTTGTTTTTTTTTTTGTTTGTTTGTTTGGTTTTTTTTTTTGGTTTTTTGAGACAGGGTTTCTCTGTAGCTTTGGAGCCTGTCCTGGAACTAGCTCTTGTAGACCAGGCTGGTCTCGAACTCACAGAGATCCACATGCCTCTGCCTCCCGAGTGCTGGGATTAAAGGCGTGCGCCACCACCGCCGGCATCCTCAGAAACTATGTACTGTTCCGAGACTCAGCCTCAGATTCTGGGAGGTGAGATTCAGACAGAGGAAGCAGCTTGTGCTGGTTAGGTTGTATCAACTGAGCAAACTAATCTCACCTAGGAAGAGGGAACCTTACTTGAGGAGTTGCCTCTATTAGATTAGCCTATGGGTATCTCTGGAGGCATGTTCTTAATTGCTAATTAATTTAGTAGACCTTAGTCCATGGTGGGTGGTACCATTTTTAGGCAGGTAGACTTGGGCTGTATGAGAATAGTGGGTGAATAAGCCACAGAGAGCAAGTCAGTAAAAAGAATTCCTTACGGTCTTTGGGCCACCCTCTGGTCCCCAGGGTCCTGCCTTAAGTTCTGGTCCTGACTCCCCTCCAAGACAGACTGTGACTTGGAAGTGAAACCAAATCAGCTGTTTCCGACCTGACTGTGTTTGGCCATGGTGTTTATCACAGCAATAGAAAGTAAACTTGGGCTGAGAGGTTAGGAGCACTAGCTGTTCTACCAGAAAACCTGGGTTCAATTCCCAGCACCCACATGGTAGCTCACAACGTCTGTAAATGCAGTTCCGGGGTACCTGGCACCCTCATGCAGGCAAAGCACAAATTTAAATAAATTTAAAAATAAAATTTTAGAACTTAAAATAAGTCGAAACTGTAATTTCAAAAAAGAAGGAAAGAAAGTAAGCTAGACCACAGCTCCACTGTTCTCTGGTTCCTACATTGGAAATAGAAGTGATATCTTGTGTTAAAGACCCAGTCCACCTTCAGTGACCTACCGTTACGCATTCTTCTCAACTGGGAGCTCCAACAGAGGGTCTCATGTTGTTCTGTGTAAAACTTTGGGGAGAATCCTGGGGTGGAGAATCAGTTAGCTCACTTGTCAAGTGAACTCCACTTAGGCCTGAGGCTAGGAGAGCTACTCCTCCTGGAGATCCCGCTGCATCTCCTCTCAGTACAGGCCACAGAAGTTATTGGAAAGGAGTAAAAGCCTTTCTCGGGTGACAGTGTGGAGTCACAGGAGCCTACCCATCCTGTGGGGATATGAATCATAACAACAATGGGTGGGAGTGGGAACAGACAGGAAAGAAAACTTAAAATGAGGTAAGTGAAAATACTGCAATGCTGAGAAGAACAAGGCTCCGATGTGCATGCAAAGCAATCACTGGGACAAAAGCCAGATTTTGTGTAAGGGACACACACGTTAGAGTAATGGAGGGAACTCTGTAGATCTCAAGACCCTTTGAGACCAGTGCAAACCTCAGGAAATCAATCAGTTTTCCTGGCTTTACAGAGTAGCCTTCAATAATAGTGCTAAAGAAGTGTTTAGAAGTAACCAAGAATTTTCATATAACCCTCACTTTTTGATCATTGCTACAATGTGAAGAAGCAGAGATGATGAAGAAAAGGCATAAGGAGAAAGGCCATTCAGGCTGAGATTTCATGAGCTTCTGTACCATATACTGGGACTCCGTTCATTGCACCCTTAACCTACAAGGTGGCTATTCACATTGAACCCACTTTACAAGAGACATTGGAGGTCAATCATATGTCTAACAGCACCCTACCTCAAAGTGTTGTAGAGAGAATTTAGACTAGCACATTTTCAGAATCCAAACCTGAATGTAATATGGTAAGTATTTTTCTAAGACAATAATACAACCATGGAGATGATAGAGAATCAGTACAAAAGGAATTATGCAGTGATTAAGGCATGTTTCTCAGCCTCCAGATTGCTTTCCTACTGTAAGCAAGACATTGTTGAGAACATGTAAACTCATCGCCAGTGAATTCACAACATTGTTGTGGAATGTCTTGACTCCAGTATTCCTCTCACTTGTCATGGTTGGAGTTTCACCTGTGGGAGTCATTAGGAATCCGAATGTTAGGATTGTCCCTCTCATCTTAGACAGGAGTTCCCTTCTCTCTTCCTGTAACTTGAGCCTGGCTGTAAGCTATTACAGCTGATGAAATATAAGTGACATGTCATTTCTTCACAAAAGCCTTAAGAACAAGTATGTGACTTCCTATTGTCTCTTTTTATCTGTATCATGGTGACCATCAATTTTTTACAGGAGCTGTTTCAATCCACAGCCCTACATGAGGTGATATGGGATGTTCTTCTTCACTGTTTATCTGATATTTGGTATAGGAAAGAAATCTTTTGTGGTGCCAAGACACCACAGTTTAGAGACTTGTTATTGCAATATAACCTACCCTACACTGACTGATGTATACCTCTATTAATCAGAGTTTGATGCAAAATCAGAATCTACTATGTGTATTATTTTAGCAGAAATGTTTATCAACGAAGTGAATTGGGTTCCTCAAAATTAATGAAAGACTTGAGAATTGTTTAGCACAGAGCATGGGAAGCTGTGGCCTCCAGATCAACACTACCCCTTGTCTCCAGATCAACACTACCTCTTCTACTTGTTCTTATAAGTAAGGTTTTATTGACACCACCATGTTCATTTTTTTACCAGTTGTCTATGACTATTTTCATGCTACCTCTGCATTTAGGAATTGCAAATTAGACCATAGGACCAAACAAACCTGTTTAGCAACTTCCATTTATAAAAAGTTGTTCTATCGTTGGTCTTCATAAGCATCCTAGAATGTCTTCCTAGAGGACAGAGGTCCATTCATCTGCAGAACTGTAACAAAATACCTTAGATAGCCAACTTATATGAGAAAAGTTTTTTGTTTTTGTTTATTTACTTTGCCCTGCAGTCTTAGATTTTTTGGTCCATAACCACTTTGCCCACTGTTTTGAAGTTTGTGGTGTCACAGGGTGTTTTAAGATATTGAATCACACTCTAAAACCAGAGACTGTGTTAATAAAATCAACCATCAATCATGAGATGTAGCCAGCAATTAGTTGACAAGAATTAGCCAGCAAGAGTACAGAGGACCCAGGAAGACAGAGAGGTGCACAGGAAGGATTAGGGAGGGGCTTGGAGCTTTAAGGTCATTTTGGTTTGGGACTCCTGGTGAGATGCTCTCTTGCTAGGCCTCAGGCCTCTCTGAGCTAGCAGGATTTTACCCCAATATCTGACTCTCCAGTCTTTATTGATAAATAGAATGATATAGACTTAGTTTGGCAGCCGTGACCAAGATATCTCACCAGAACCAGATATCTCACCAGGCTACTGCCTAAGCAGCTGGGCACTGACTACAGGCCTTGGGGTGGCAAAAGGTGGTTAAAATATCAATATATTCAGGTAAAGCTGCTAAGCCAATAGAAAAACAACAGCATATCACAGAACAAGCATGACTAAAGGAAGCTGCTCATCTCGTGTAAGCAAGGAAGCAAAGAGAGCAGCAGATACTCTGTGTTCACTATCCCCTTCAAAGGAGGCCAGTGACCTAACTCCTCTTCTGCCTCTAGGCCTCACCTCCACCTCCTGATGATACAATAGGTGGAGATCAAGCATTTAACATGTTACCTCTGGCAGGCACTTTTCCAAATCATGACATAGAGGTGCTTGCTGCCTCTGAGACCACAAATGGACCTTTGTCAGAGAAAGATGACACTGTGTGTCGACAGAGAGAACCCTGGAGACCAGATGCTGGCAAGCAGCTTCATAGAAATTGTTCAGGTCTGAGACGCCCTTTGAGAGAGCTGCAGGAGACCAGCTCTTTCTGCCTCCCACATCTTGTGCAAGTAAACATGTCTGCTGGAGTGCTCTTCCCACCTATGATTTCAGTATTTCAACTATAAGAAAATATAAAGTGAACTTGTCAATGCTCTGCCTCCTCGCCGAGAAGTACAATGAAGCAGAGATTGAATGAATCAGCTCTGAGCATTTGGCTCACAGGTTTGTTTGCAGTTCTCATGTTTCTGGGAAAGTCCACCCCTAGACGGCTGCACATGAATCCCCACAGTACACACTTCCTCGTGTAAATTAATCTAGGTGCATTCTTGCGAGCGTTAGCGAGGAACTTGGAATTGAGCTGTTATAAAGGCATGCTGTCTCAATTTTAGAAAAGAAAAAATCCACCACCTAAACATGTTTACCTCCCAGATTTATGTATCAGTCACAGCAGAGCTGCCTGTCAGTGGTGGCTGATGAATATACACTATGTCAAACTCTCAAAGCCTCCCTAGTCCATCAATTTCCTTCCACACCAAATACAGTTCTCTCTCTTGAATTCCAAGAGTGCTTGCCATCTGGCCCTTCTCTAACTATTCATGAATGCTTGGGTCGGTCTCTCTACTCTGCAGGCTGATCAGCTGCCTATGGCCTGAAGGTTCACAGTATTGATACCTCCTTACAGCCACCTCTGCACCCTCCCCCACTGTCACCCTTTCTCCTTTCTTCATTCTTAGAGACCTACCCTTTAGAAACAGCTGTCTGTATTATTTGTTTGTCTCAGTCCCACACTGATCCATCACCTAGTCAATCCAGCAGAATCCATGTCACTGATTTCTTTGGAATTTTTGGTTCTAGGCCATATTGAAAGTTATTGGAAACCTTTCTTGTTAAAATACTTGTTTTTTCAGAGTATCATCAAAGTTTACATGAAGTTTATATGAAGTTGTGAAAGAAGAAATTATAAAACAAAAAGAATACTGATACCTGAGACTCCCTCCACCCACCCAAAAAGTGTCCTTGTTGACTGTGTTGGTCATCATGATGGTGACTAGATGCCTATTGTTACTGTGTTTGTTTGTCTTTTTTTGGGGGGGGGGCATCAGAGTCTCTCTACATAGCCCTGATTGATCTAGAACTCTCAAGGTAGACTTTGCTCACCTTGAAAGTTTCTGAGCATTCCTTCCTCCCTGCTGACAGCTACTTCCCTTTCTCTGAGGCCCTGGTGGTTTCTTCCACCTGCCCAGGCTCTTTTCTCCCAGTGATATCTTTAGATTGTCACAGCCCACACATGATTCCCATCCTCACACTGATCATTCATTGTGCTTTCTTGCTAGCCATAGGACAATAATTCTCACCTACTCCTCACCCAGTTTTCTTTGTCCACATGAATAAAAAAAAATGTTTACTAGTAACACACCCACAGCCTCTCCATCACTTTTCTTTTCTACTTGTTGGAGAAATGGTCAAAAGTTAACTTTGAGAAGAACACTCAGTCAATGCTTTGATGGGCATCTTCTTTCTCCCTAGAATTCAGGCATGCTCCTTCCTTCCTCCATTATGCAGGTTTACATCAAGGGTTCGTCTGTGTGACACCACTGCTGCCTCACATAAGCTGGGGGCTCTGTGCATTGATGGCTTTCCATTAGTAAACAAAGTACCTGCAGCTAAAAGTCATGTTTAACAATGTTGGGTATATCGGTGATAAAGGAAAGGTAAAAAAATAAACAGTTTAGTTCTCCATATTTTTTATTCATGTCATGCATAAATTTAAAATTGGATAGAGAAAATAGTATCTCATAATTGGCTCACATCACACACAATTGCATTCTGTTTTCAGAACACCCACTTGCTTCAATATGGAAATTTTTATTTTTGTTAAGTAGCTATTATGTTCTGATATCACATTATGGACTCAGAATACATACTATAGATTCTAAATGAATGAAATAGCTAGCTTTGCTTCTTTATTCATTCATCTGGCAGCAGTAGTATATTGAGCAACTGTTCCACATGCTGCATATAAATCAATTAAAATGAATAAAAGGAAAATACTGCATGATTTCGTCTCATTTTTCTTATTATGGAAGTATGTTAGAAGATGTTATGTTTTGAGGAATAGAAGCATAAATGAAAAGAAAGATCAAGAAGGAAAGGAGGGGAAAGGAAGGATAAGAAGAAGGAGGAAGGGAGAGAGGGAGGGAGAAAGAAGGATTGATGACAAGCTGAGAATTCAAATTCTATTATTATTTACTTTTCCTATGCGCTGGTCTTGTTCATCTGTGTACGGCTGGTAATGCTTGAACTCTGGGATCTCCTGCTTCAGCCTCCTGGGTAACTGGGACTACATGTACCCACCAAACATACGTGTGATTCTTAATAAGTCAGTCAGTGTCAGTCTTTCTGAGTGATGGTCTGGAGTGAGTTGGGGGAAGCTAGGGAATTGGCCTTGGAAACATCTGGGTAAAGTGGCTTCAGTCAGAGAACACAGTGAGTGTAAAAATCCGTATGCAAGTCATAGCTGACTTACCCTGGGAATAAGGAAGAGGATTGTGTGGCCAAAGGGAAACGAAAAGAAGAAATTTAGCAGATATGGAACAGAAATCAGCCCTGGGCTGGAGCACGAAACACCCTAGAGGGAATGATATCGGAAGACTTGGGTGTATACATTGCCTCAGCGTTTCTTTGTGAAGAACAAACAAATGAACAAACGAAGGAAAGAAGGGCAATGATGGATCCAGGAGGACAGTTATGTGCTTTTTTGTTTTTTGTTTGTTTGTTTTGTTTTGTTTTGTGTTTGAGAGAATGACTCAGACTAGGATGGTTGCAGAAGTTGGAAAAGGAGTTAGATTTTGTATGTAATATAAAGATAAATCAAACAGATTCTATAAAGCATTGGACCAAATTGAATTAGAGTTAGAGAAAGAGAGAAGCTGCTACAGGATAAATCAAGGCTGCCTTTGTTTTTTGTGGTTTCTTTATGTTTGTCTGTTTTTTGGTTTGTTTCTTTAATATTCAGAATTCCAATTTACTGTCTTTTATTTTATTTGTTTATTTTTACTTTGTTTTTACTATCCATCTTTATAATGATTAACATTTGGCTTATCTGTTTAGAGATTGTAACATGTGGGCTTCACTTTATATATATTCAGAACTACTGTTACAGAACTCCAAATGGAAGGGGAGAAACTTTCGATAATATAAATCCATTTTCTCCCATACCTTGTGTTACAGATGCCATATATTTTATTTGTGTCTAAATTACAAATGCCATGAAAATATTTTTGTAGCTGTTTTAAACCATCTGCTGTCCATGAAAGAAACTACAAGAAGAAAAATATAAGATCCTCTCTTGGATTTGCTCATGTATTTACAGTTTTCCAGATTCCTGGCCCCTTCCTGTGGTGCTGAACCCCCATTTGCTGTTATTTCTCTTTATTGAAGCAGCTTCATGTAGAGAGAGTGGGCTGGCAGCCTACTTTGCCAGCTTTCTTTTATCTGAGAATGTCTTTATTTCATCTTCATTTAAAAGGATATTTTCAACAGAAGACAGAATGTAAGCAGATTACCATGGACCTTTCCCTCCCTCTTTAAGGCATCTACCTTACCACTGTTCCCTGCTTGTAGTTCCTCTCTCTAGCCTTTTTTGTGCTCTTTTTCCCCCATTGTCCTTAGTTTTTGCAGTTTGAGGGTTATGTATATCAAGAAGGTTTTTCTGTTGTGTTCTCTCTGGGGTTTGCTGAGTTCTCACATTTATAGATTCACAATTTTAGCAAATTTAGAAGAATTTTGGACATTATTTTAGCACGGATGAACTGTAAATTTGCTAGGTGATTGGGGATGAGCTCGAACTTCCAGGTCCTCCTGCCATCGCCTCCCAGATGCTAGGACTAAGGCAGCCCTGGTTTGTGGAGTCTTAAGACTGGAACTGAGGGTTTTGTGCCTGCCTCGGACTGAACCACATTCCTAGCTCAACCATTGGTTCTTTAAATATTTTGTTATTTCCTTTTTCTCTCCTCTTCTAAAAATTTAATAGTATATTTAAATCCCAGTAATCTTCAATAGGTCACTGTGGTTCAGTTTTATTTTTCTTTAGACTCAATATTTTGTCTCTTAATTATGTCATACAGATTTCATTTTCCCTTAGTTCTCTCTAAAAATGTGTCCATATACCCACCACTTTAAACAGTCTACCCCAGTGGTCAGAAACACCCTGTTTCCACAGATGTAGAAAAAAATAAAAAGATTTCTTTCAAAAGCACCAAGAAATTTTTGTAGATGCTTTTGGAAAAAAGATAATTACTTCTCCCTGCCAGCAGGGAACTCAGTGAAACACCAGCTTGAGAATTTTGGCAAATGAGTGAAACTGGTTGTCTTGGATCTGGAGGAGGCTTCATAGAAAATAAAAAGACATTCTCTCATAAGTGTGGCTGGGTTTATCAGTTCAAAGAATTCAAAGATGTTTTGTGTATTTTGTCAAGATTTGGAGCAGAATTATTAATTTATAGTTATTGTCATTCTTCAAAGAATATCAAATATTTCCAGTGGGCATATTTTTGCTAGATAAAACAACTAAGCTCCATTAAAAAGTAAAATATTCACTTCCTGCCCTGGACCATCTTTCATTCTCCCCTACTGCTTGAGAAGACAGCTTCTGTGGATGCTGGGTGTCCCTCCTCTCCTACTAACTGCATCATTGCCTTTACCACCTCTCATGTGACTCTCAAGCCCCAAACCCTTGAATACTGAACTTCTAACAGAGGAGATGGGGGTCTGAATGAGAAAAAGGACTTTTGAATGTTATTTATCAATAAGACCCTGAAGGTTTTACTTTGGTTTTAACTGGCTGAATGAAAATTTTGACTTGTCATAGTCACAAGGTGTTATCGCAGACACTTGAACATACATGGGGTTAGAAAAGACAGTTGAACTCTCTCTAAAATACATGTATGAGTCACTGTGCTAATTATTGAAAAATTATTGTGAATTGCTGTGAATCAAGAGTAGGTGAGCAAGGAAGGGAGAGGGAGGAAGAAAGCTACCAGACTGTGCACCACTAGGAGAATAAGAAGGATAGAATGTTTGGTCTTACTGTTCTCAGAATCTATTAAAGGAGAGAAGGCACACACAGTACAAAGACATGGACAAAAATCCCCACGGAAGGACTTCGTAGGATTTTTTTTAGGAATTTATGTTTTGGGACATTAGTATTCTAATATTTATAAAACTAGAGACCCCAGGACAATAAAGCACCCTGCAGGGTAAATAGCAAGGCACAGGGACTCGGGATTCTCTCACGTGGCTGTGCTGAGTGTTTGTGGCATGCCCTGCTATGGCAATAAAACCCTTTCAGGAGACCTGACCCTGTGCTCCTGAAGTCTGCAGTTTGACGGACATAAACCAACACTGAGCTATGGGCTGTAATAAATGAATAGAAGCTCGGACAAAAGCTCTTCTTGGCTTCATCCAGT
Organism: Dicrostonyx torquatus; assembly: GCA_028555095.1. Lineage (NCBI taxonomy): Eukaryota > Metazoa > Chordata > Mammalia > Rodentia > Cricetidae > Dicrostonyx > Dicrostonyx torquatus. Next base: position 9,829,338 of record JAQHUG010000033.1, on the reverse strand, counting down.
TCCAGTCCTCATTCCTACATCCTCCTGTTACTGTCTAAAGGGCAGGCAAGTGTCTCACGCACAATTCTTTACATCTTTTCCTTCACCTTTTTTAAACATCCATTATTAGTCTCTAATATGAGTTGATCTGTATCCCCTCAAAACTCTCCCATGGAAAACCTCCCTGTGCCCAGGAATGTGGCCTTATTTGGAAGTGGCTTTGTTGCAGATGGAAGCAGTCAAGATGCGATCATAAGAAAGTTGGAAGTCAATCATATCCCTATTAAATGTGGCTGATATCCTTATCAAAAGGAGGCTTGTAGGTATTAAACAACAACAACACATACACACACACACACACACATCTGTAGTGGTATTTCATTTTTATTTTAATAAATAAAGCTTGCCTGAAGTTCAGACAGTAAAATAGCCACACTGGCCAGCCTTACAAACTAGGCTGCAATAACACATACCTTTAAGCCCTGTAGCCACAGAAATTTGCTATAGAAACCAGGCGGCACATGCCTTTAGTCACAGTGGTGCACGCCTTTAATCCCAGAACTAGAGAGGATTATAAGGGAGGAGACAGCTCTCAGTCACAGTCTCATTCTGAGATTCCTGGAGGCAGGATCAACATTTCCAGACTGAGCTCGAGGTAGGAGCCAGTGGCTGGCTGTTTTGTTTTTCAGATCTTCATGTTGAACCCCATTTTCTCTCTTTGAGTTTTATTAATCATGCTTCACACACACACACACACACACACACACACACACACACACACAAGGAAAGGGACATGTGAGCCTGAGCTGAGATAGATATCAGGGTGATATGCATGCAAGTTAACAAGCTCCAGAAATTATCAGCAAACCCCAGAAGCTCGAAGAATGGAGTAGGTTCTCTGCTCTGCCTTGCCATGTTGAAGGAGCCAGTTTTGTCTATGATACCTTGATCTCAGATCTCCAAGCTCCTGCTCTAGGAGACAAAGTATTTCTGTTGTTTAAATCACACCGTTTGTGGTACTTCATTATGGCCAGCACAGCACACTAATATGGTTCCCATTTTGTCTGTTTGGCTCTCTCCCAGTTTAAAATCCTTTGTGCCTACAATCTCCAAGTTGATATTTTTATTTCAGAGCTTTCTTCCATCGTTCATACTATAAAACTCTCTGTCCACTGCCATTACACATGAATATCTTAAAACTATCCAAAAGTCATGTACACTAAGCTTAGCTCTTGATTTCTTCCCACAATGGCCATCACCTCTAGCCTTCCCCATCATCAGAAATGGTAGTTGCATTCTATTGCTTCTCAAGCCAAATTCCATGAAGGAGGCCACGGTTTTTCATCATACACATACTGGCCTTGGGCATCCTCCGACTTCCTCTGTTTTGACATAGTCTCTTCCACCACAACAATAGACAACTAATTAAAACACTGAAGATTCAAAAATATTTCAGTGAAAATTGTGCTTATCAAGTTGTCATACCCATGAACCTCATTTTTTTTCACTTATAAAATGAAGAGGTTTGCAAGGATTCTTTCAGCTCTCACCCATATAAATGATTTTATTAAAGGAACTCACTCACAGTATGTGTTGCTGACACCATGTTTAAGGAGCCTAAAATGAAGTGACTATTTGGTAATTACAGAGTTGATCTAATCATGGCAGACAGTACTCTAGGTAATTTAATCCCTGAAGTGAATTTTATTCCATTTAGCTGCCTACATTCACACAAATAAGATAATGAGATAACTTAGCCACTGTGCAAGATTCTAGGAGTCTTCATACAAGCTACATGCTCCATATGGGCTCCTTACCTTTCCATGCACCAGGAGACATATACATGGGTTGGAAAGGCCAATCTACCTATCTATCTATCTGTCTATCTGTCTGTCTGTCTGTCTATCTGCCATGCATAAATATTAGAGCACAGAAATGGAAAAGAGGGGTAAGGCAGCTTCAAGTTCTTTCAGATGTTAGAAATATGTAATGTGTGGGCTGGCTTGTGGGGGTTACTATCCCGCCCAGTACCCCCAGTTGGCAAGCCCCAAAGAAAATCACACAGAGGTCTCCATAAGATTATAAACTGATTGGCCCATTAGCTCAGGCTTCTTACTAGCTCTTATAACTTATAGTAACCCATTGTTCTTATCTATGTCAGCCACATGGCCAGTACCTTTTCTCAGCCGGGCAGCTTACATGTTGCCTCCTTGATGCTCTGCGCAGGAATGACAAGGGAACTTCCTGCTTCCCAGATCCTCCTATTCTCCCCTCTACTTCCTGTCTGGTTTTCCTGCCTATACTACCTGCCTGGCCAATCAGCATTTATTTAAAACATGATTGACAGAATACAGACAATTCTCCCGCACCAGAAATATTTTAATTAGCATTAAAAACAAAATAGGTTAACTAAGTCTTCTGTGTAAAAGGTGTGTTTTCAGTAGTGTACTGTTTTCATTTATATTATCAACTTATGGACGAGTTCAATATGAAAAATTTATTTCTGAAATTAAAATTTACTTTGACAAATTTTCATTACATTCCCCTTGTTTTTGCCTTTGAGGATACAATTCCAGCTTCTTATTTCTGGGACACACCAGACAGCTCCACCTTTGCACTAACTGTCCTCTCCATGACTTTCATGACACACCAGATAGTTCCACCTTTGCACTAACTGTCCTCTCCATGACTTTCATGACACACCAGATAGTTCCACCTTTGCACTAACTGTCCTCTCCGTGACTTTCATGACACTGAAACATTCATTCAGATATCACTTTCTGGATGAGATCTTTTTCATCTTCTACTTTCATGATTCTGACTTAAGGTCTTTGATATTGTTTACCATAATATTAAACATCTCATAAATATATACTTTAGTTTTACAGTTACATTTTTATTTATTTCCACAAGAATATCTATCTGTTAAGGTTAAAGGGGTTTGCTTTTTTTCATACATGTGTCCTAAATTACCAGAATAGTGGATTCTAGAATATAATTACACAACTAATACATATTAATCAAATAAACCTAAATGGTCTTACATATATTTATTCAGTCAACCACTAAGAAAGTATCTTAAGATAATTAAGAACTAGGAATAAACATATCAGTTTATAGTTTGGAAATATTTTACAACAGTCATAGTACATTTTAATTGACCCGTTAGCTTGTGAACCCTAATAGCCTCTTCCCTATAAGGCTCAACCATGCTAGTGATATATTATTATTCCAGAAAATAAGATGGTAGAGTTTAGAGTTTAGGTGTTAGGGTCTCTCTCTCTCTCGATCTCTCTCTCTCTCTCTCTCTCTCTCTCTCTTCTCTCTCTCTCTCTCTCTCTCTCTCATGTGTGTGCGTGTGTGTGTGTGTGTGTGTGTGTATGTGTATGTGAGGGGGGGCCTAAAAGAGTAAGGGCACTCCATCCAGTAAGAATAAGATAATGCAAGATACAGTCACTTCTCTGAGATGTAGAAGAGAAACACATTGGTTTCCCCAGAGGAGAAACTATCTATAGGGTGAGACATGGATTTACATCTTAGTAAGTTCTAAGAGCACCTATGGAGGAATCATTTGCTGTAACTTCTTTAAGGCCAAACTATCTCTACCTCAAGGGAAAACTATTTCATACTTCAGCAGTGAAACCATATCCAGTACCACCTTCTAGCTGAGATTATATAGAGGGGTTTATTTTTAATGCTTTCCTTGGAGGAATTTTCCCCTTTGGGAGTTGGCATTAAAATATCCTCATAATAAAACCACCCGACAACTGTAGCTACATGTGTAACGCTTGAGCAGTGTTTTGCTGAGATACCATGGCATCAGAAAACACAACAAACCCCCTGGAGAGTCAAGGAATGGGCTCTATACTTAGCAACACCCTGTCTATATATGTCATAGGTGGACAAATCTTCTGGGACAAGTTTTAAATAACAAAGAATTCAAGTCATTTTTGTCAAAGATTCCAACAACAAAGGTAAGTGAGTTTATGATTGCAGGTATAAGTGTGTAGACCTGAAACCCCATGACACACATACATAGTTCTCATAATGTGAGTAAAAGTGCACTATTTACACATGCATTTGTAAGAAGCAAACTCATATTTGAGAATAACGTTGCAAAGTAGTCAGTCCATTGACTCTAAACCAGCCAAGCAACATGTACTGAAAAGTCTATAAATTGACTGAGCTACATAAGATGGATGTTTAAAATAACATCTCAGACACTTGAAGCATTATTATCTCTCTTACCATAGACTATTCAGAGTGAGGGATGAGTGAAGAGAGCTTGGACCTGGCACATATTCAGATAACTGTGCAGCCCAGTGTTTAGAAGTCTTTACAAGAACTAGCATGAGTCTGACAGCAGCACTTTACAGCTGAGAGAAGGTCATGAAGTTCCAAAGAGTAGGCACTTTCCCACCTCAGAAATCTAAGACAGAAATTGTCACAGTTTGTTTTAAGTGCAGAGGCTTTAAGGAAGGACTCAACAGCACAAAGGCACATAAAAAGAGTTATCACACAGCCTGGCAGCCATGATGAGGTGAATACTTAATAGAACATTCATGGAAATGCAGACAATGTGTTCAAATGGCATCCTAAGCACATAAGACCTCCTGGAAGTCACACACACACACACACACACACACACACACACACACAAAGGTGTGATTGGGCTAATTTGTCATCACAGTTCAGCATCCTTTAGGTAGAATTTATTCCAATCCGAGAAACAAATTCATGAACTTTTCCATGGCAGCCTTCACATCCTTATTCTATATCCTGTTTCTAACTCAAAAATACCAGGATAATTCACCAGGGTTATTGTGATGGTAGTGTGTGTGTGTGTGTGTGTGTGTGTGTGTGTTAACAAATAAATCCTGCCTGGAGATCAGAGTGTGGAGCTAGCCACACTATTTAGCCACAGAAGGTAAGGCAGTGG
>JAQHUG010000033.1:9779360-9800339 GCA_028555095.1 Dicrostonyx torquatus | reverse complement strand
TTAAATATAACACCTTGCATCTTTCAATACAGTTTCTTTTCAGTTAAAGACATTCACGCCTAGTTATAAATTTTTTGTGTGTATTATTAGAAAAAGCAGCAACTTTTCTCATCGCCCACCAAAAGCTATAGAAGTGTGCAAAAGGTTAGACAGAAGTCATTAACTGAACTAATTCTCAGTCCTAAAAATTATTTATTTTATAAATGAGCATAAGGTATCTAAATTGTTGCTGAGTCATTTTTTGAAGATGTGTGGAAAAATCAAACTGCAAAAAATTCTAGAAGTAAAAAAATGCAGACTATGTTATTTAATGTGAATCAGAGACTGAAAACACACACACGCATTTTAAAAGATAGAAATCCCTTGGTATATATGCACCACTATATGCTATCAAGGTGTATGAAAGCATTTTTAAGAAGTTTTTTTCTAACAATGCTAATATCCACAAGGTTGAAAAGCAGTAGAACATACTTGGCTTTCAGTATTAAAAGATCAGATAATAGTGCATACATGCAAAACACATCTGAGTCAATTGTTAAATACCTCCAGTTCTGCAAAACTATTCATATTAACTTGTAATCACTTTCTATTACTGAAATCTCACTTTGCAGAAAAAAGTGGTGTAGATTACACAATTTGAAAGTGTACATTCCAACAACTTTTCCTAAAACAAAACTAAGTATCAAGTCATAATTATGGTACAGTTTGTTTCTGATACACATAAGTGTATGGGTCCTTTTTCATATGTGACATCCAACCAGGTATGTCTTTGTCTTCTCTATCAGTTATAAAAACCACAATCCATCTTGTCAATTTATTTTTGAGGGTGTTGTCTTTGTATATATGTTTTGAATGCACAGACCTTCAAACGGATACATAGACAATTACAAACTTGTTTTTATAATGTGTCCTACTTGAATTTTATATCTTATTGCTAAAAACTCAACAGAAGAAAATTTGTCAAAATCATTAGAGAAATACTGAGATACTTCATGTGTACTTTCTTTAAAAAAATAATGGTGCTATTAAAACATGTCAATCATCAAAAGTTCTTTATCTTTTTTGACTTTTTAAGTGTAATTTCTTTTTCTTTGTTGAAATTTTTATTCTGTTATCTTTAGTATCTTCTACACAACTGCACATCTCTGAAATGAAAATACATTTCTTTCTACTTGATTTGTCTTCATCCCTTCAATTACCAAAGTTGCTTCTACAATATACAAAAATACTCAAATTCCAAACTTTCTTGTCATTTGTTCAATCAAAAGACTCATCTGAATGCTTTTCAGATAATTTTATTGTATGTTTATTTCTGCCAGGCAAACAGTTTCCGAATGTCTAACAATAAATTACTACCTGTCTAAAGAAGCCATGCTGTTTGAAGGGTTTTCCTCAGCTCAGCTACTTGAAGAAAGATGAAATAGGCTCATCAGCAAACAGTCTTCACAAAGAAGAACAGCGTATATTCTGTAAAGCTCAACTGTTGATATGGTTTTTGTCAGGTTAGTGACTAATGCTGTCTCGTGATGAATTTTCTGAAAACATTGGTATTAAGTCAAACACAAAAGTGGCACTTAGAATAGAAAGTGAATTAAACTTAAAGGGGGAAATACAACACTGATTCAAAATCACCCCTTCTTGGAGCATGTCCAAACACAATACTGAGTGCATGCAGTCAGTTCCAAGCCATGGGTTAGAGAGCTCCCACAACTCACAGAAAATGTGCAAATTTCAGCTCCATGAACCGTCATCATGACAAGAAGATGAAACAAGGCTATAGTTTGTTTCTGTCTCTGTTTGCTACCAGGAAGAGGATCCTGACTACAGAAGCTCTTGCTTCTGTATCCTACTGCGTGGAGAGGTGTTGAGACTTAAGTACTGTGATCAAGGTAGTTCCTTGAATTCCAGACATGATGAAGTTCAGACTCAATACATGATTTGCTACAAATCAATGGAGCAGAAATCCTGAAATGGTGCTTGCAGACCTGTATTCCTCTTCTACTGTGCTTCCTCAGGTTTACAGGAGGAGAGAAGAATTGCCCCATTCAGTCGCAGCTTGGCTTTGATAGAACACTATGTATGCATAGAAGAAAACCATTTGAAAGTGATAAATAAATTTGGGGGAAGAAAATGCATTGTTTATGTCCTCTTTTCCCACTCCAAATCATTCACAGAGTAAAGAAGGATATGGTTTGGGGGAAGCTATCAGTTGTTTTACCTCATTATACAATCAATGGTGGTTCAGTCTTGAATTAAACAGATGCAGTCAAGGAGGATGAGAAGTCTCCTGGACCAGCAAGTCAGTTTTACTATAGGTCCACACAAAGGCTTGAATAGGATATTTAAAAAAAAAAAACATTTAAATGCCTGTTCTTTGAGAGGCCCAAGCTTCTGTCATGTGTTTCACACTCTGCTTTTCATAATCAAGTTATCATCCCTCTTGAAAGGAAGCTATAGTCAGTATTTCTATTTCACCTGGGAGAGTAAATAAATATTTAGTCACAAAACGTTGATCTTTGTGTCAGATATAGATTTTCCTATGATTTTCAATTTAGTGGGTCAGGTTTGTGTAGTCACATTTTTTTGAGCCTCTGGTCAACTGGAAAACTGTTCAAACACAAAAGCAGAAAAAAAAAAACCTACCTAGCTGTGAACACACTGTATGCTATGTCAAAGGAGCCACAGCTTGAGGCCCTTGGTTATTCTTATCCATAGACATCAACAGGCAAGGTGAAGGTCCCTAAGCCCAGTCTTTAAATTGTTGACACTGAGCTCTTCCTACCAAAGTAGTTCAGTGAGCTACCGATCCCACTTTTTCATTCTATTCATGGCACCTTTTAGATCTCACTGAACTCATCTCTTCCTAAATCTTTTTTGAAGCATTTTGTTCTTAGACTATGTCTCTTTTAGAATGTACTTCCTATATCTCATAATGGCCTTGCCTTGGTAGGGAACTCCAGAGGTACCTGAGTTTTCTAAATACTACTGTGAAATGTAGCATTTGCTGTGACAGACTGAATTTTCCACAGGATCCCATTATGTGTCCATCTTATGTAATATAAAAGTAAAATGTAATATGTTTCCCATTGGGAAGCAAGTCAGTAAATGGAACTTTTCTTGACCCTACATGAACTTTGACCATGACACTTGGTCCTTTCTCAGATTCCATCATGAGACCTTACTTCCACAGTGAGCCTCTGATAAGCTCACTTTTGGAAGACAGACATTCTGTGATTAAAGAAACTCATATGGCTCATGAAGGGTCACCTATGGAAAGAAACAGAGGAGCCTAGGCCACCTCTAGAAACTGAGGCCCCTAGTCCATGAACAGACAAGCTAATCCTCGAACTAAGAGCTGGCACAATTCTGTGAGTGGGACATCCTGAAAGGGAAAGTTCTAGTCAAAATTTGAGCCACCCAATGAGATGGAATATAGATTAGCCTTTACTGATACACTAACAGGATTACAGTGCTTGCACTATATAGTGATCATGGCTCTGAGCTGTTTTCAGGTGGATTGCCAGGCAGCCTTTAACAAAACTTAGACACTTTGTGACATACTTGTGTACTTCAAACATTTGTGCTCATGCTAGTGAGTCCATGTATACACTTTAAAGCACAAACTGAGGATATCAAATGATGATGTTCTGCTTCTTTTAATTACTGAATCTAGCACTTCTGAATCTCTTATCTGAATTTAACCTACCATAGCCCCATCCCACCCTATCAAACTGATGAGAGATTCAGTCCCTTTGGGGATTCTCCCCCAGTATGTCATGGTCTAAGATCTGTCTTCTGTGCTATCTAAAAGATGTCAAAAGCTACCTAATAGCTTTTGAAGATGAAACAAGCTATTCCCATGAGCAGTATATCTAATTTTATACATACTGGAACTCTTCATTACACATTGAAGTGACAGACATTTACTGAGAAGTTATTATATACTTATTGTACTTTGCACTGTGCTAAGTAAAAATAGATGAATTAGACTCCTACATAATTTTTATAGGTGTTAAGAACATGCCCTGTAGCTGTAGAATCACGGAGACTCTGTATACAAAGATAAGCACAGAATCGCTTTAGGTTTTGTGATTTAACAAACATTGAGAAATGCTCAGAATAGTAAGACTGTGAGCTCTGACACTTCAGGCCAGGCTGCCCAGGTACTTCTCACAATCTTCCACTTAAGACCCTATTACCTTTCTACACACAAATCAGTATTACAACAAATACCACGTCCTTATGGGAGTGACAGATGAGTATTTATTGAGTTCCCATTCTCTATGCCAAGTTCTATTATGTTTCTAAAATGTGTTATTATCTCAATTCTCACCAAACCCCTATAATGTAGGTATTGTTATTATTTTCAGATGACCAAACTGGAGCACAGGAAAGGTTTTCTGTCAAAAATAGTTATGAATTGATTTTAAAAAGCTAGGAATTCAACCCAGAAGCAATTTGCGGAGACATTGTTCAATGTTAATCCATATAGCTGTGCTACTGTGCTGGTTAATATTGATTATCAGCCTAACAGACTTGAGAATCACCATGGAAGCAAAGCTTTGGGCATGTCTTGGAGGAACTTTCTAGATTAGATTAATTGGCGGAAGTATAACCCTAAATATGGATAACACTATTCTATATACTTGGGTCCTAGATGCACTGAAAAAGAGAAAGCAAGTTAAGCAGGAAACTCTTCTCTTTCTGTTTCTTGACTGAACACATGCAATGTTACCCACTACTTTAAGCTCCTGCTGCTGTGATTTCTCTGCAATGATGGACCATACACTTGAACTATAAGCCAGAATAGACGCTTGCAACTATAAATTACAATTGTCAGATATTTTGTCCCAGCACTGCATGAAGTAATTAATATAGCTCTGAACAAATTAATAATGTGGGATGTGAAACCATAAGTCTTATTACCCACATTCTTCCCAATATACTTTGTGTATACAAATGGGCTCTGTCTTAGTTACTGTAATATTGTTGTGAAGACACCATGGCCAAGTGAGCTTATAGAAGAAGTCATTAAATTGATGTTTGTTTACAGTTTTAGAGGATTAATTCATGAACATTATGATGAGGAGCACAGTGGCAGGCAGGCCTGGTGCTGGAGCAGTAGCTGAGAACTCACATTTGATCAGTAAGTTGCAGGCCAAGAGACAGAGGAGGGGAAACATTGGGAAAGAGGGGGCAGCAAGGCAAGGACATGCCCTCCGCGACCTACTTCCTAGAGTACCCCTTATAAAGCTTCCAGAACCTTCTAACTGGGGAGACTTTTCTATAATTTTCCTGAGGTTACTCATTTAATCTAGTAACCAATCACAATGCAAGTTTTTAAAACAGATTATTGAACTGGCATGCTTAACCCTGCTTCTTGTCCCAGCATTCCAAACTGAAATTTTCTGACTAACCACTTCTTTCTGTTACGTCATCTTTATGTTACTGTCAAAAATGTAGTTTTAGTTTTCCTTAGTTATGATAAAACATAAAACAGATCTAAATATGGTAACTGTAATTCTTACTTGATAACTGTTTTGTTATATGTAATTTTACTATGTTAAAATGAAAGCCTTTCTTTTTTGTTTAAACAGAAAAAAGGGAAATGATGTGGGAGCGTTCTCCTGTATTTTGTATTACTCTTATTGGTTGAATAAAGAGCTGCCTGGCCAAAAAAAAAATTTCTGGGGGAAAAATTAATGTGAAAAATCTCTGACTAAGAGATTAAGGTAAAAGTCACAAGAAGGTAAATTGAGAGTGTTTATTTACCATCTTGGTTTCAACATAAAAAGTGGAAATAACCAACCTAGTGGATATCAAAGAATCAGAAGAGAAATTAAAAGTAAGCTCTCTCATTGTAGCTGGTTTTTGGCAGGGATAAGACAAATAGTAATTGACATTAGAGTGAATATTTTACTCTCTAGGCATGTCTAAAATCTTTGAGAAACTGGTATGGGTTAGTATCCATGGTTTTATATCAAAGATAAGATATGTGAAAATTTATAAAAAAGATTTATAAAATATAAATCTATCTGTGAACGGTCCCAGGGTTTCTGAAGTAGAATTTAAACCCAGACCTGGTCCCTAAAAGCCTGTGTCCGTTCCTCTAAAGATTACATTGTAAAACCTCCACTTCTACTATAAACTCTATAACATAAGGAACAGGCAGTTTCTTACCAGCTGAAAATGAATTTCAGTCTTCACACAGATAGTAAAAATCCAGTTAAAAAAGACAGTTTCTGTGGATGAAAATTCTACATTGGCTTATAAACGCTAGTATAGTTAGCTTCTACGTGGTTGACAAAAGAAATTACAGTGAAAAACAAAATTTTCAACATTGCCTCCAATTAAACTGAGAAATAACTTAACTAGAACTTAATCAAGGAGAAGGAGATAGCACATAATCAAAGCAGGGACCCTGGCTGGACAGGGTCACAGGACACAGCCCAGATGAATCGGCTCTGTGAACGTCTAATCAGCTTCTGAGCGATTCTGAATGGTTTTCAGGTAAAGAGCTGCAGTTGGGGAGCATAACCCAGTGACCCCTGGAGTAAGTGCCACACACTCCAGGCTTTAAATGGGAAATTTGAATTTTCTCACGCTTTAAAACATTCTTTTCATTCTGACTTGACAAGACCCCTTTCAAAACAAAAGAAAAGGACAACAGAATTGAAAGACTAAAGCCACTGGGCTCTGTGGTCTAGGAAGACTGTTCTTCCTCAAGATTCAGGACCAGGAGGACAGCTGAAGTAGACTCATGGAGGTTTTTCAGCTATTTCTACAAGCTATGAAGAATTGCAGCTTTACCCAACCATAGCAAATTTTTAATAGATGTAAGTCATGTTAGGGACTTACATTTGGGTCTTTTAATGGATGTAAGTCATCTTAGGGACTTATATTTGGGTCTTTCTTTTCTTTTTTCATCAATGGAAAAAAGTTTTCTCTTTCTTTCTTTCTTTCTTTCTTTCTTTCTTTCTTTCTTTCTTTCTTTCCTGCACATTAAGTCTAGAGGGACCATTTGTTAAATATGCTTCCTTTCTCCATGGAAAAAAGAAAGCATATTTAACAAATGGTGCTGGCATAACTGGATATCAACATGTAGAAGAATGAAAATAGACCCATATCTGTCACCATGCACAAAACTCAAGTCCAAATGGATCAAAGACCTCAACATAAAGCCAGCCACAGTGAACATTATAGAAGAGAAAGTGGGAAGTACACTTGAATGCATTGGCACAGGAGGCCACTTCCTAAATATAACCCCAGCAGCACAGACGCGGAGAGAAACAATTAACAAATGGGACCTCTTGAAACTGAAAAGCTTCTAAAAGCAAAGGACACAGTCAACAAAATAAACAACAGCCTACAGAATGGGAAAAGATCTTTACTAATCCTACATCAGACAGAGGTCTGATCTCCAAAATATACAAAGAACTCAAAAAATTGTTCATCAAAAGAACAAATAATCCAATAAAAAAATGGAATGCAGACCTAAACAGAGAACTCTCAACAGAGGAATCTAAAATGGCTGAAAGACACTTAAGGAGATGTTCCGCATCCTTAGCCATTAGAAAAATGCAGATCAAGACAACTCTGAGATTCCATCTTATACTTGTAACAATGGCCAAGATCAAAAACACTGATACCAACTTATGCTGGAGGGGTTGTGAGGTAAAGGAAACACTCCTGCTCTGCTGGTGGGAATGCAAACTGGTAGAGCCCCTTTGGATGTCAGTGTGGCGATTTCTCAGAAAATTAGGAAACAACCTTCCTCAAGACCCAGTAATACCACTTTGGGGTATATATCCAAAGGAGGCTCAATCGTGCCACAAGGACATGTGCTCAGCTATGTTCATAGCAGCATTGTTTGTTATAGTCAGAACCTAAAAACAACCTAAATGCCCTTCGACTGAAGAATGGATGAGGAAAATGTGGTACATTTACACAATGGAATACTACTAGCAGAAAAAAAATGACATCTTGAATTTTGCAGGCAAATGGATGGAGCTAGAAAACATCATTTTGAGTGAGGTAACCCAAACCCAGAAAGACAATTATCACATGTACTCACTCATAAGTGGTTTTTAAACATAAATCAAAGAAAACCAGCCCACAAATCACAATCTCAGAAAAACCTAGACCCTACGAGAGACATACACAGATCTAATGTACATGGGAAGTAGAAAAAGAGAAGTTCTCCTGAGTAAATTGGGAGCCTGGGGACCTTGGGAGAGGGTTGAAGGGAAGGGGAGAGGTACAGAGGGGAGCAAAGAAAAATGTAGAACTCAATAAAGAATAATAAAAAAAAAAACCACTTTAAGCCGGGCGGTGGTGGCGCACACCTTTAATCCCAGCAGTCGGGAGGCAGAGAGAGGCGGATCTTTGTGAGTTCGAGACCAGCCTGGTCTACAAGAGCTAGTTCCAGGACAGGCTCCAAAGCCACAGAGAAACCCTGTCTCGAAAAAACAAAAAACAAAAAAACAAAAAAAACACTTTATATATTTTCCTATTTATTAAGTTATGAATCATATGTAATAATTCAAAGCACAAAGAAAGCAAAACCTAAATCTTGGAACTATGCATATTTTCATAGACAAATGCATCAGAAATACCAATCCCTCTTTCCTCTTTTTAAGCAAAAAACATCAAGACCCATGAGCAAAGAAACACCTTCAAAACAAACAGTTTGTCTATATTTTTTCTTTATTTGGAATATCTTCTAAATTTTGAGTAGGTTATGTGACATTATGTAAATCAGTATTATAGACTGACTAGAGAAATTGTTAAGTAAACAAAAAATAGTTTTTCTATGATAAAAATAGGTCATCCTAAACAATCGTAAGACTGTATTAATAACATAACTACATCTAACTTTTTTTGAGGTCTCTTAATTACTTCTCTAGACTTTTCTATTGACTGTTTCAATCTTTGAACTTCACAAAGACTTTCAAGCTGTTCTTATTGGCCTAGGCTATCTCAGATTGAGAAAAGGGGAGGGAGAGTGGGAGGAAGAAGAGAGAGATTTAAATTACACATGACCCATGGTTTGTTGAGACTTTCCAATAACGAACTCTGAAGAAGGAAGGGATGAGGAAGAACCTGCTCATTCAGTACCTCTATGAAAATTTCCAATGCTCCTTATTCATTGCCAAACACAACCAGCTCACTGATTGGGAAACTAAATAACTTTCCAACAAATTCATCAACTGTTCATAGGGAAGAGAATGGGGTAGCAAATGGGTTCTGTATTTTCTTGTGTAGATAAAGCATAAAGATAAAGTCATTTGCTCCCACCCCTTTTTGGAGGTGGGGGCATGAGTAATCCTAGAGCTAGAGAACAGAAAACATGCACTTTATCTGCTGACAGGTGTACTGGGTAAAGTTCAGTAGTCAAAGTTCAAAGAGCTACCAGAAACAGAAACACATAAAAACTACAGGTTACTCATTTACTACTTCATGTCTTACTCTGACATTCATTAATAATAAAGCATCTGAATGTTAAAGATTAAGTTCCCAAAGTTTTAAAGATATTTTATAAGCTGAGATAATCCTGAAGTTACCCACTACCGGCAAAACTTTCTGCCTTGTTTTAAATTTTCCCAAATGTAGAGTTAGTTGCACCCCTTAGCAAAGATTTGTTGACTTCATTTTGATGCCCCAAAACATTGTTTAAATGCCTTCTGTGTGCCAAGTAGCTGTCAAGGATCAAGTGATAAGCTAAGAAGATTACCTGGTCTGGAAAGGAAGCATTCATTGTGCAAACAGAAGGTTCTGAGTTCCACTCCCAGCACCCATTAAAAAATTCCAGAAATAGCAATGCATGCCTGTAGTCCTGGTTGATGAAGTGGAGAAGGAAGATCCTTGGGGACTGTTATTGGCAGTCTAGATGTATCAATGCACTCCGGGTTCATCAAAAGATCATGTCTCAAAAAATAAGAGAGTGATTGAAATAACACTTAGTATTGACCAAGCATCCAAGTGCAAGTGCATGCCTCTCCCTCAACCCCAAAATAAGTTCCTACTCTCAGAAAATGCTGACCCTAAAGATTGAGAGAGAAACCTACAGAACTTATTATGATTCAGTGAGACCAACCCTGTGCATATAAGATGTTATATGATTCTTTTTTTCCCTGAGAAGGTTAGCAAGGTTTTTGAAAATTAGTAATATATGTAACAAATCCAGAGAGTGAAGAGGGACAATGAGGACAAACTGACAAGAGTCCAAATAAGAATTATGACCCCAGGAAATGACATGGCATTTGATCTGCAGAAGCAGCGCATCGGGGACTAAGTGATAGAGTTGAATTTAGACAATGGGATCAAACCAAACTGCAGAGGAACTGTGTGGCAATCTGGCTAGAGAGTGGGGGCAGAGCATTAGATAGGAGTGATATGACCAGTTGGGTTTTCCAAAGGTAATTCCAGCTCAGTTACAGTGGTGCCTTAGGACAAATGCAGGCACAGGAGGAAAACCTTGTGATGGGCAGCTAAAGCATGCTGCAGGCCTAACTCAAACCAGTGTCCAGTACAGTAGAGGGGGCTGGAGTTCAATAGGGCTGAAGTGTCTTTGCTGACTTATTCTCACCTCCTTGACTATGCATGGTGCTTGCATAGTCACACCCTCTAAAGTGACTTTCTGTAGGGGGAGGGGCAGAAGAAATTTGATTTTATATATATATTGTTTTTTCGAGAAAGGGTTTCTCTGTAGCTTTGGAGCCTATCCTGGAACTAGCTCTTGTAGACCAGGCTGGCTTCAAACTCATAGAGATCTGCCTGCCTCTGCCTCCCGAGTGCTGGGAATAAAGACGTGTGCCACCACTGCCCGGCTGATTTTATATTTTCTGTCTTAAAATAAAGACCTTTTTTCTTCCATAAAATTTTCAAAACTTGTCCAAATTTACAATTCAATTTCATTATAAAGGACTCATCATTACTCATCATTAAAATACTGGTAAGTAAATTCTGTCCCAAGGAATCAATTTTTTTGTGAAGTAAATGGTCTAATTTGGAATGCAATTTGAGTAGATTACCTCAGATACATGCCTTCAATATAAAATATTTTATTGACATTTATTGCTATCATGTACTGTTTGTTTTGCTGAGAAGTAGTCCAAAATACTGGATGTTGTTTTTTCACAATTCACCAACTCTTATGTCTCTACACTCCAAATCCAAAAATCTTTCTCATTGTATTTGTTTCATTCATTCACCAACCCAGCTTTGAATCCAAAACGAAGTGCTTTATAGAATGTCTTCCAGGATCCGTATTTTGGAAGTAAACTTTATTAAATCCTCTTTCTGAATGAATAAACACACCAGACAGCGTGGAATACAAAGCTGCGCATTTATGGCCAGGAATTCAGAGCTATCCACTTTGCTTACAATATAATATTTTTAATGGCTCATGGTTTGGGAGACTTAGTCCAAGGTCTCTTCACCCATTGCTGTGGGAGAACACAGTGGTGGAGAAGCACAGCAGAACAGAGCCATTTCAGGGTAGCTGAGAAATGAAAAGAGAGATCCTGGGGACAAGGTATGTCCTCCAGTACATGCCCCAATAAGCTTCTTTCTCCTTTTAGGTTCAACTCTCTCTTCAACCACCCCTGAATAATTCCATCATGAATCTGACATGGATTTTTCTACTGATGAAGCCAGAGCTCTCGTGATACAATGGCTGGGAATAAGCTTTCCACAGCTGATTCTTCAAAGAAGAGGGCTCGTATATAAACCACAGCACCAGAACCAACAGTTCATTCCTATATGAATGTCCTGACACTTAACGCTTGGTGATACAATGCTAAGGAACTTATTCCCCAAGGACTAGATAGGTACCCATGCAACACTATAATTCAGTCCATGTGGTCTTCTGCCAAAAAGATGCCAAAGAGCTTTGGTCCATGTGAGCCTCACTAAAACTGAAGCACATGGTTCCTCTGACTCTCACATATCACAAATAACTAGACCTGCAATACATGTGATTTATATGTCTCGGTATGAGACCTTTAGTTCCACAGACCTGCTGTAACTCAGCTTTCTCCGTGATCATATTTTCACCCTAATTTTCACATTACCTTAAGAAAAACTGAGATTATGAATGATGAATTTGTGGCCCAAGCACCCTTGGACAATCTTGGAATGCTTAAAACAACAAACTCCTGGCCACCGAATTGTGGAAACTCCTGTCTGAAGAATTTACAGGGCAAGTTTTGCTAATTATTATTGACATTGACAGTGGTGTGACTATTCTTTTAAGATGATGAAAAAAATGATTGGCAGGTACCAGTTTTTCTTCCCAGAGACTCTCTAGAGAACTGAATAACTGAAGTGGCAGACAACAATCTTCTCTGAAGCTGACCTTTCATATTAAATGAAAGCTGAAGGGCTAGTCTCGAAGGGAAAAAATGAATAATCTGTAAGAGCAACTCTTCATTTCTGAAGACACAGTGTTTATAAAAAAGAGACACTAAAATGTGATAGCAAACATCAAAGTGTGCTGCACTACAAATTAAGCACATTTTCCACTTTCTAGGTCATCTTGGAAAACTCACTATGAATAAGGTACCAAGATAGGAGCATGTTGACATGGTTACCAAAGAATATATACTGGTCAAATGTAACATTAATAGGCATTAGAAACACAAGGAGAACTTATAAAAATAGACATTTAGACCAGTACCTTCTGGTTTCACTTTTGATTCAGAAAGTCTTGATTCAAGAGATGTACATCTCTATCAAGTTCTATGGGGTCATTGGCTTGAAGGCCATCCTATGAGAACCATCTGTTGCAAGAGAAGACATGCTCACTTTGAAGAGGTGAAACAGAGGGATTTATGACCATTTGTCTTGACCAAGTTCAACATGTATAGGCAAAAGACTCCTCTGCTAGGCTGTAGGCTCTAGCCATGCCCTATCTCTAACTGCTACCTGCCTTGAGAACTTTTAGGTAGACAGAGATAGAGGGTGATATGGTTAAAATGCAGCGGTGAATTGTCTCTGGAATTGTGAGAAGGTCTTTTTCCCATGACAACCTCTACACACTGTCCTTCATTCATTTCCAATCTCAGAGTAGAAGTCCTCATATCTTAAAAGTTAGAAAAGAATGTTTAAAGAGTCATGGCCTACTTTTACCTCTCTGAATAAAATGTTTGAGGGTATGTGTTTATTAAGGTCTTGATTTTTCCAAAGCTTAATCATTTCATTTTAAAACTTCACCTCCCTCAACTGGAAACCAAAAGTAATGAACAGAGATCTGAACCCTTGACTTGGTGTATGAAAGAGTAACAAGTAAAACATCCAGTGAGTGGTTAAATCTGATAATACTTTCTGTTGATTTTTTGCACTAATTCAATTAAAATACTATTGGCTGGGATCCAGAAAGCATGCACAGCTTCAAAGTGTTACAGTATTTCATATTTGCTCTTAACTAGTCTGTACTCATTTGTGTATTTACTAACCCAAATACTTCAAGCAGAGTTTCTTTCTAATGTAATTTAGAATAGCCATTTATATTGAAGCCAAATCTCTGTTGGTTATTAGCTCATGCCACTATGGTGCTTAATATCTCCAAAGGCAGAAATAAGAGCTCAAAAGAAATTACATTATAAAATTTGTATTAATATAGCTACTGCAGTTTCTTTTTGAAGATTTTAGAGATTGGAACTACACTGGCTCCTCTTTGCCTCCTCTTAAACATCAGGGCCCCTAGCCAAGTCAACTAAGGTCATTCAGAGTGATTGAACCATTCGGTCCCTCCTAATCCTGTCAAGTTTCTAACTACAGTGTCCACAATCCTACACTCCCATTATAAGTTCGCTAATGACAGTCTTGGAACATTCCAGAAAACTTTAACACTTCCTTTTCTTTAACCATAAATTTCATACAACTCTTTTAGATTCTCTTAGTCTATAATTTCTTATAAAATTCTTTGAGATCCTCTGGTGAAGACAAATGGCAAGAATTATTAGGCTTCAATCTCTTATCCTTCAGTGTTCTCTGTACTGGATCATAACTCTATGGTTTGGCTTCCCTCATAAAACTAAACCACAAAGCCATTCCTTTCATTTCAAGCTTAACAACACACAGACCCCTGGGTAAAGCAATATAAACACTCTTGAGTAATTTCTCAAAAACCAAATCTCCCCTAAAGAAAGAGACATGAAACTCAGTGATGTGTAATCATTCCCTGAACATGTGAAGCTGGAGTTCTCAGGCCACCCAAGTAGAATGGTGAGCATGATGTTCACATGTTGAACTAAGACAGGCACGAAAACTATCTGTAATTACTGACCTGGGTTTATTCTGGCTCCACTGTAGGTTTGTTCCAAGCAAGTCACCACAAAAGGTGATCATTTTGGTGGGGTGTAAAGGAGGTAAAACCTACTGTATACAGAAGCCTTTTTTTAAAAAAAATGTAATCTACAGGATTTTATTTAAATTGTTGGTTTTCTGACAGTCATTTGCTCAGTGTATTACCCTCTTTAAATGATTATTATTAGCACCAATATCCATAGCCAAATACATGAAAAAACTGCATGTAAAATAAGTGCTAGTAAAATTTTTATTTTAGTGTTCATAAAGACTCTGTTAATGGTAGGAGAAAAACTGGGGAAAGTATGGGTGTCCACTGTTTGGATACCATGGAAGGGTCTTCCAAAGGGATAATGAATAGAAGTCAAGTGGATAAAATATACCTATCTAAAGCAATGTGGAGTTCAAATATTTGTGCTGGCCACTTTATTTTTTACTTTATTTCCTTTTTTAAACATTTTTAATACATGTGTACAGTATACCTTAGTCATATTTAGTCTCCACTCCCTCCATCCAGCTGCCCCACAATATCATCTCCCAACTTCATGTCATATATGTATATATATGACATATATATATACATATATATATGTCACACATATATATATGTGTGTGTGTGTGTATCTGTGCACATATAACACATATATTTTTGTGACACACACATATATGATATTGCATTGCATGCACGCGCACACACACACACATATTTCATTAAGCCCAATTAGTGTGTTTTCCACATGCTCATTTGTATGAGGTTATGCACAGGGACATGAACGATGACCATCCCACATACACACCAAAAGAAAAATGACTCTCCTTTTGGTGGCCATTAACTGCTATTAGCTCTTCAGATAGGGAGTTAAGAATTGGGAACCCTCCTGGATCCATGCTATAATTTTAACTGTCTTGATCTTGGGAAGGTCTTGTGCAGGTAACTACTGCTGCTTTGAGTTCATGAGTGTAACAGTTGCATCATCTTCAGAGGCCAAGCTTCACTGAATTCCTCACCACCCTCTGGATCTTATATTCATTCCTCTTCCTCTATTTCCGTGTTCCCCAAAACTTTGGTAGAAAGGGATGATATAGATGTGTTAAGCTCTTAAATGCAAACAATAATACCACATTTTCCAGCAGAGAAAGAAGAAATAGTATGTCAAAAATCCATTGCAATGGTAACCATAAAATACAAAACTAGTAAGTGCTGTTTTCCTTCCTTCTATGCCTTCTATTATTTCACTGTTATGGAAAAAGAATCTTGTTGAGACATCACAGGAAAGGAGATAATATAAATGGGAGCACACCCACTTGGAATTGCATTGCAGAGATTGAAAGCCTAACAAGTATCTATTTTCTAGGTGGCTTGGGTTCGTTAGTCCCTCTACATCTCGTGATTCTCACACGTGAATTGGGCAAAGGAAGAAACCACTCAAGAATGCAAACATGGAGCAACCCAAGAACTTGGCACACTACTCTACATACCACAGTAAGTGTTTACATCTGTGGTAGCTAGAGCACCAGCTCCAAATAGAAGTCCCCAGAGGCTCTGACTTCCCGTGTCTTAGGTCCCTTATTCACTCCTCAAGTTACACAGAAACTAAGCATCCTCATCACCAAATGAGTCGTAAAAATCAAAATACCCCCTCCCTCAAAGTCAAAAATAAAACCTAAAACTTGGATTCCTATTTTTGTCACATTTCTGTGTAAGAGTTGTTCAAAAGGAGTTCTGATGACCTGTCTTGTCTGAATGTCGTAAGTGCCACACTTGGTCTCTCCTGGCCTTTCTTACTCATCATGTTCCCAATGTCACACACACACACACACACACACACAAAATCATTGCTTTCTTTCTCTTCTTCACCCCTATTTTTAGCTAGATTCAAATTGAAAGCAGTAAACAAGCACAGTATTTAGGACATATATTTTTATCTTGGACACTAAGACACGAATAGACACTGCATAAATAGGAACCGCTTGGTTAGATTATAGTACCCCTTGAAGCTCCTACTAGAATTTTTCTTAGAATTTGAAAGAAAATGACATTCGTTTACATTTTGCCACTTAAAAATAACTTAAAATAAGAAAGGGAACAATTTTCACAATCCACATAAAGTAGTACAATAGTATGAGAACAATTCTTTAAATGTAATTCAGTCAATTAGAGAAAAAAAATGATTAAACAGATATATTGGATGCAAACATGTTGCATGTCATATTTTACATAAGTTGAATGTCTTTAACTAAGCAACTGCTTATAGAGGTCATAATGGAAGAATCTGGAGCCTCAAATTGGACCTCCTGTCCTGACTGTCCAGTTTGAGAGACAGACCAAAGTGTCTGAAGAATATGGCAGAATATAATAGTTCTTAATTGACCCAGTCATCAAGAGAAGAGCATGAATTAGAGGAAATCCTCTTAATATGAAATGGCTGAAGACTGTCAAGGAAGCCAGAAACAAGATGAACCCCCATAGTCTCAAAGGTGTCATCCAAATCAAGCCATACTAATGGAGCCTCCTGTGGTGCAGGAACTGGAATGACTATGCAAGAGAAGAAATGTCCAGGGCAAAGTTTGACTCAGTGCCTTTTGGGAACCTAGACAAATGGGGCAAGTTCCAAAGACTAGATCTCAGTTCTGAGACATGTAGCATTTGGGAGCCACTGAATCCAAGAGTGAGGACACATGTTTCTAAGCCTGACAAGTTCAAACAAGCCAGAACAATAGCACAATTATTACCCCGAAACTTACAAAATGAGTAGCAGCCCTCTTATTTCACCAGATCCCAGTACCATCACTACAAGAACAGAAAGTCGTGTGTGCGTGAGCATGCCTGTGTGTGTGTGCACGCTCAAGTGTGTGTATATGTATGTGTACATGTATGTGTGCACTCACCTAGATGCAGATGCCCACGGAAATCAGAAGGGGCATTGCATGCCCTGGAGGTAGCATTACAGACAGTTGTGAGATGTCTTATTTAGGCACTAGGAACAAAATTCTGATCCTTTGCCAGAGAAGCACACGACATACTAACTGTTGAGGCATCCCTCCTACCCATCTGTGCATCAGCTCTGGTGAACTTGACTTGTAATAATAAGACAGGCTATTTTTGCCCTGTATCCAAAAGACAAAAAAATAGGAGAAATTATAATGACATACACACATACACATGTGTGTGTGTGTAAGTAACATGAGAAATTTTTTGTTTTCAATGTTAGAAACTAATAAACTAATGAGAAAACAAACCACTTCCTATTTTTTTACCATCTTTTCAGTAGTATATAACTTTAACCTATGGGAACAAATTATCCTCTGAATGTCTTCTCATTTCTGGGATATAAAGACTCTCAGTCTCTTTCTCTCTTTCTCTGTCTGTCTGTCTGTCTGTCCCTTTATTTCAGGAACACTACATTTTTCAAGCCTTTCCATTCTTCTGAGAGCAACAGCTTTAAATGAGGCCCTAAAATATGGAACCCTGAGATTTTCAAGTGCATTATAAAAGCTATCTACACATTTAGCCTATCACTGTGATAGACGCTCACAGTAAGTAGCACACACCCACTTACAAATGTCTATCACACCCATGACCTAATTAATTTAGAGGAAAAGTCTTCACACAGCAACCCTTGGGAGTCAAAGATTCTGCGTGCGAGTGTGAGCACTCCGAAGGTGAAAACAAGTAGCTCGTAAGGCAGTGTGCCTGTCTTGTTGTGGCCACACCTTCCTTTACCAGAGCAATGGCCACTGGCATCCGGGATCCCCAGGCTCTACAGCTGCAGCAAGCAGGAAAAACTGGCAAATGCTCTGTCTTCATAGTCGATGTCAGCATGTTTTAATAAGCAAGCGTTTTTCAGTTAGTATTTATGAGCAAATGCTCTGGAATGCTCCAAAGCCTGATAATTAACAGCTATGTAGTACAATTAAATTTTACTAGTGCTTTAGATATTCAAGTAAGATATTATCTCTTGCGTATGACAAATGCACACTTCATGTCAAACCTCAAAGCAGCAATAAGAGCGTGAATTTTATTTTTGTTTTCATTTTCATTTTCTTCCTAATTTCACTATTCTTAATTCAATCTGTATCTCAAACTGTGAATTTCATGAACCTTTCAAAGGTCCATGGGGAAAAGGCTGGCAAATGCTTTCCCCAGGCGTTCACCAGCCCTTAGAGGGCACAAATAGGGACAAACTAAATTAAGGTGATGACATGAGGTCTCAGCAGTCCTAATTCACATTCGTGGTCCCTTGTGGCTGGGCTGTTTCATTCAACAGATGTTAATTGAATGTCCACTATGCATGTGGTACTGTGCAAAGGTTTATGAAATTAAGATATTGCAACATCTGTTTTTTTCCTGATGCCCTAACTTTATAGTTTTAGAAATTATAAATCTAAAAATACACAGATCCAGGAGATTATAACTCTGATGATAATATCGTGTTATACAAACAAGAAAATTAACACAAGGCAATAAATGCCAAAAAAAAAAAAGAGAGGCAGATGTCATAATACTTCTGAGACGTGAACGCTTGGACCTTCAGCTTCAAGAGTTCCAAAGCACTCTTTCTTAAATACCAGTGTTAGTCAGAGTTTGTTTAAAAAACATGTCTCTGGAACACACTAGCAGAGTGGATTCGGGTACAGCTCCCATTTAACTTTTCCTGATGTTGCACACCAGGGATTGCATTACAAACCTGCCTTGTGATGCAGTATCCTATGGAAAGCCCTAGAGTTACTGCTGCTCTAAGACTGGGATGTCAACAAGGAGTGGGCTTGACTACGAATGGCTAGCTGCTGATTTGAGCTTACAGATATTCTTGATGCATAGAAGGTGAGTTAGATAACGGTTATTTGGCTCTGTCATCTTTGAGTACCTACAGGGGTGATAAGGCACACTTGGAAAACTATCTCCGACCCTGGCATGGAGCGGTCCTGTCTGCTCAGGTTTGATCTCTTCAGAGCCTTCCATCATACCTCTCCAGCTGCTCACAATACTTGAAATTCCAACCACTTGAGACCCCTCTTTAGTTAAGAAGCTGGCTCCATGAAGCTGACTAGTGTCAGCATTTATGATCCTGTGTACCAGTGGGAAACACCAGCTCCACCTGCCACAAGCAAGGGACAAACATTTGTCTTCTAAGGCTTCAGTTGTGGCAACTTGGCCCTAATGTTCTCTGGGTGAATCACTTGGACCCACCCACTCCAGCCAGCTTTACTGCATACAGAGGAATGTTACATGACTGTCTATAAGCAACCAATGCCAACTTTTCTTCAAAGGACCCACCTTGCTTTACTGTTTCAAACTAGTCATGCAAGGCCTCCTAGCATCCATCCCACAGGACCCACTTCTTTTCTGGTCCTTCCCAAGCCAAATATCCAAACAGCTTCAGCTAGTTGACCCCTACCTCTTCCACACTGCAAACTCAAAAGCCATTTCTAACCTTGGTCACAAGTGCCATCTAGCTCTAGAAGCCACACAGATCATCATGTGCCTAAGTCCTAGTCCCTTTTGCTGTCCTCATCTGTCTCTATTTTGTGGGTCAAAGACCTTGTTTCCATGTCCTGAGAACATAGGGTATCCTGACTATGGCATTTGTCATTTTGTCAGCCCTCCTTTCTCAAGCATTGTAGAGTAAATTTATAACTATGTATAATTAACCTAACCCCCTTAAATAAAAAGAAGACAGGACAAGGAACTTTATCAATGCCTTTCCCCATTTGTGGTCCCATATATAAAGTTCCCAAGATTCCAGCCAGGTTCCAGGTCTGCCCTCACCAGTCCATCCCCAATCCGCACCTACTAGGAATGTGCAGTCCGTTCTATTTGAGTCTCTTGAAGTTTCTCTGTCCTCTCTCCAGTGAGAAGTAAAGGGTCTGCTGTGAGAAATCCTAGGCAGATGACAGAAAACGCTTGCTTGTATGTTCTATTGATGCTGTTCAGCAGGCTTTGCGCAAGCTACTGGAGATAGGAAATTAACTAGAAATGAACAAACATGGTTTCTAGTGACACAGGTCTGTCACTCTAGTGGTCAGGTACCAGTCCCTGCTAACCTCTGTTTAAACAAAAGACCAGAAAATGAATGTGAGTATGAAAACTTACCAGCTAGTTCCAAAGAAGCTAAGAAGCTTTTTCTTCAAGTGAACATATATCTTGATGTGAACGAGTCTCATGAGAAGTTACTTTTTAGAAAGAAAAGGATGCATACATGTTGCGTTCTGTTTGCTGGCCTGGAAGGAAAGGCTTTCGGAAAGATTTTGTCACAGTGTAATGCAATCCACCTTGGTTGTTGCCCCCAGGTGCCTTTCCCTCATTGTAATCTGCCATTAAAGAGAATCCCACATGTCAGAAGAAACGAATGAATGAAGTGAGAGTAGGTCCTTTCCCACCCCACCCCAGCATTGGTGCTAATAATTAAGTCATGAAATGTTTCTGGTGCAAACATCAACCACTCCAGTGCCAGTGAGACTGTCTCATAGTCTCAGCTTTTTATCTGTTTATAAACGTAATGCATACTCATTGTAAAAAAAAATTTAACCAAAGAAAATGCTTTGTAATATCAATACCCAGTAGTAATCACTTTTAATATTTTTATTTGCCCCAGTCTTACTCTTCTATTGCTATGAAGAGATACCATGACCACAGAAATTCTAACAAAAGGAAGCACGAGATTGGGG
>JAQHUG010000033.1:9766295-9779083 GCA_028555095.1 Dicrostonyx torquatus | reverse complement strand
GAGAGTCTGACCCAGCATGGGCTTTTGAAACCTCAGAACCCACTCCTGGTGACACACCACTTCCACACACCTACTCCAACAGAGCCACACCTCTTAATCCTTCTCAAAACAATACCGCTAACTGGGGGCCAAGCATTTAAACATCTGAACCTATAGGGCCCCAATTTCCATTCAAACCACCACACTCTCCCATGTTTCCTGTAGACATAAGGATGCATGCATGTGTAAGCATTCGCCATACTTATGGCCACACCTCCTCTATTTGATTTTGTATTCCTCTTTTACCGTTAGACTAACACCATCACAAACGTACTTAAAATTTTAAAATATCAGCAAAGGTTGTATTCATATTTACAATGAGATTATTTCCCCCATTAATTTAAACTCCAATCTTTTATGAGAGAGATACTCATATCTGCTTCTCATTTACTCCAGATTTTATCATGAGGCTACAACAAAGCCATGGGCAAAGGAAGAGAAGAAAGCGCTGATGATAAAATAGCTGAAAGAACTAAGGTCCTTGAAACTTTCCCTTTCCTCCCTAAAGGGGACTGCAGTGAGCTAAGGAGGCAAGAAAGTGAAGCCCAGGACTTTTAATTGTCCTAGCAAGTGGAGGTTCAAGATTTGCTTGGCTGCATGAGTCCTGCACAAAGTCAAACCAGCCAACATTCTTGCTTGAAATGGGAAGCCTAACACAGGCTAAGAAACTATGGGTTCTTGATGGCTTCTGGAGATGAAAGAGTCAGTTTTCAATAAGGATGTGGCTGCTGGTAAATTAACCACAATCCAATAGATTGTACCTCACCTGTCAGTATATGGGCACTTTTAATTGGACTCCAAGGGTTATTTATTTTAAAGAAATAAAATGAGAATACAAAATAGGGAGGGAGAGGAAGAGGTATATGGATCTACGGTTATAATTATGGGGAGGAATGGGAGTAAATATTATCAAAATGTGTTTGTGAAATTCTCAAAGAATTAATAAACTTTTAAGGATTTCTACTAGACCCTGATCTCCTGACAACAGACTCATCTTTTGAAGGGGGAAGTATTAAAATAAGGAAGAAACATACAATTTTGCTTGAAACAGTATTTGCACAAATAGTTCAAAGCACACTAGTTTGGCAATTATATATCTTCTAAAACTTGAGGGGATTTTATTACACTGATGTGAGAATCATATGAGTAATACTAAATAATTCTTTTCAAAAATCTGTTACCTGTGTGAATTTTGAAGATAACAAAACCTTCCTTATAATATATAAATTTATGCCTGGAAGTTAGGTAACTCCTAAGAGTCAGTTCTCTCTTTCTACTGTGTGGGTTCAGGGATCAAACTCGGGTCACTAGTCTTGTAGGCAAATGCTTTTACCCACTGGGAAATCTCAATAGCTCTAATTTGAGAATGTATCTTAGCATTTTTTGTAACTGTTACAGAGAATGCACATTTATTATTGACCTGGTCATAAAATCAACATATAATCACCCCAAATGCATTATGATCTTTCTTCTAGAACAAGCCTATCAGGCAAGTTCACGAGCAGAGGACTCCCTCTACCCCAGTGTGACAGTTAATGTTGACTGACAATTTAAAGGATCTAGAATCACATAGATCAATCTCTGGGCATGTCTGTGAGGAAGTTTCTAGACTGAGTTAGGTGAGGTGGGAAAAACTACTCTAAACATGCATGGTACTAGTCTGTGGGCTAGAGTCCCAGACTGAGTAATGGGGGAAGGGGAACTGAGCCTTTGCCTGTCCCCTTTCTCCCTCCCTGTCCTTTCTTTTTGGCTGGATGTCAGCTGCTTCACACCCCTGCCCTTCTTCACACCCCTGCCTTTGTGTCACACCCCTGCCCCCACAACTTCCCTTCCATGATACCCTCAAACCATGAGAAAAATAAACCCTTCTTTCTTTAAGTTGATTCCTGTCAGATATTTTGTCTCAACAACAAAAAGATAACTGATACACCCAGTTTTGAAGATATTAGGTCATCAATATTCTGGAAATGGTAAGCAGCTCAGATAAGGTGAGTGAGTGAGTCAAAAAACTTCAGAAAATCTACCTTAAGCATCTTAAATACAAATAGAGTTTGCCTGTGTTCCACCCTATTTGTAAGCCTGCATTTTATCTGATTCTATCAGAAAACACATTTTAAGTACTATTCTGACAGCCCTTTGCTGAGGAGGGTGACCAAGATGATGACAGTTTTATAAACCATATTTTGTGGCCAATGATGGATGAAGGAGCTCACACATTTAGCCTTGGAAAGCATCATCAAGAGGTGATAAGAGAGTTCTTTTGGTGTTTGAAAGGCTATCAAATGGACACAGACACACACTGATTTGTTCCTTGTTGCTGCAAATATCTGGCAAGAACAATGAACAGAAATTCAATAGAAACAAGTCCCTATACAATAAGAGATTTATCTTTTGAGCCAATTGAGCTGCTCAGTTGTGGAGAGCACAGACTTTGATCTAGTCAATGGCTCTACACAGGATACATTAATGGGAAAACTGTCAGGAGGCTGTGGTGACTCCTTTGGTTCCTGTACTGTCACTCTAGTTTCCTCCTGTAGGGTACACTGCACAGATGGCAACAAAAGAGCAACTCCTTTGGCCCCTTGCTTCCAAAACATGTTTCCCAGATAATAAGAACCGCCTGGGGTAGAGAATGGACCCAGCTGAATGGCGGACCTGACAGGAGAAGCCTGGGAAAGTTTGACAGCAGAGTTTGAAATGCACTTCCATAAACACCACTTCATTTCATCCTTCTAACACCCCTGTAGGGCAGATGAGATCACAAAGGCTCTGAGTTACTCAGCAGTAAATTCAAAGTCACATCAGTAGATCGGACAAGGACCCCTGCTCGGGAAGTTTTATCTAGCATTGTCTACCCTCCCCACTAGACTGTGCAAGGGAAAAGAATAAAATTAAAGGGGTATCTTAAAGACAGGTTGGATTTTTAAGGAAATCAGTTCGTTGCCTTGAATAATAGATCTAGCTATCCAATTCCCTTGTGTAAAATAGAACAGTATTAATATACAACCATGCATATTCTCTTCTCTTCATTAAATCACACCTGGATCACTTTGAGTATCAGTTCAGTTTGTACATTGCTGCTGTTTTGCATTGTTCAGGAAATAATGAGGAGAGAAAACGTGCCTGGTTGTTTAGTACATTCATATATATTTTTTTAACCCAACCTCTCTCAATCCAAGTGTACTTGAATCCACAGGATGCTGAATCCATGCATAGAAAGATATAAGTGTATTGATGTTCATGGTGGAATGTGGAGGGGGACTTGGAATTGTCTGTAGTAGGATTTAGGCAAGAGCTTTAGTGAAGTCACTTTTTATCTTTTGTGAATAATTATGAAAAGGGTCTACTCACCAAATAAATAATTTCAATGTGATTACAAAGAGAACAACATTTTAATGCACTTAGCAGAAGCAATTTACATGCATACAATTAATGTGCTAATTTCAGTGATCTTTAGCTATTCATTAAAACAGGCCTGGCAGGTCCTGTACTTGGCAACACTCTGTTAGTCATTTCCTGCTATTACTTTATGTACTCAAAAGTAATCAGCCATCTATAATTTAAGACTTTTCAGTAATTAAATAGCCCTTCCTCTAATTATGTCCAAATTAGAGAGGTTAGTGTGTGGATAAATATGTTTGTACTCAATATATGTATTCAAAGATGGTGGTTTCTCTGGATGTGGCAACAAAAACCAATAGAGCCCTTAACGCACGGTGGAGGGAGTGTTGTGCCAGAACAAAGGTTCTGGCAGAAGAGGAGTTAAAGGTTGCGTTTGCAGAAATATGTGTTTGCTGACATTGATCAATGGGCAATTTTGTGATCATACATTTATTCACACAGAGGGTTCAAAAAAAACCAGATCAATAATGAAGCAGTGGTGACGATGCCAAAGAAAAGGTGATTAATGAAAAATATGGTGGCGGTGCAATCTGCCATGTTGTATGAATGCTCCTTCATTCAGCACCCTAGAAATAAATATGCATCAGATGGAAAGAGAACACTTCCTTGGAATGTTGTTGGAGTCAGGCAGAATCTTATCAGACCTCATGCTTCAAAGATCAGCTCTTCACATCCAAGAACCAAGTTTAAATCCTCTTGGGCACAGTCTATGCAAGCAGCTTTTCTCCTGCATTATGCATGATTCTGACATCTTGTAACATGAGTGGCATTCTAAAACTGGCTTTCAATTTTTATTTTATGTATTAGGTTTTAATGATACTATTTAAACTGGAATTTTACTCTGGCTAAAGTATCTTCTTACCTTTCTTCCTATAGCTGGTAATTATAACAGCAGTAGTGTAACCTAGGACGCTATACATAAACAAGGGTGTTTCTCATAGCCTTGAGATGATCTGTTACTTTTAAAACCCATGCCTTGGTGCAGCGTTCTCATTACGTGGATTTAATATGTAATAATGAATGTTAGACAGACCCCAGCTCATTACAGCTGGGAAGTGATAATAACTAATAATGAGCTATGCTGAAAATGAATACAAAGTCAAGAACAACACAACAGTACAGTGTCCTGACTATCTTTTCTAGGATGAGAACACTCACTTTCTCAAACACCAAACTCCAGGAAGGGTTAACTGAAGGTAATCCTATAAGCAAGTGAAAGGTTTTACTCTTTCTTATCTTAGGTCACTCAGTTTTTCTTGCAGAAACCCAGCCTTTTCTCCCCCATTGACCCCTGTTCCCGAGATTGGATGAGCAATCACCCTTTCACACCCAGGATAAAGTGTCATGTGCAAAACTTACTCTCTTCTTTACAGGTGTACAAAATCTTCTTTGTTGTTTTGGAATATTGGTCTTTCAGCAATCAGTGAAGAGCCAGGGCCTGTGCTTGAACAAATGTGCGATAATTTTATTCCCAGGACTCCTTATTGTTAATGGTGCAGACAGAGGCTGCCTCTATGGTAAATTCAGGATAAAATGCAATGCTTGCCGTTAACCTCTCAATTTGATACATGAAAGCCTTGAAGAATAACATGGGTCTTTTTAATCCCTGCTAGGTAGGTTGCCATGTATGTCCCTCTCCATGAGCATAAACACATCCAAGAAAAGCATGTTTGTAGAAAACACTTTACATGTAAACTCACCATATGCTATCTGCTTTTACTTCTGCCTGAACAAAGGTATCCAACCGAGCAAGCGGAAGTCAAGTCTGCGACACAGCTCAGATCCTCTTTGATATGCTAAGAGACAACTACAACACCATGATTTTTCCTAGTTAGTTCCTAGAAGTTCCCGCAGGAACTTCTCCTTACACACATAAGGATTCCAAGCTACACAACTGCTCAGACTCATTCAAACATAGAATTAGTCTTGCCTGCTTCAATTTCCTCAAAACAAAAAGGAAAATGGAAGAACATTCACAGAGTTATATTACTGATGTGTTTCAAGAGCTTTGCTAATATGGAAACTGCAAAAACCAGCAAACTTAGTTAAATGCAACAAGCTACACTTCTAGAATATTGTTCTCCTGTTAAAAATGATTTCATCATTCAATAGAGAGTTAGGAACAATTTTTGGTGAAAATAGTTTTCTTCCCAGATTTAATTTTGTAATGGTCTACACAGAGGTGATATCTATGACACACGACAAGTTGTGGTGCCATCCCAGGGAGTGGTGTGCTTTGGGTGCACACGATGGAGGAGGGAACTGGACAGTTCCCTGCAGTTGTCCTGAGACAGGAAAGAGCCACCAGGAGACTGCAGAAGCAACACAGTTTCTGATTCAACAGGGCAACTAAAAATTTGAATATCTTACAGGTTTCCAGATAGTGCTGACGCTGTTCATCGAGGCTCAAAAGTAGGCAAGTTTAAACCTTTTAAAGGTAGATCACTGCTCTGTAAACAAGAGTATTATCTCAGACTGTGACCATAGAAAAGAAACAGCTTCCATTAATGATTAAATAACAGAAGCAGGGAGCAGAGTAAGACCAGACTAGGTTTGGTGTGAGATTGCCTTAATATGACTGTGTTTGTGAGAGGTATTTGTGGACCTGTCTGAGCAGAAAGCAGGGTTTGGAGCCTGCACTATTGACTGCATATTTATGTTTGCCCCCATACTCATTTTTCATTCGTGGACAATCACAGTGAAGCACTGCGCATCTCTTTTTGAATCCTGTCAAAGCAATGAAATAAATATTTCAATAAAATGTTTTAATAGGGTCTATTTAGTTTCCAATTAGAGAAGCATACTTAACTCATGAGTTCTATTCATAAAAAAAAATCCCCTTTGTAGTAACACATTACAGAAAATCTTAAAATAACCATCTCTTTTTCATAATTGAACGTAAAGCGTGTGAGCCCTCCTTTGCCACACCTTCCCACTTACTGCCCAAGGAACAGGATCCACAAAATGACTTGCTCTTGTCCATGATTGTGTCAGCCAATGGAGTGTGAAAGACAGCCGTTTTGTTCTACGTGCATTGCTTCATACCAATATGGCCACCAGGGTTCTGTCCACACATACTGGACAACCACCAGTTACTGGTCATTTGTCCACATGCAGAATAGCCTTGGCCTTACCTTTTCCCCTCCCCTTTCTCCCTGCTTCCATCTGCTTTTCCCCTGCTTCTAACTTTTTAGAAGAGTATCCCAATTCTCCCTCTTTCTCTGTCACGTAAAGAAAGGTTTAAAAAGAGGCAATCTGTTTCCTGAATGGGGGAAGAGAAGACACATAGTATTTAATTAGAGCTCATTTGAAAGCGTTATCTTAGTCTTCTGGACCAAATCCCCCAAGGGAAAGCATGATGCAATTGTTTGATGTCTTTCACTCCGGCGTTTGCCACACCTTTGTAGTTTAGTTCTGTCTGGGGTGGGGGGTGGGGGTCAGACAGGTGGGCTTGTCTTGATTCCCATGGAGGCAGCATTGTCTCGACAGTTTGATCCTAGTTTGGGAAATCAGGTTTTTCTGGCTCTGAGCTACTGACAGGTCTGTCTCTGCCTTTAAGGACAGTCTTGCCTGGAGAGCTGTTTCCTTTGATGTGGATGTCAGGCTAACACAGCCATCACTGTAACTAGTACATTTTCCTCCCTTCATGAAGGGCACCCATGGAAGAAAGTCACCTGGTTTTCACGTGATCATGGGAAATGAGAAGCTCCACATATTTTTTATTGGATAATCTACTAAATGATTGTAATTGAAAAAGAGTAATTGTGGACCTAAAAGAATGATGTGAGATAGACCTAAAATTCTATACATAAGATGCAAAAGACAAGAAAATGAAGGAAGGTCTCTTTTCTTTATATGACAAGTCAAAGCCAGAGTAATAATTGACAGGATTGTAAAAGAATCCTGTCTGCCTCTTTAACTCAGATTTTCTTCTCAAAGGACATTTTTAGCTCCTCAATTCTGAAATGACGACAATAATAAGAATAAAAATAACAAAGCACAGAGATGGGTCTTAGGCAGAACCCAAAATTTTCTAAAGAGAGACAATATATTCTTAAAACCTGTCAATCAACCCCTCCTTTTATTCTAGTGGAAACATTGATTGCAGGAAGATCATATTTCAATTAAATAAGTACGAGATAAATAGATGTCTCTTATTCTAGGATAGAAGTACAGCGGGTTTCGAGTCTAATCTCACCCTCACCCACCATGAAAAAGTTGAACTATTTTGCTTGTCATGGGATACAGAGCTCCAGGATGCAGTGATGGGTATGGGCAAATTTTTCAGGTGATTTCTAAGAAAGAAAAAAAAAAGACTTGCACTTTCAGTAAGTCTTAACCCTTGTTCCCTACAAAATTGCAGGTTATTCAAAGACATCCAGAGCACTGAAGCTGATGTGCCTGGGGTTGGCTAGAAGCTTAGGATCCCATGAATTACTCAGAAAGAAAAGTTACCACAAAGACCAAATTCTATAGCAGAGATACAGGCTTCAGGCTAGACATGGATTATCTTCCATGATAACTACTTATGAAGAAAACATGCCTAAACCAGCCACCCAGATACTGTGGGTTTTTCACAGAGCCAAATAGGCTGCGTGGGAGTGCATGAACTTAAGGGCTGAGTGCTATTAGTGACCCTTCTTCTGCTGTCCCTGGATGGCAATGACCTTGTGTGAGAAAGCTTCATTGCCCTGACTTTCATCAGGGCTGAGAGGGAAAAGGCCATCCCATCATATCAACAGCCAAGAAGATTTGGTGAGGTCGAAGACTGTAGCTATGCCGCCAATTGATTTTCTTTTGACAAATTTTGACTATTATTCCTGCTAACCAGAGGACTTCACAGCTTGTGGGTTACTAAGTTGTGCCAGGATAGAGAAATTCTTATAAGGCTAAGATAGGTCCTCCAGAATATGCCAAATTGAATACAGAGGGCACATGGTCTTCTATTTTTTTCTAGGGTTTATAAATGCTGGTAAATCTGTGCAAAAATCATATAACAGTTGAAATTCACTCAAACATACTTTATGTGAGATTCTGTGATGTACAATTTATATATCATCTTACCTACTCTTTATCTTCTTGCACAACAAGAAAGTGGAAAGATCACAGAGATACTATGTGAGAATCAACAACAGTTCTCAGGAAAGTTAGTATTAACAATCTCAAACTTGAAATGCTATTATGAAAGGCCCTTAGAATAGGAAATAATAATCAATTAAGGCCTTGTTCACTTAGTCATTTAAGAGATTAGATAAATAATATTTTAAAACCCCCACCTGAGGGATAGTATTGATTTGTTAGAGGTAGAAAATGGAGTTATATATAAAAATTACATTTTCAGAGGATTATTTCTAGAAAATTCTGAGGGTAATCAATGATGTTGCCAATACATTTAACATTTTACTTCTCTACACATTTTATACTGTGTACCTTACCTTAATTGCTCTCAATAGCTGGCCTTACAGAGCTGGAAATTTAATAGAATCGAAGTTTATCTTGCTGACTTGAAAAGGTTTATTTCTCAAAAATAAAACAAACATCTCTGAAGCACTAACAATAATACAAGTTTAAAAACTGTGTTCCTCCTTATTTCCCACTTCCGTTATTGGTCTCACGTGTTCCCCTTAAACCAAGTAAAACCCTGTGGCTTTTTCTCTTTCTTCTTCTTTTACCTGTGCAGTCAGAGAATCACTAGGGCCTGTCACTCTTGTCTACTTATTTAACTATCCAGGGTTTGCTTTCCAGACTACCTACAAAAATAAATTCTACAATGGCCATTTCCATACAATATTTTTTTTTTTTTGGTTTTTCGAGACAGGGTTTCTCCGTGGCTTTGGAGACTGCGCTGGAACTAGCTCTTGTAGACCAGGCTGGCCTTGAAGTCACAAAGATATGCCTGCCTCTGCCTCCCGAGTGCTGGGATTAAAGGCATGCGCCACCACCGCCCGGCTCCATACAATATTCAAAACCTATAATTCAGCCTTCCTATCTCCTTTCCTCTGGGAGTCTTTCCACACTATCATAAAAATGGTTCCTCTTCCTCTAAATATTACCCTAATATAATTAACCACCCAAACAAAGCAGTTTAATGTAGCCAATCTTAAACATGCTCACAACACTTATAGTCACCTAAAATAGAAAAAAATCATCTAATGTTATCTAATATCCAACCTATTTTACAATAAAACATTGAATACCTCATAATTTATATATATACATATACACACGAATAAATAGCTGAAAATTTTGTAGATATGAAGAAATGTAAATATTCCTGTGTTAAAACAAAACCATTTCAACCCAATGCAATGTAGGGTGTAGACTATTTACTCTCCTGGCTGTGTGGCTCAAGTGGCAGCTACCACTTGATGCTCTTGTCTAAAATCAACAGATAAAATACCCTGCATAGTAACTGTGGGTTGGTCCATGATGATGGCTTAACTCCATTTTCCAGGTTGTGATGATAGAGCAATATTCATACTGAGAAGAAATTAGACTTGGATTTCTTCCGTTCTTGACATGGCTATATGTGCAGTAGGCACTTCCATGAAGCTGAGCAGTGGCATTAAGCTCCCAGGCCAATATATGTGAACAACTATGGCTCATCACTCTAACTTGTCACCAGTGTCTTTTTCAAATATAGGTATTCAGTAAGTTACCTGAGACATTGACCAATTTCTTATAAAACAGAATTTGTGATACAAGATTTTTCCCAGCTACCAGCTAACAATTCTAAGCTACACTGCTTATTAAGTTAAATAAGTTGAATGTTTTCAGTTCACAGAATGATCAGTCTATGATGCAACGATTGGGATGTAACTCACTGTGACTCGGGAATGTCTTCTGCATTCTCAAATAAAATTGATAAATACGACATAATGTTAGTTGAACTGTAACTACATCGTAAGTGAAAGAAGACATACACACTAAATCTCTATCATAGTGCTCAGACGAATTCACAATGGAGCCCTCCTACATTTCCTGCTTGTCTTAGACTGCTGTTCTCCTGAATTCATCCCCTTGCTCTAATGTCAGTGGCTTACTCTCAGTCACCTTAAAACACCTTCCATTTTTCCACCTCTAAACTTCAACTGTATTTCTCAGACAGCAGTGTTTCTTCTCTTTTGTTATCTATTTATATTAACCTTTCAAACATCTTCCAAGTTCAGGTTAGATTTCATCTTCTACAGTAAACTATCAAGGTCATTTCAAATAAAAAAAATAGGTCATTACAAATGTCTGGTATTTATAACACTTATTTATTACAAAATTATTTAGTGGAATTTATGTAGGTATGCATGAATGTACATACACATATGTATATAGTGAAAAAAGATTGTAACTGCATTCTTATAGAAACTATGTTATAAATCCTTTGGACACCCCTTGTTAAATATGTATTTATGGTAACAACATCAGGAGCATTTTATATTGTATGCAAATATATATATATAAAACTATTCATATTTATGACTCATAAGGTTACAACTACTGTATTTGAGGTAATTTAGCAAATGTGATAAAATGGAATGATGGCAGCTGATTACTAATAGTCAGGTTGAAACTACTTTCTATTTTGTTTGTTACTTAACAGAAACAAACAAACCCAAAACTCCTTTCCCCTAGAGTCCTAAGGCAAATTTCTAGTCCAGTGTCTAAATCAGCTCTATTTTTCCCCATAGGCAGTGTGTAATTAGCATAATCATTCAGTACCTCTAGATGTACCAAGTGTCACTACATGACTTTGTGACTCTGATAGACTTTACAGCTTATATCAAAAGAAAAACAAAAACTAAACTAAACTAAAAGACTCTTTGATGACTAGCCATGTCCCCTAAGATGACAAATCACTTCATTGTTATTGGTGCCATCTCCTCCACCTGGCCCATTAACACGAGGCAGTGCTGAATGACACTGAGAGTTGAAGCAAAAACTGAGAAGAGATAGCAGTCATCTCAATACTGACAGCTGCGGGGAGCCAGGATTTTTAAATTGGCTATTTTCAGGCAGATCTATGACCTTGCTGGTAAGATTAAAACAGTGTCTCCCATAGCGTTTCTGGATGGCCGGCTTTGATGGTAGGCAGAGAGTTAGACTGTGGTTCATAGACACCTTTCACCTCTCTCGGATGAGTATAATTGATATGAATTCTTCCATGCCAGCTTAATGAGAACTATCAGGGGTCCTACCACTGGGATCCAAACTTGGGGAGATGCTGCGGATGCAAGGTCTGACTGCTAGCCTACATGTCATGACTTCTAGAGTTTCTGGAAAGATAGTTTCTTGAAAAAGGAAGAATCAGGCTCAAAGCCTCAGCTGACAAAACCAGCTTGGTGTCAGCCACTTAGGTTCTCTAGAGACTCCTATCTGGGCCACAAGGAGATAGAACATCCTCAATAAAAAACAGAAGGCACTGGAATGAAAGTTGCTATTCTCGTGAAAGAATTCCCAATAAAACCCAAAACGTGAAAGTAGAGTTCTCCTGCCACCATTTATTATGGAATAACTCCATACCAATGGCAGCAACAGCCCCCAGCAAGTGAGACAGCAGGACAGAGAAACCAGCAGGGCTGTGTGAGCCACCCTGACAACTACATGGCAGCCTTCCTTTTAAATCTCAGCAGAAGCAAAGGCACTTCGAGGGCTAGAATGGCAGCATGGCCAGTGCAATATGACATCAACTCTTGAAAGGACCTCATTGTCACTCAGGGTGGATGGTATGGAGATTAGTAATAGAATTAATGTCCATCAAATATTCCAGGATCTTTATTTTGTAGCTAAATTTATAAGTCAAGTAGTGATATTTTCTTCATTTTCAGCTGGGAAACCTGAGCATAAGAGATGATCAGCTGTAGCCTTGGGATTTGAACTCAAACTTGGTGTTCTCTACGGCTCACAGGAACCCAACCTTGAGTTCTGCAGACTTTTACAGTATGTGTGTGATGAGGAGAGGTTATCATGTACAACAAGTAGAGATTCCCTGTACCAACATTTGTGTGGCTATTTAACATTAGCTGAGGACTCACTACAGCAAGACAAACTGGGATTCTAGTCTGTAAAGCTAGCCAGAGAGTCTGCATAGCCTGTAAGGGGATGTTCTAGGGCAGGCAGCCAGGCAGACATCCAGACAAACAGGTTAAGGCAGCTGTGGTTAGACTGTCTCCGAGACTCCATGGCAAGTGTTCCCAGAGGTCAGATGACACATTTGGGAAGATCATATCTTTTTGATGTAGACAGAAGCAGAATGAGGCAGATTCCTTTTTGTATGTTGGAAATTGTGAAGGCTCGATTACTGATACTTCCCTGGGCTTGAGTCTGGGAGACTAAAATCTTCCTGATTTTTTTTT
>JAQHUG010000033.1:9712903-9757264 GCA_028555095.1 Dicrostonyx torquatus | reverse complement strand
AAAAAAAGCACATAATTAGCTCTCCAAGTGGGTCTGGTGCATATTCACATAATAAGCTATCATTCAATAATTGTCTGGATTATGTCAAAGCAAATTAAATCAATAAAAACAAAGTTTAGCTTAGTTCAAGGAAAATTCATTGGCAGGCCACTGCCTTTGCTCCCCTTTGCAGGGGTCACAACTACAGTACTGTATAGTTTCCATGGTACTGGTGTAGAGAACAGAGGGCCTTACACTCATTCTGTAAGAGAAAAAGCATTTAATCACTGCAGCTCAATGTTCACCTAGACTCAAAAGCCACATAGAACTATCAACCATAACTGGTTAGGTTGGCTGATATAAAATGATAAGCAGTGGTAGGAGAGATGAAGAGGCAGAAGCCCACATTCACTATTAGTGGGAATGTAAATT
The DNA here is from genome assembly GCA_028555095.1 of Dicrostonyx torquatus. Classification (NCBI taxonomy): domain Eukaryota; kingdom Metazoa; phylum Chordata; class Mammalia; order Rodentia; family Cricetidae; genus Dicrostonyx; species Dicrostonyx torquatus. Next base: position 9,756,853 of record JAQHUG010000033.1, on the reverse strand, counting down.
GACCAAACATCACAGAAGTGACTCCAAACCACAAAAATAAAACCATGCACCACAACAACCCTGGTTCTGAGTACATTTCTCAGGCAATGAAATCATCACCCCCAAGAGCTATATGTCCTCTGCCCTTAGCAGCATTGTTCTAATATGTGAGATGTACATGGATAAAGAAAATTCATTTTTTACCTATACACTTGAAGCAAAATCTGAGGAAATGCTCCTGTGTGAGACAGCGTGGTTAAATCTAAAGAACTTTAGGCTAAGTAAAATAATCCAGGCAGAAAGGTAAATACTGCATGCTCATGGTGACATGTTGACTCTAAAAAGAGCAGTTTTCATAGACAGAAATAATAATGAATGGTTGCTGAAGACAAGGGAATTGGAAACACAGGGTAGTTTGGTTTTAAAAAGAAATACAAACTTTTAGTTTTAAGATGAACAGCATCCAGGGATTTTACATTTAACTTGAGTCTACAGTTGAGAACTTTGTTAATTAGATGAAGCTGGTTAAGAACAAATAAAAAATATTCTCTCCCTGCCCCTACTAACATAACACTAAGTGTGGCAATGTGTATTTTGATTGCGGCAATTTGATTATGGCAATCCATTCCCTCAATATGTACATACATGGAATCATCACACCATAAACCTTGAGTATCCAGCCTCCCCCATAATACCCATGTACTCCACATCTCCGAAGTCAACAAAAATTCAAAATATTTGGGGGAATACTGAGCCCACATTAAACACATAGACTCTTATGTCATAGTTCTCTAATACATACACATTTCATATATGTACTTGACCATTCAAGAAGTTTCATTTTCTGGGATTCTAAAACTAATTTCCCATAGGTCCTAAGGGATGAATGCATATTACTTTTATGCATCACACTTCAGCTGAGCTAGAAACAAAAAAGTATGTCACAAAGTATCACATATTCTGAACAAAATTTCATTAGGAACCAATTGGTGTACGTATGTTCATTTATGCGAGTGTGTGTGTGTGTGTGCGTGTGTGTGTGTGTGTGTGTGTGTGTGTGTGTGTGTGTGCCTTGTCTCTTATTTGGGAAACAGAGGACAACATTGGGTGTCAATTCCCCAGGGCCAGGAATGCGTTTTTAAACGCACTGAATAAATGACAGTGGATGAGATTCTTTCAGTGTTCTTCCTGATTGTTCTAGAATTGATAAGGTGCTTACTATCCTGAGGATTTAGGTAGTCTATAAAAGTGAAACTATCACTGTGCTGAGCCACAGTACTTTGTAGTTACTACTAGAAGGATTGTGACAATACACAACATGCTTCACTTCTTCTAGAGTAAAGACACCAGGGATGCAGCACCTAAGAAAGCCTATATATTTAAATATGATGCCTGGGATAGGGCTCATAAAAGCAAGTTCTTGGTCTCTTTGAGTCAAGATAATTGACATCTCTATAGAGAAAAAAACTATAGAGACAGAAACACCAAAAATTTGACCTCTTTACCAAAACAAATGATTCCCTGGATAGAAATCAAGAGTACTGCTGTGTTCTCCACAGTGCTCATCATTTCCTGGCCTCCACTCAGTGGCAATAATTACAGCATGTCTGCCCCTACTGCGACCTCTGAATGAACATGTCTTCCAAGCCCTTCCCCTACAAAGACCCTCAATCTCTTCTGTTCCAGGGCCATCCCACTTCCTTAGGCAGAGATGGATTTCATCCAGACCTACGCCGTCCTGCTGGCTGCTCTTGTGTGGACCCAATAGGCCTCAGTTAGAGGTCCAGGTGGCTCATTCCTCACCCCCCACCAAGGCTTCCACAGAATCCACCCCTTCCTGATCCCTCTACCATTAGCGTAATCAAGCTGGGAAGGACCTCCCTACAACCAAAAGCAATTCAACAGCTCATGTAGACCAGTCCCATACAAGAAATTGATCCAGCAAGTGAATACAGCTTAGGAAAGATGCACAGAAATGAGGTCAAATTAAAGAGTGCTCCCAAAATTTTTTTTAACCTATAATGCATCCTGGATGCATATATATTCGTGAATATGTTCCTCTATATAATTATACCTTTATTTAATCCTTGGGTCCACTATCAGATACGTAGGTAGGTAGATAGATAGATAGATAGATAGATAGATAGATAGATGATAGATAGATAGATAGATAGATAGATAGATAGATAGATAGATAGATAGAGATATATGACAAATAGTCAAACTATGTTTGAGCAGAAACTTGGAAAAATATATTGATTTATACAAACACAAGAGACATAAGTAAATAGACAGAATAGGTAGATATCTATCTCAAGCTACATCTAGGTACATAGAGACATAAAACCACAAACTAACAACTATGTAGACATCCTGCTTTAAAATGGAGCCATGCCCAACCACCTCTAAAAGCATCTAAAGGAGTTCCTGACAATTTGCCAATTTACTTATATTGCCACACTGCTGCTACAAAGATTTTCAACATTGGAAAGGTATGCCTGAAACATCCTGATATGGTATAAAGAGGCTATGTCAAATGAAAAATTTAATCTGTCAACATCTGTGAACCTTTTCAGGTGATCAAAACTGAATGTGAAGTTTGGTATGCATTAAGTAAAAATGTTGATTTATGGAATACAAAATCCACTTTGTGGGCCTAAAAGAACTCCTTAATTACCTTCCAAAACAGGTTAAACAATTAAGGAACTCTATTATCTTCCTGGGGCTGGTGTAACAAGTGACCACAATCTGAGTGGCTTGAGACAATAAATAAATACAAAAATTCTATTTTATAAAGTGTTAGAATCAGGATACTGACAGAAAAATGATCACATTGAAACCTCTAAGGAAAGTTGCATCCTTGCCTCTTGCAGCATCTGGTGTCTTTGGTGATCTTTCACCGTCCTCATTAACTCAGATCTCTGGCTCAGTCGGCACACAGCCTCTGTGTGCCTTCAAGTCTTTCTTTCCCTTGACATCTCCAGTCACTTGATTTGGGGCCCGATTCAATCTAGTCAGACCTTGATGTAATTACATCTTCACAGATGCAGTCTCCATATAAAGTCACACTCGCATGTTAGGGTATTGAGTTAGTTCCATGTGACTACTACAAGCATGTGTCTGACAAAATGCAGCTTAAAAGGGGAGGGTTTGTTTTGCCTCCTTCACAGTTGAGGAAAACATAGCAGCAGATTGCAGTCCTTCTACAGTCAGGAAGCGTGCCCCCAGTGACTCACTTCCTTCTCAAAGTCTTCTTAAAGGTCCCACGTCCTTCCCAAATAGCTAAATCAGCTGAGGACCAAGTTTTCAAACACATGAACCCATGAGGGATATTTTACATTTAAACCACAACAAACATTCCAGGTATATCTGTGGGGAACACAATTAAACTGACAACAGGAAGCATTTAACTAACACAGTTTGAGAATTAACTTTATGCCAGGTCCTAAATAACAATGAAAATATAAATCATGGGATATAAGATTTGATAAACACAGAAGATAAATGAAGCTGAGATAGAAAACTAGAAAGCTATTTTAAAATGTTATCTAAACTGAGTTATCTTAAAATTGGCTGCACACAATACCTACATCAAGATGATAAATATAAAACAATACTATTCTTAAACTACCCTCGCCTTCTATAAGGTTTTTTTTGGGGGGGGCACCAACCAGCCCCCAAATCATGACATGAAAATTCTAAGTTTTGAATGTTCGGCCAAGCTCAGACTTGTTTCTGGTTAGCTCTTTTAACTTTAATTAACTTGTTTCTCTTTATCTACCTTTTGCCTTGGGGCTTTTTACCTTCTCTTTCCTTCAGTATCTCTTTTACTGTTTCTCATGTCTGTCTGTCCAGGTGTCTCCCTGGTTCTGTTCTTCTCTTCCCACGAGCCTGGATTTCTCCTATTTATCCTCTCGGCCTGCCAGACTCACCTGTCCTTTCTTTGCATAGATACTGGCTGTTCAGCTCTTTATTAGACCTATCGAGTGCTTTAGGCAGGCAAGGGGAAACAAATGCAGCACATCTTTACATAATTAGATGCATATCCTTCCATCATTAAACAAATACAACATAAACAAATGTAACACACCTTTACACAATTAAAGCAATATTCTGCAGCATAAACAAACACAGCACATCTTTGCCCAGCTAAAAAATATTTCACAGCATAGCCTTTAAAAAGATAAGATAGAGCCTTGAATTTGAAATATTGTTTTGCATTCTAGTTGTGTTTTGAAAGGGTGCACCCATGCTCTGAGTTGGAGGCAGCAGGAATTTATGTATTTAATAAGGGATAATAATTTATTTAGAGAAATGCTGGATAAGTGGAAAAATGAATTTTTTATAAGCGCTGGGGTGTTTCAATTCACCTCAAGCTCTGCGACTAGGTTTTGCTGTGAACTTTCTCACACACATTTCAAGACTTAGCCACCTTGAAGCTTGACATGCTTTCCTCAGATGTACACTGGTTAGGTGCTCTCGGAGGGACTGTCTCTGCATTGTCTTCCCTTTGTGGATTTCCCTTGACTGATTTGATTGGAATGATCCTGTATAACTTTTCTGATTCTTGCATTTTTGGTTTTTTTTTTTTGGTTTTCTTTTTATATATTTCTGAAGTTAAAGTTGCCATTTAAATCCTTAAGGATTCCATCGGGTTGTACAGGAAGTATTTAGCTATCCAAACTCACTGAAATTCAAACACATTAACAGGATGAGAAGTTTGAAGATTGCTTTGATTTTTACAGAAAAAAAATGTGGAAAAAAAATCAGCCAGCTGATAGTTTATTTTAAAAAGTAGGTCAGCTCACAGAATGAAGGGCTGTTTAATTAACTAGAAGCTTAAAAGCCAAAGTGGTTTAGCCACTGTTTTCCTTATTAGAGACTGGCCTTTTAGACATAGATCTGGATGGGTTCTACACAGTAATAATCAATTGCATGGTTACTAGATCCCCTGGTTACAACGTACAATAATACATAGTATGACAAGTACATAAAAATAAATCACCACAAGTCCACAGACATTTATTCCAAATATTCAGAATTGTCTTACACATATAACTGAAAAAAAAACGCAATGATAAATTAATGATTACTAGCAAAAAAAAAAAGTTAGAATATTTAAAGTGGACTGCCAATCAATGGGGGCTGAAGCCATTAGGAAATTCTCAGGCTAAGCATTGTAAGAGCAATACCTTGAAGTAAAAAAGCAGGAGAGAAGATGAGAAGGAAAGGGGATGCACAAAGATACAATGAATGTATTAAGTAACTACCAAACCACAGGCAGAGTAAGGATTCCCATTCATCGTACAAAGGCTGGGAGGTCAATATGCACCATCCATCTTTCAGGTAACATGGCTAAAAGGCAAGAGTATCTGTGCAAGAACTGCCTGAAGCCAGAACCTGCTTCCTTGCCAGTGTGAAGCACAGCACCAGTTCCACAGTGTGGGAAGACCACCCGAACAATAGTCGGGGGCCTGAGGTCTTAGGAGTAGCACTCCACCCAGCAAGCAGAGCAAGCTCTCAGGAATGCTCTTCACCAAATACACACCCACAGAGGTGATGCTTCTAGATTTAGAAACTGGCACCTCGCCTTCAGTTTTCTCTTCTACAACTATTTAAAGGCATTACTCTAAGACTTCACTTGTTACAAGGAAACGTGTGAAAAAAGTAACTTTACACAGCTGCCTGGAGGAGTAATTTTTAGCAGTTTGAATTGATATTAATATCAGCTAAAGTTTGAGTGTAAAGGTGGTGAATCAGGGCCCTGCCATTTGGCATATTTAAGGACCGTTGTTCTTTACGTGTTTGCCATCAGTTATGAGACTTATTTTTCTCTCTAATATAAAAGAACTGCATGGAAAAGAATAGTGAAAATAGTAACTCAGCTTTTTCTAGAAGTTGCTTAGACTGTCTATCCATTCAGGAATCCAAGTTTCAAAGTTTTTTTAAATAACTTATTCCCTAGGTTACCTATATACAAATGACTAGCAAAGGACACCAGAGTTTCCAGGGAAGAGAAATTCCGTGAACTAACACAGATCTCAGTGTTCCCTTTCTCACTGTTGGAAAGGAATCTATTATTTGTTTCTAAGTTAACAATTTAACAGGGGCTACTGATAGCATCTTCACCTCTGCACATGGAACCTTTCGTCTACGGCTTCATTAGTTCTGATAAACCCATGTGAAATCCTAGGAGGAAAATGCTATTATATTATGTAAAGAGATGTCAGTGATTGTGTTATCAGCTTTATTTCAGTTCCCTGCTTAATGCTTTATATTCCTTAATATGAGGATTGTAGCAAGGTAAGTATCATGCTCATTAACTTAGGGTTTTACGGGGAAATAAGAGCAGCTAACAATGGATAAAAAGGGTTTCTTTCTCTGGTTAAAGTGGGCAGCTTGGAAACACATTAACTCATAAGCAGGTTAAGTGCAAAACAACTTTCCTTTCTGTGGATTTTGCTAGAGAAAACTGTCTAGGTAAGGCAAAAAAATGGGGGGGGCACGGAAAAAGAGAAATGCCTTACAAGGTTGCTGGCAGAAGTGAACTAAGCGCTTCTTCAGTCTGGGCACTCATTTGAAGATTTTAGTTAAACTACGTACAGATTTTATACCAGGCATTTGCAGAGTAACCTGCAACTGGCCAATTTTTATAATCCCACTGGGGAAGCAAACAAGTAGGCCAGCAGTGAAGACAATATGATAAGTGGGAAAGGACACTGCGGCCTGACTTGGAGTGTCGAAGAAAATTCTTCACTGTGAGCAACTTCATATGAGGTTGAGTTGTCTAGCTGAGCATTGGTGGTGGACCAAACAGGAGTCAGCGCTGGAAAGAAGCATATTTGGGATGCCCCAGGCAACAGTAATTATGCATTCAAGGGTCTATGGTATAACTTACTATTTTTAAAGCAACAAAAAGCAGTGTACATGAAGAATTCCACAGTAGGGATTCCCTAACACAATGCTCTAAATGTACAAAACCGTGAAAATTCCTTTTAACTAAGTTAAACCCATTTGAGCAGATAACACTGACTTGTAGTGTAATCAAAGACTAACCACACAGGAGTGCTCAAAGAGGACCCAATGGGTTGGGAGAAGAAAGGAGCTTATCTCGCTGCCTCCTCTCTTCAGTGTCCCTCTGTACTGTAAAAGTTACATGAAACTGCAGAACAGCACGACGCCAAGAAACTCGGGCTCCTCAGAGGAGGTTTCACATCTGTGTATGGTGAATGTGCTGTTTGACTCTCTGGTGAAAAGAGGCAAACCACATTCATGCAAGGAAACCCAAAGAAGCACCAGTGTTTGGCCGAGGTTGGTCAGGTTTAACAAAGAAGTTACATGGAAAGCATCGGATAACATGGGCACAGGCCGAATTCCACAAAGAAGGCAGTAAGCTCTTTGATCTAAATGGGATTACAGTAAGTAGATTGAAAATTTATAGCAGGAGTTGCCTGGAGAAATGTGTGTGCTAAGATTTTTTTCTTTATTTTATTATTTAATGCTAAAATGCAATCATTCATTTTCTCCTTTCCCTTACCTCCCTCTGACCCCTCACATGTACCCATTCTGGTTCTCTCTGACATCTCTTTTCTAAGGGATTACTTTTATTCCTTGACAATTTCATGCATGTTTACTGTTTTCTGAGTACTCTACTCCTCAACCCTGTCTTGTCTCCCTCTCATCCTCATCACATGCACAGATCCCCACACAAACACTGATCTCTAGCAGTCCCTTTCCCAGATTCATGACTTTTGGTTGGCCAGCTTCATCCCATGCCTATAGGCCTCCTCTGCAGATGTCCCATCGTCTTGCATCTCCACTAGTCTTGAGTTTCCTACACAACTTAGGTTTCATCTTAAAAGCATCACACAATTGTCTTTCAAGGCCAACTTGCAGGGACTCTGACTCTGCCACATATTTTCTGTTCTTACCTGCTCTCCATAACCCCTTCAATTGTTCATCCTTCAGCCTTTAAAGCTAGCAGTACATGGGTACCAGACCCAAAGTTCTGCCATCAGTTAGAAATATACCCTGGCATCTTGGATCACAGCTGTCTCAGTTTCTCTGTGCTGACCCAGACGAAACACTTATCTATTGTCCCAGTCCGAACTCGAGGTTTCTCTTTAATGGCACTGACCCTTTGGCAGTCATAGCGGCTTTGCTGTCTGCATAGCCATTTGAAACTACAAACTTTTCCTTAATCGAATTATTCCATTATCATTTTTGTTTGTTTCTTTGTCCATTTTCCTTCCAACTTCATTCAAGTTCATGGGACCCAAGCAGAATAAAGTCAGATTCTTAGGCACAATATCACATAAATGGTCTTAGACATATTTATGGTAACAGTTCTTGTTCCCCTTGGAAACCTCACAAGCTGGACCTCAAGTGTCCACATTTCACTCAGCATTGCGGTCTTTCAACTTCCCACGAGAATGGTCCATTAATCTCTGCTTCCTGTATTCAGTTGCTCTTTTAGTTCAAGACTCCAAACTCTTCCACATTTTTACCACAAAACAGCTCCAAAGACCTAAAAGCCACCTGGTCAAGTTTATTCCCTGCCCCTTGGCATCAATATCCATCTTGGCTTCCTTTCTGTTGCTAATGATGAAATATCCTGACAAACTAATTTGGTTGAGAAGCAGTTTATTTGACTCACAATTTCAAGTTAAAGTCCATCATAGCAGGTATGTCAGAGCAGCAGTAACTTGAAAAACAGTCAAAGCAGAGAGCAATGAATTAATGTGCGCAGGCTAATGCTTCACTCTCTCCACTTTGTAGAGTCGATGACTGCCTACTCAGGCAATGGTCACATTTACAATTAGAAGGGCTTTCTCGTATCAACTATCTCAATCAAGACAACCCTTCCCCAATATTCTCAGAGGCTAAATTTAAACTAGACAATCCTCAGGTATGTTCACAGGCCTGCCTTTTGGGTACCAAACTGGCAATTACTACAAACCGTCACATGGTGTGGAAGGTCCTTCTGTATATATGCTGCTTTTATTGATTAATACATAAAGAAACTGCCTTGGCCTGTGATAGGACAAAAGGTTAGAGCTAGGTGGGAAAACTAAACTGAATGCTGGGAGAAAGAAGGCAGAGTGAAAAGCCATGTAGCCCCACCAGAGACAGATGCCAGACAGAACCTGGCTGGTAAGCCACAACCACTTGGCAATACCAAATTAATAGAAATTGGTTATACAAGGTGTAAAAACTAGCTAATAAGAAGCTAGAACTAATAGGCCAAGCAGTGATTTAATCAATAGAGTTTCTGTGTGATTATTTCGGGTGTGAGCTGCAGGGCAGAAATGAACTAGCAGCCTCACACAACAAATCACAAGTAAGAAACTCCCACTGTTTCCATCACCAGAGGAAAAAGAAACAAGGCTGAAGGAACCACAATATTGTTCAGTGGTTAATGTTTAACTATAACCCACAAAGGGAACATGTCTCCAGGAGAATTATTAAACTCTTGATTAGCCAAGAGTTTGGATACTTCATGCCAATGAACTTATAATCCTTTGCTGGGTGGACTTAATAGTCTATTGATGGCAGTGAAAACCACAGCACTCAAGTATCACTAGAAGGGTTTTGCCGGGAGAAAGTACCTAAAAACTAAAACTTTCTCTGGAATTCTTTCTGGTAGATAACTTAAATGATTATACTCATATGTCCAAACTGAGAAAACAGCAAATATGAAGACAGAAATTATCATAGGGTAAACATGAGCCATCTATAACAGTGAGAAGAAAGAACATACAAAAGAGACAGGGCAACCAAAGTATAAAACGTACACAAATAATTAGCTAAGTATCTGGACTGTCACTCAGATACTTTATATATGTATAAACAAAAGAATATGTTGTCTTAGAAACATGTTTATAAGTAGCTCTTTGAAACTCACTACTAGGTCACATGAAGGCCATTGAAAGATGCTGTCTGTAAGGGAAAAACAAAAAACAAAACCAAAAAGGACCTTGTTCAGTGAAGACTGCCAGTTTTATCTGTGTGTAAGTCCAAAACATAATGTGATCATGGTCACATCTTTTAAATGCTTGTTATTATTCTCCATGGTTTTATGTGTGCTATTTGTTTGTTTTATTTTCACTTTTGTAGCTTCTCAGAATAAAGGGAGCGATATGGGAATGATTTTAAGAACAAAGTGAAAAATCAAGGCTATGGAGTCCCCAGCCAATAATCAGTCAGGGGAGTCAGCCAGTCTTTAAGCCATAGCATGGCAGAAGGGGCTGAGAGGCAGCTTCAAATCTAGGACAGAAAGAAGGATCTTTAGGTTCATTGCTAGTGCTGTGCTTTCCCAAAAACTACCTCCAAGAGTCACTCTGTGTGGCTGGGGATTGTTCTCTGTAGCTCGGCTTTGTTTATTCGCGGAGGTTGCTGATTAACTGATATGTTTTCTGTCAACCCATGTTTACAGACATGTGATCATGTTTGACAAGCACTGTGAGCCTACACAGGTACACACTGAGAAACCATGCGTGTGGGATCAGAGGGGTTTGTGCTCCTTTGAGGCCATGGTCTCAAGCTCTACTTGAGCCACTGCTATGAAATGCTCACAAATTCTCTCGCTAAAATTCTTCTTTATTACCTGTTTTCCCAAAAAGTACCTTTATTCCAGTGTCAATGTATGACTGATACTCGTTGCATAAAATATTGCTAATATTCTAAATATTACTAATGTATTATGTTAGGAAGCAAGAAGCTTTTCTTTCCGTAAAGGAGAACAGCATAGGGTTAAAGTTTGCAAGTAATAACCTGGGGCTCTAAGTACTTACAGATCTAGGTAAGAAAATCTGAGAAAATTTGAAAGACAAATAAACAGAATCCAATCACATAAAGACATAGATCAAGATGTGTGTTTTGTTGTTCAGCGGGGGAAAAATAGCAGCTCAGAGAACTGAGCAAGTTAATGAATTTTCTGAGTTGTATAATTGAGTTTAAGAATAGTATCAGTAGAAGGTGGTTGGTGTATGCCTGTAATTCCAGCACTCAGGACATTAGAGAAAAAGGATCTGGGGTTAAAGGCTAGCTTGCTCTACAATGTAATTAATGGTCTCAAAATGAATAAATAAAACCTGGAGTAATGGGTCAGTGGGAAAAAGTGCTGGCCACACAAGCATAAGGAGTGAAGTACACATCGTCCACACCTACACAGAAGCCACGCCCAAATATCGGTGTGTACCTGGGACCCCTGCATTCAGGAGGTAGATGCAGGGACTAGAGTAGATGAATCGTCAAACTCCAGGATCAAAAAAGACCATTTCTCAGTAACTCAAGTGTTGTAGAAAAATACCCACCGCCAACCTCCAGCTTCAGTAGGCATACACATGTACTTGTGTGCTTATACACATACACTCACATAGACATTCTAAATAAATACACAGATAACACAAAAATAGAAAAACAAAATCAGTAAAAATACTGTAGATGAAATAAACACTCAACACAGCGTGGCTTTTAAATCTTCAAGCACAAGGGGACCTTGAATATAAATGCCAAACCGCCTAAGAAAGTTTCTCTGAAGCTTAGAAGAAAGTGGGATTCTGATTAAAGAAGTACATAGAATTTTCACTTATTTATGCATTATGAGTCATGTCAATATTCAGCCTACTGGTCCCATCGTACCAGAAACGAAGTAAAAAGTGTCTGAGGGTCACAAAGCACGGCAGATTATAAATTATCACTTCTAGGCCTGTTGCTTAGCGACCAAAAGAGCCCGTCTTCTTCCTGGCAGCATCATTTGCATTCACTTACATATACTTGAGTGAATTCTCAAGCTGAAACAGAAACCAAAAAATTAGTATCTGGATACATTAAATGAAAGAGACACTACTGCATAAGTAAGATAAAAATCTACGGCATGGGTTAGAGTCTGGGAACCCTGAAAAGATAAGTGGTGGTTGTGACATGTACCTGGACCACAGCAGAAATTTTCTAATCGAACTGGACACCAGAAAACAATTGACCACTCACCTGAAAGCAACTTCCAGGCATAACTGAATCTCCAGTGGTTTTATGCTAAAGAAGAAATGTTGATTTTTCCCCCCCTGGCTGACAGGAGATGACAGTTTAGCTGCTGGTTTTCAAACCCTGTTATACGTTAAGCATGTGACCATGTGTACCTATGTATATGACGTGCAGACAGAGAGAAATACCACTTCTAAGTATATTTGTGTTGACACAACATTATTTGTGCAATAGTACGAGCGCGGTATTACAATAAGTGCCATCGTTTCTCCTGTTACTAAGTGAACAGGAAAGGGAAAGAAGGAAAGCACAAGGGAATGAAACAGCCTTAGCGGAGGCTCCCCCCCTCATGTGGGGTTTTTCTAACCAGGGGTGAGATGCAGATGAAAATGAAGAGTGAACGTTTAAATGTGTTTTGTATGAAGTGAGCGCTGAATGAGTATAGTCTGTGTTGAGGGAAGTGCGACACACCGTCTGAAAAGCTGGATGGAGAGGTGAACCAAGACAGAGACTGAGAAGCATACTGTTCAGGTGTTAAGTTTCAATACAGGAGATGAGAAACAGCAGGGCAGCCAGAGAGGGGCTAGGATAAACAATCTGAGCAAATTAGGTTTCGTTTGGGACTTGAGAAAAGTGTAGGGAAAGGAATGTGGGCTAATTTTATGATTAAGAAAGGGGAAGAACAGAAGCCTACCACACATATTTTCATAAGAAACCAAATAAATATAGCTCTAACTCTGCATGAAGATATAAATGCATTCTTCAAAAGGCCGGTGTAAACCTCTGAGGGTATGAGGAGGAAGCATGCTAAGTGGCAAATAAGAGAACCAAGATTTTAGACCATGGCACCTTACATTTCCAGTGGGCTTTGCTGGGAATTTGATGGGCTTTTCTTATAAGTAATAATTAAAATCACAGCCAATGAAAACATATTCTTTAAACTCCTACTATAAAACAATATACCCATTTTGGTTCAAATCTCAGACATGGATAATACTTTTTGTTGCTCATGTTAATGCTCAGAATAGCATTTAGTTTTTTCTTGAAAGCAGACTCACCCTCCTGGATGTCATGCTAACATTCCGGATGTCTCAAGGCCATTGAGAACTGAGGTCTTAGACTGGCCACCAGTCTAGTCTACTTGTTAGCTTTTGACATCTCTTCCTAGTGCTGTGATTTCACCAGTTTGGAAGGCAGCTGCTGGAATAAATGATTTTGGATTTTCTGCTGCTCCACACATTAATCCAGTATCTTCCTTTGTCCCCACCCTGGCTTCCCCCAAATTCCCTTGCTGATTTTCGGATTATCAACATGAAGGAAAGGCTGACAGGAAAAACTATTCTTGAGTTTTAATTTAGCACACACAAAGGAAGACAGAGAAATGTGCTTCTGCTAAGTAAATGCAATTCTGCTAAGTAACAAAAAGTATGCAGTTTATATGAGGGCTGGAATCTTGCTTTTACAGTTAATTGTTGGCTCGCTCGCTCTCCCTCCCTACCTCTTCCCATGTTTGTGTGTGTGTGCACACACACGTGCACATTTGTGTAGGTGTGTACGTTTGCACCTGCAGAGAGCAGGAGGCATTGGGTGCCCTCCTCTCTCATTCTCTGCTTGATGCCTTTGACAGAGGGTCTCTCCCTGACTCTCCCTGTACCTATGCTTTTGTTTTCTCAGGCTGGAAACCAGCAAGTCCCACCAATCCTCTTTGTCTCCACCACTCTCAGAGCTAAAGTTACCCGCAAGCACAGGAGCCTGGCTTCTTACACCAGTGCTGGGATCTGAACTCCAGTCCTCATGATTGTGCACTGAGCTCTGACCTGCTGAGCTATTTCTTCAGCCCATGACAGATCAGCTTTTATGGTTCCTGGTCAAATTTCATGGTCTGCATCCCGACTAATTTTATACTTCCAATTTGTCTTGATTTGTGATGGTACATTGTAAATGTCTATCATTTTGAAGGTTCCTTTGAACTACTTGCCAATAATACTACTACCACTAATAATAGCAATAATAAACTATAATAATTAATGCTTAATAATAATACTATTATTATAATTATTACTGCTAAGTATGTAACAGGAATGTTCAGATATTATTTGGTAAAGTGTTCATTTTGTTGCTTTCCAGAGTAACCAGGTTTTCACTTTCAGTCTTAGATTTTTTTTATCTACATGACTGGCATGTAAAAATTAATAACTAAACTTCTAAATATTAACTCTGGAAGTTATAAACTTGATATGAGTTAATGAAAGAAATTACAGGATAATTTACCCCAAAGATTTAAAAAGGCATTGTAGTACTTGATGATGATCCAAGCACTTAAGAGGAAGAGGCACAGAAATTCAAGATCATTTCTATATAGAAAGTCCAAGAAAGCCAGGACAGACTGTGCTATGTGAGACCCAGTCTAAAGAATAAAGGAGATAATCTTAATTTGTTCTAATTGTAGTTTAGAATCAACTATGTGTTCAAATGTTCAAAAACCTGTTACATCTATACTGCTAAATCTATACTGTGAAACTTAGGTGCTCTCAGCCTCTGAAAGATAATTGAAACACCATTTTGAGTCTATTAAATTTTATGCCTCATAAAATAATAAGATGGTATGAATGTGGCATTAAAGTATATGATCACCCAAAGCAAGTATTTTAGGGAAACAATATGTATCTGAAATACTTTATTGAAAGTATAGATTTTATGCAAAAAAGTATTAACTGAGTAGTAAAATGTTAAGTTACAGAATTTTGTGTTGTCTACAAGGATTGTATAAAGATTTTCTTCCAAAACAAACTCATGAAGGAATTTAAATTTTGTTAACTTTTCATGATTTGCAGATATGTTGTTTTTAGTGAATATACAATGTTTATACCTATAAATGACATTTAAGAGTTGTCTGGAGAATAGGTATAAATTTATATAAGGCTTTTAAAAACTTGTAAGAAAATGTATGTAATTAGGTGACTATGACCAAACTGTTCTTTATAAGGTTTTTAATGCTTTGAATACAGAGGATTTGAAATTTTTCAAATAATGGTTTGCTTTAAAATTTTAAAAAAGACAAACTTTAGAAGATTAAAATGTAATGTTTTACTTTTCCTGTAGTTCACTTTTTTCATCCTGTTAACAGAAATTTCTAATTACATTGAAATCATGTAATGAGCATATTATAGCATTGGTTAAATGGGCCAACCACATGTGAGATACACTTATTTTCATTGATGCTATCTTCAAAAACTTTTTAAAAATGTTTTAAAATGTGAATTTTCTAAGGTCAGTATTTAATACACAGATTAAAGCAGAACCTAATTCTCAGTGTCTGAACCAGCCAGGCATTTATAAAAGTATTATTATGCTCTTAGAAGCATTTTCAGATAGAATTGGCATAGAAGGGGCTGGGAGGATGGCTCAGAAGTTGACAGGACACGCGAGAGGACTGGGCTTTAGAGCCCCAGAACCTGTGCAGATGCAGGAGTCCAGGTAGGCACCACCAGGAGCTACTCCTTCTGGTTTGCAGTGGCTTGAATTTGCTCATGAAGGGTTCTATTGGCACAAATTTTTGACATCTGTCACTTATTCTGCCACCCTCCCCCAACACACAGATATTCTTGGTATGAGATCAGAAAACTGAGATAGATGTTCCCGCTTCAAGGAACAGTTGGAATCAAACCAGACAGTTAATCAGCGGTGGCTTCAGAAAAATGGAACAAGAATGTTGTCAGAGTAAGATGGATCCACAGTGAACACTCAGCACTGTAGAGGCTGAACAGGAGGATTCTGAATTCAGAGCCAGCCTGGACTGAATGCAATCAATTGGGACAGCCTTCCAAAAGTAACCAAGATGAAGAGTTTATCAGGAGATATTTCTTGTGCATCAGCTAACACTAACTGAATATCTTTTGATGTTGGCTCCTAATTGTATTTGTTCATGACATTTGTTTCAGGCACAGACATATTTGAGGAAATTCCACACCAACTTTATCACATCATCCCAAACTCCCTAAGAACTGCCCTGAAAGTGTGTGTGTGTGTGTGTGTGTGTGTGTGTGTGTGTGTGTGTGTGTGAGCGCGTGCACACGCGCGTGTATGTGTCCATCCCAGATTTTACTCAGTCACTTCTTTCTATAACAGTTTAAGGCTGCTAGAGGCAAGGAGAAAAATTAGGGAAACTTGAACTCATTATTTTTTGCAAAACTAAAAATAAACCCATTTTTCTTTATGAATTTTTTCAAATCTTTATGAAAAGCACGTTTATGAATCTGAGTGCTTGTCCCATAGTAATTATCTTTGTTTTCCAATGAACTAATGACAAGATGCCTTCAACTCTATGCTTCTGGATTCCTGAGTCTGGTCTTTCTTTTAGTATATATAAATAGATCATTCTTTTATCTTTTACCATCTTGGGAGGAATTTTACACTTTTCTCAAGAAATCTTAGAATTCCTACCATCAACAATCTTGTGGTCATTTCTTATTCTCCTTCTTGACAGCACTAATGGCCCTCGAACCAACAATTATACACCTGCGTTTTTAAGCTTCTTTGATATCTCCGGATCCTTCTCCTACCATGACATCTTGGTGCCCCTTGAAAGTTTCTTGCTGAAAAACCTTTTCCTCACATAGCTCAGATTCCCAACATATTGATGTATTATCCACCATCCATATCCTTCAACTTTGTTTTATAATATATGCTACTTCCCAGACATATTCATTTTATGATAAATTATCCACCACTCAGTTGCCCTACATTTCCTGATCATGGCTGCTCTTCAGCGTCACAGGATGCATTAATAGTTCAGTAAAGTCTGGGCTCTACCCAACCCCCAAATGAATCACAGTGAGGCCACAATATCATGATGTCTTAAATGCTCTCCAGGTGATTTGTTAGGATTAATTTCTTGAACACTAATGTGTGTAAAAACCACCTGAGGATCTTGCTAAAATATACTTTTGACACAGCACTAATGTGGATCCTAAGTCTCTATATATCTAACAAGCACCCAGTAACACACTGGCTCTGGGCCAGTGATTTTAAGCTGGCTCTAAAATGAATCACCCAAGGAAAATTACAAATCCCTGCATCATGGTTCCCAGCACAAGATACTAGCTTTCTGTTTAACATTTCCTAGGTGCTTCCAAGTCTCTATTTTAGACCATGAATACAGGAAAAATGAAGATGTCATACCTGTCATCTCTTCCATTTCCAGGCCTAAAACCATCTCCAAAATGTATCTTTCATGATAAAACCTCTGTAATTGGCTCTTTCTTTAAATGGCATATCTAAACCAACTGTTTAGGAAATAAATGTTAGTTGTTGTTGGCTACTACTTCTGTTTCATACAGTGTGGAAATCCCCTTAAGTATCATCTCTGGCAAATAGGCTAAATCCATGTAAACTTTTTTGTCTTGGTAAAAATACCAAGAGATTACTTCATAATTAGTACCATGACATGTGCTCCTTACAAAATGAATATATAAACATAGATTACAAGATCTTACCTTGGAGGGATGTTTAATTAAAAAAAGGGGGGGGGAGAGTCTCATGTCTGTATCAAGATAGTCACTGAATATCTAAATATCTGAGGATGTTTTAAAAAGCCTTAAGGAATTGCATTACTTATATTTACCAAAAATTACAACACACACAAAATCTTAAATGAAGATTGTGCTACTTGGGCTGACAATGCCCCCCTCAACCCAGTGCCAGGGATGAAAACATCCTATCAAGTTGATGGAATAAGAAACCTCCTTCCAAAAGACTTTAAAAAAATATGGACTTTGAAAATGTCCTTCATTATAGAGGTAGAAGGAAAGTGAAAGACACGACATACTTAGGACAAAGGACTCAGAATATTTGAGCTGTATTTGACCTGAAGGTCTCCTTCCTGAGGGCTAGCTTCCATAGTACCAGAAAGTGCTTTGGAAGCTACCAAGGGAGGGGAAAAATCAATCTTACCCAGCTGTGATGCTTATAAGCCAAAACAATGACCATCATGGCAACATATCCCTAAAGGTACTCCAGGCAGTGGTGGCACACACCTTTAATCCCAGCACTCGGGAGGCAGAGGCAGCTGGATCTTTGTGAGTTGGAGGCCAGCCTGGTCTACAGAGCATACAGAGTGAGTGCCAGGACAGGTTCCAAAGTCACAAACAGAAACCTTGTTTCATATCCCATAAAGTACAATAGTGGTATCTATAGATGACAGTAACCAATAGCTCTCTAATTGAACTTTAGGCTTATTCTAGTCAAAAGAAATCATGTTTGGTAATAGAAACCTAGACAACTACCCACAGCTAAAGAGGTACTGGATTTTGAAGGAGAATGGTGTAGGAGGTCCTTCTGTATTTCTGTTGTTTTCATTAGTTAAATAAAGAGACTGCCTTGGCCTTTTGATAGGGCAGCCCTTAGGTGGGTGTAGTAGACAGAACAGAATGCTGGGAAGAAGGGAAGTGTGGGAGACACCATGCTTCTCCTGCCCAAGATGGACACTGGTTAGACTCATGCCGGTAAGCCACGCCCTTGTGGTAAACACAGATTAATAGAATGGGTTAATGAAGATGTGAGAATTAGCCAAGAAGAAGCTAGAGATAATGGGTCAGGCAGTGTTTAAATGAATACAGTTTTGGTGTAATTATTTCAGAGTTAAGCTAGTCAGGCACCAGAAGCCGGGCAGCCGGACACGGCCCACCCATTCCTCATACAACAGGAGAGCCTAAAGCTACCACTTTACTAAACCTGCATAATTCCCAACTAGATTCGAAACCTAACTAGATTTGAAACCTAACTAGATTCCAAACATTGTTCCTTATATCCACAGATCAGTGTAACTCTCAACCCTCATCAAAGATGTTTCTCTTTGCAACTTACAGAAAATTACAATTGGTCAAAATGCAGAGTTCAACAGATTTCAGGATGCTTATTCCCAGCAGACATTTCTATAACACAATTCCTCCATCTAAGACTCAGGAACATCTCAAAGAAGGAAATGGAATAGGAGATTTAGGACTGGGAAGATTTCTGTGAAAGCATGGCTCCTGGAAAATTCGTCTTTCCTATGGATAAATTCCCTAATTAGTTATCTAATGCCAAATATTCAGCACTGAAATCATACGCATACAGCCGACACTAAATGGACTCAATAGGTTGTAGTTATTTGCACACACAAATACAAATGATGCATGTACATCATATATATAAAAAACAATATATATATATCATATATAAAAAACAATAATAATCAAATAAAAAAGAGGCCATGAATTTGAGAAAGAGAAAGCGGGACACATAGGGAGAGTAGAAGTAGAAAATATTTTTTTAAAGGTAGTCACTGATGAATTTCTTAAGAGGAGCAGGCTCTAAAGCATTGTCTATTTAGGCAGATTCTCCAAGCTTTTAAATCTCTTTTGACAAAGACAACCAATGTGAGCTTGGAAGATAAATTTTTAGTTCATTTTTCCTCTGTCTACAAAATTTAGCATAATTAATCCTACCACACACACGCACACACATGCACACACACACCTTTGCACTTATACAGAAAAATTAAAATAAATACATATTGAGTCTTATTACTTAATACTTCATAAAATTAGCACCCTTCCTTTGCATATTATTTCCCAGCCAATCAAATTGCAATTATAGTTGGCTAGTGAGACTTTTCAAAATGTCAATTCTTTGTGATTTGACTTTCTTTCGGTTTATAATTCAGAAAGAAGCACGATAGCAGAGCAGTGTACTACATATTGTAGAGAGCTGTAAGGGAAGCAGATATATTTTCCGAATTTAAAATGCGTATCATATACACTCAGGCAGGGTAAACAGAAACATGTAAGTATACAAAAACACAAGATGAAACGCACAGCTAGTTCCAGCTCTAAAAAGAATCAGTCATGAGCACTGCTCTGCCAACAAGACACCTTGCCCAAGGGCCATCTCTCTGTGGAAAGCTCCATAAAAACTGGTGACTTTGTGAAGACTTTTAAGCCACAAAGGGCAGGCCTTGGTGTGACTGGGCAGGGGTTGGGGAGCAGGGAGCAGGAGGAAAAAGAACACTACCATTTAAGCAACATCATGATAGCAGTTAATAGAAACAGAATTCTGTTGGTAAACACTATAAGTCAGGATTTAAGGACTGCATTATTAAATAGTAAAATATACAATGATTTTATGTCTTAAAACAACTTAAGAGCCAATGGCAGTATTAGATCCTCCTCTCCAGCAACATATCTTCCACTGTCATATCCAAAAGACAAAGTTCAAGGGCCTTAAAGAGAATCCTGTTACCTTGAAGATTGGTTTGATCTGCCAGTGCCTTGCTATTGTGTGTTATTACTGCCCAAACCAGAGACCACTGAATAGTTTTCACTTGGGGGTCCTTTAAAATCTGTTCCTGAAGTGCATTGTGTGTTTTTAGTATATTCAGCAGGAAGAACAGAAAAGCAGTTAACAATCCTATTGTATTCGGTACTCATCAATTTGAGTTTCATTCACCGAAAATGAGATGAATGAATCTCACAATGAATAATAGCTGCTCTGATCATCAGGTGTCCATTCTTTTGTAACCAGATGACAAGGATCTGTGGGCCAAAAAGGCAGTAATCTCACGACATATGAACAATCTTGAATTAATCAACCACCTTTCAAGAGCACAAGAAAATGAGCCCTGGGACATGAGAGGCTGAGGCTCTCCAGCACAGTGTAGCCCTACTCCCGGCTCAACTGTCCTTTCTCTTTGAAAAGTAAAATCAACTATCAAAAACAACCAAAAATAAGAATTGTAAGATGCAGACTATGTTGCTATGTTTTTGAAATCATGCAAATACGCAGTATTTTCAGTTCGAAAGAGGTAAGGATTGCTCTTTTCACAGAACTCCTCGAGTGTAATATCCCACAAGTTACAGTCTCTCCAATAGAAGGACCACACAATTCCAGCTTCAGAGATGCCCCTAATGGAGAATGATAAGAAGAGAAAGGGTAGTTACTCTGGCCATCCTGCTTGAGTCCTTATGACATTAGCACTTGATTCAAGTCTATATGTAAGGTATGGCAGATCAATAATAAGATCCATGTAGCCTCACACTGAAGGCTAGCAGTAAATTGTAGGAAAATGCTTAAGCCCACCATTGAGTTGTGACAACAGAACAGCAGGCTTGCAGTCCAGGGAAAAAACAAGAACATCGAAAGGTAATTTAAATGCTGCTGAAATTGCAGTGCTGCTGCTGGACACATGTCAAAAGATTCAGCTAAGAAAACTTACGGAACTTCCTAGCCTGAGAATCCAGAGCTCTGTGGGCTGCAGAAGGGACGTTTGGACCCTCTAACAAGCTTTCCTCTATACCACCAGCCAATGCTGACAAAAAACAGTAAACAGGGTACTAAGAACATTTCCCCTGAGATTCTCCTCTTGGAAAAAGACCACCTCTGCTGGGAAAGCTGCAAAGTTCCACCTGGTTCCATCTTCTCTAAGACCAAAGACCTTAAACTGCTCAGGAAAGGAAACAAATCCCATGCTCCATTGGGGCACTGTTGAATATTAATTTCATTTAAGCAGTGGAAATAGAAAAATGTCTTCTCTACCAGCAGAAGCAGGGAAAGGAATAGTGGCTTGGCACAAGTCTTCTCCAGCTGAAGGAGAAACTGGTAACACCATAAAAACTCTTACTCTGATGATACAGAAGACAATGTCTACCTGTGTCTGAAGTTTTATCAGGAAAAAATATAAAGAATACCCAAGCAATAGCACCAACACACACACACACACACACACACACACACACACACACTCATCATCTTCATCATCATGCAACTGAAGTTGAACAAGCAGCAAGGAACTTGTAGGAAAAGAACAGACCATGAGGGAGAAGCTTTCTTTGAGATAGATAAAAAAAATATAGCTGTTGGTGAAGCCATCATTCAGAAACTTCCATTAGCCCCAGCCATATGCACAAGGTAATGTTAAAGCATTGAAATCAGTATCACACGGAGAGCTACCACAGTAGAGCAAACTACAAAGAGAGACCAGCTTCTCACCCAACTGCTGCAACTTCTCTGCCCTGAAAGGTGCAGTAGAAGCAGAAGTACTCAGCCATGTTGAGCACAGCATTGGCTCATCTCATTCTTTACTGTAGACATTAGATGCACAATTGCCAACAAAACAGTTCAAAGGCATCCAGAACGAAAGTAAAAATAGTATACTGTTCAGGAAAAAATTACCAAATATTTTCAGTCTCAGAAATGAGACAGGTGTTAGAAATATCAAACTAGTAATTAAAGATAACTAGGATTAATACATTGAAAGGCTCCAGTGGGGAAGGAAGAATTCTTGCAAAGCCAGATGGGTAATTTCAGCAAGAAAATTAAAAGTATCACAAAATTCAAGTGGAAATGCTAGAAATTAATATATAATACAGGCAAGAATGATTTCAATAAGCTAAATAACAGACCTGGCTGGGAGAGAATAGGGTATGTGATATTTGTAATAAAGTAATGAAATTTTTAAAAGATACTTAAAATAAAAAAAGTGATGGAAGAAATGAACAAGGCATCCAAGAGTTGTGGGACAAAACCAAACTAACAATTGAAATGTCAGAGGAGAAGAGAAAGGAAAGGCAGCCCAGGAAAGGGTTTTCAAAGAAAGAGGAGCTGAGAAATTTCCAAAATTACAGATGAATTAACAACAATAGATATAGGAAGCTCAGAGAATAGTTACCAGGATAAATATAAAAAGAAGAGGGAAAAAGCTAATGTGCCATATTTTAATTAGTGAAAACCAGAGGGAAAGACAAAGCTATGATTGTAGCTCAGAGGAGAAATACAGGAGAACAAAGTAAAACTTACCATAGATTTCTCACTAGAAACAATGCAAAAAGAAGATGAGGAAGCAGATGAGAAGAAAGTAGTATTAGAAGAACAACAAGAAAAATAAGAACAAGAAGAAAACATACACACTGAAACAAAAATTAGTCCCTAATTCTATACACCATTAAATATATGCATTACAGTATATGCACCATTAACTATCAAAAACAGAATGGAGAAGAAGACTTTCTTAGACAAGTAAGCTTAGAAAGAAATGGTGGCCAGCAGAGACACACTATAAATAAAGTAACAATGATGTGTCATACCAAATTGTCTATTAGTCGTATTTAGGCAGGAGGCACTTCGCCCATCAGAAGGTTGGATCTACAGAAAGAAATGAAAAGTACTAGAAACAGCATAATAATGTAAACATAAATATTCACTGGTTTTAAATATTTCACAAGGTGATAGACTGGATAAACTCAAACAGGCAGCAAAAATATGAAGCATACACAGTGAGACAGAGGAATTAAAAACTACACTGC
Source organism: Dicrostonyx torquatus (assembly GCA_028555095.1). Lineage (NCBI taxonomy): Eukaryota > Metazoa > Chordata > Mammalia > Rodentia > Cricetidae > Dicrostonyx > Dicrostonyx torquatus. Next base: position 9,733,550 of record JAQHUG010000033.1, on the reverse strand, counting down.
CGCAAAGGTCTCACTCTATAAAGTGTAACTATATGAGCTGTCTGTTAAGATGGACCATATAAATACTAATGCAACTATTAAAAATATGAGGAAGAATAAATAGTAAGTGAATAAAGATGAAAACAATAATCAGAAAGTCTACGATACAGTGGGGAAAAGGAATACCAAACAGCTGGCAAACAAATATTCAAATAAGCCAGTCTTAAAGGCAAAGTGTTATTGTATTAAAATGCACATAAATAAATGCTGTTTTAAGTTAATTACTCTAAATATAAAGCCTGTTGCATGTATACATAAAAATAGAAGTACAAGAGATAACTTGCCAAAAGCAATATTAAAAGTCTGAATTCTTACACTCTCATAAGAAGACTTGAGAAGAAATATTTCCAGAAATAAAGAGGTTAAATTGAGGAAGTCAATCACCTGAGAAAACATAATAATCCAAAATTTTGTGAGTTTAATATTAGTGCATCAAAAATGGAAGACAAATACTAAGTGGAACGAAAGAGGAATGGGTGAACTCACAATGACTGTTGGGATTTTAACTTGGCTCTCGATGTTGAAAGAGCAAATAGAACTGGTAAGAATTCAGGGGACCTAAAACCACTCTGACCTCACTGTTTATGCTGCACTTCACCCAAGTAAAGCACATGGCTTTTGAAGAATATGTGGAATATTCAGCAAGACAAAATATGTTCTCATTTATAAGACAAACTTTAAACAGAAAGAGAAATAGAAGAGAGCTTAAATTATACATATACAAAACTCCCACATAATCAAAGGATTTCACGTTGAAAATTAAAATTATATTTTCCAACCACTAAATTTAAATGGATATTCTAAATTATAAAATATAATTTTGATAATGATTTCCAAAGTAGACACACTAATACACAGTGAGAATAAATATTGGTACAATTCCTCAAAAGAACATCAGGCAATGTATTCCAAGCCTTAAACACTCCATAATCTGACTTCTTAGAAACTTTTCAGTAGTGTGACATTTTAGAAACTCTTCCATTTTCATAATGAAAACCACAACCTAAAGCAACTTGGGGGAAGAAATGGTTTGTTTTAGATGACAGTTTTCAGGTCACACCCCATCACTGAATGAACTCAGCGCAGAAACTGAAGGCAGGAACATGGAGTCAGAAACAGAGGCATGTGGCTTGCTGACTTGCTCTCCGTGGCTTACTCAGCTTCCTTTCCTCTACAACTCAAGACCACCTGCCCAAGGTGGCACCACTTGCTGTGGCATGGGCCCTCCAACATCAACTATAAATTAAGAAAATGCAGACAGACTTACCTATAGGCCAATCTAGGGCAACTTTTTCCTGAATTGATGTTCCTTCTTCCCAAATGACTAACTTGTGTTAAGTTGACAAAAAACTAGCCAGGACAGAATGTATACAAAACAAATCATGTTAACTATGAATAAATATAAAATCTTATAATGTATTGATAATAATAGTGAAACCATGTACTAATACAATAGTACACTTACATAATACTGACTGATTATTGTGCACCAAGAACCATTCTAAGCATTAGTCAGATGGGAATATGACAAAAAGATATCAGTTTTCCTATTTCCACAGACTTTCTACTCTGATAGTCTGTTTTTAAAAGGCAAACTATAAATACAAGTAAATAATAAAGGCTTGAGATATGGCTCAGTAATTAGCATTTGCTATGCAATAGTGAAGAATCTATCTTCAGATCCCAAACACCCACAAAATGTTGGGGCCTAGTGGTGACCTACCTGCAATCCTAACACTTGTCAGGGAGAGACAGGAGATTCCCAGTGAAGACATTTTAACTTATATTGCCACTTTCTCATTATACACTTCACTTATTATAACAACAAAATGCAAAGAATCATTTTCTAAGAAGCCCCCAAAACTTAGAAATTACAGTGTTGCATTTATAATGGCACCAAGTTGACTATAGGAAAATCCCCTGGAGCACTGAGCAGACTGAAGTCACAATTATCAGATGCTTGCCAGAGTTGAGGCTAAATTGAATTTGGCGCTGTTAATAACAAGTACAAAGGAGTATTTGACTAATAGAACATAAGATACATATGAATCCATATATATGTTTCTTATAATCCACTGATATATAATTATTCCAATTATATAAGTGTGTATTTGTGTGTGTCTCTGTGTGTGTGTCTGTGTGTGTGTGTGTGTGTGTGTGTGTGTGTGTGTGTGTGTGTGTAGACTTAACTTATTACTACTGGAAGCTGCAAGAGAGGTGGGACAACAGTGATTTTCCTTACTGTGACCTGTCAGTACCTGATAAATTAGGTAAAAGAGTCGCTACAGAATGGTACAGAACGGAAGAGAAGTCCTGCCTCCGGTTAGAAAAGGAAGAACTAAAGATTCATTACAACAGTCTTGTCTCTGGGAATATCAATACTGCCTTTCAGGAAATGTGGAAGAAGAAGGTGTCCTCTTTTGAGAGTACACCTGAGATGATATACGTGGAGAAAGTTCCAGTTTCTACTCAAGGCAGTATTCCATAGTCAAGGGAAAAAGAATGCTTTCTTTATCTTCTAACACCTTTAGGATACCAAAGACTGTTGAATATGTTATATGACAAGGTGAAATAGACTGAACTCTCCTAGCAGCAAAGAATGATAGTTGATAATCATGTTTGTTTTCATTTTCACCAAAACGATTTATGTATAGAATTTAAGGGAAGCCACATTCCCCTGCCTGCTTCTCATCTTGTTACCAGAGATAGTCATCTTCAGTAATGTGGTTTATTTTTCAGACAGCTTCAATGTTGAAAAATAAAATACCTGGTCTGTTACATCTGGTTTTATCAATTCAATCATTCAACTTCTTATCGGAAGACCATAGGATTCTTCCCCGTCTCATGAAATTAAGAGGATTATTATTATTTTGTAGCCAGTATTTAGCTTTCTGCTGGGCCACATATTATTATATTTTCTTAGTCAACTTTCATTTTTCTCTGTAATTAAGAGTTTCATTTAAAAAAACCATTTTAAACCTTAATTTTTTAGTCTGTGATATTTATTCTTGTATGTTTCAGGGGGCATTGTTTTATATTTTCACACACTGTAAGGTATATTTTTAATTTCTGTGAATTTTGTGCCTTCCCTGAAGGCAAATGCCTTTTCCCGATGTTCCTGAGACTTCCCAGCATAGTGCTGAGCTGGTGCTTGTCTGTGCAGCACCCTTGGTACTGTTTTCACTTCTCTTGTATGGGATCTCCTGGTGCCAGCTCCCCTGCTTTCCTGTTTCTTGGTTTGTCATTTTGGAGAAAAAACAAAATATTTGAACACTGGGGAAGGAGTACAGACTGACGGCTCTTGCACGTCTGAAGATGATACTACACTAGCCTCACATCTTTGAGCATAATTCGTTTGTGAAAAGTTTAAAAAGTGGGAAATCGTTCTCATTAGAATTTAAAGGCCAGCTCTACTGGTTACTGAAAATTCTGACATAGTTCTTAATTCCATTTTTCTACATGGGACTGCCCTTGCTCTGGGGAGAATTTGAAATTTCCATATTGTTTTGGTGAGCTGAGTGTCATCAAGGCATTCCTCGGTTTGAGTTTATCTTCTTTCCTTTTTCAAAATTAAGATTCCTGCCTTCTCAGAAGGCTCCTGTGTTAGTTTTGTCCAGTTGACACAAACTAGAGACACCTGGGAAAAGGAGATTTCAACTGAGAAATTCCTACCATCAGATTGGCCCATTATCATGTCTGTGAATCAATTTTTATTTCTAGCTTCTTTTTTATTCTCTTCTTCTATTTTTTTCTAAAACACTTTTCTTTTCACGTAGTATTCCAACCATTGCGCTGACTCTTTAATTTCAGGTACAAAGTTCTTAATTTTTTAATACTCTTTTCTTAAGTTTTCATTGAAATAATTGTAGAATAATCTTTTTGTACACTGTGAAAATGTGTCTTTGCCAAGGCACCTTCTGATTAGTTTAATAAAGAGCTGAATGGCAAATAGCTAGGCAGGAAGAGGTTAGATGGGACTTTCTTCCAGGCAGGTGGTGAGCGAAATGAATGGAGGTGCAGGGGAGACACCAGCTGACATGAAGACGAAGCAGGAAGTGCAAGACAGAAGAGAGGTAAAAAGCCACGAAGCAAAATGTTGATTAATATAAATGAATAAATTTGTTATAAGAGCTAATGGGACAGGCCTATACTTTAGGCTGAAAGTTCATATGTCTCTGTACCATTTTTGCAGGCTGGCAGCCCAAAGAATAATCTACCAGTGAATAATAGCATCATTCTATATCTCTTAAGAAATGTAAATCAAACTCTGTTAAAATAGTCTTCTGATACCAGGATTCATTCTATTTTTGTAAAATTACTTTTGTTAATTTTGTCCTCTTTCCTCATAGGAAAATCCCCCTGATATTATGCTTTCATGTTTGACAACGAGACACTATAAAGCTTTTTTTTGCAATCTGTATCAAATGGTGAGTTTTCAGATATATGGACTTTTCTGTGAGGGCAGAGTGGCCAGCTAGCCTTCGGGGAGGGTGTACAAAATATAATAACTATAATTATCTTCCCTTTGATTCTTCATTTTTTTTCAAAGAAGAGTCCTCTGGGTCTCTTTTACTACTGATTTTCAGAGAATAAAGGTGTTGAGAAGGTCATGTTCTCATTATTATACACACTTCTTGTTAATATATTTCATCTTAATTGAGCCCATTTAACCCTATCTGTGTCCACCAGTTATAAGCCTAAAGTACTCATGATTGATTTTTCCCCAGTCATTACTTTACATCACTTGCCTATTTAAAGGTGATTATTTGTTTCAATCTTCACCTTAAGCTCCCCACTTCTTAATTACTGGTCCCTTGGCAAAAGGTTTGACAAACGCATAGGTTTGGCCTTAGCATCCTTTCCCCTGCCTTTCAAGAATCTCCTTCTGCTGGGTTGTTTCTCTATCTCCTGGTCATACGTTGAATATTATTTAATCATGCTTGTTTATTGCAATCTTTTCTCCTACATTGGTAACATTCCTTCTCATCATAACAGAACATTGACAAAGGCTACCTTAGAAAGAGAAGGAGCAGCGGCACATTTGCCCCCCAGTTTTAGAGCCTGGAACTACAGGTGGCATAGCAAACTTCGTGTTTAGGACCGTTCTCCCGCATCACCTTCTGACACAGATGGCAACTGTGAGAACGAGCAAGTGATTCCATCCTGACCTAGGGACAGAGTGATTTTTTGTGGGGTCAGCTTACTCTTTTTTAGCACCCCCTCTTGAGAACTGAGGGCACCACAAGAGATCTACCTTCTGTTAAACACACCTTCAGATTTCTAATAACTTTCTGCAAAGTCCCACTTCTTAAAGCATTCTGTAATGTCCCAATGGTGCTCCTCTGAGGACCCAACCTCCAATCAAATAGACACTTGGGAGACACCTTAATTCATCCTATTTGCCATTTCCTGTATAAACCAGTACATCTTTCCTATTTCTTTCTGTAACTCTGGTGGGAATCTGAGAGTAGGAAACATGGGGATTCAGTCCTGTCCACAGATTTTAGTGAGTTTTTAAAAGTAACTAATCCACGCTACACATATAGAGGCATGCTAAGTGGCAAAGGACTGAGGCTTTGCCCTGAAAATATTAAGAACTGATTTACTCTCTAGGAATCAAGAATGTAGAAATAGCTACAGGGCTGCATAGGTAAATGGTATAGGCAAAAATGAGCATGCTGCCAGATGAAGGATTGCATGGCTTGTGACCTTGGTCTTGAGGAACTCAGGAAACTTAGCTAGAAGGTAAGCTACTACATGGGCCAAAGAAACTAAAGCACTATGTCTCTCAAAGCCTGAATCAAATTGGGATAGGACAGGACAAAATTTTAATCTCTTTTGTGCTGATGGCTTAAATAGATCTTTGATTCATTTCTAAAGTTTCCTGTTTTCTTTCTGTACACATAACTTAAAATGTTTTAAGTTTAATTTTTTTCAAGTGATGTTTTGGGATAAAGTTCAGCCATAGAGTTTTTGCTTAGCATTATCCTCAGCATTTGAAAATTAAATATCATGCAGCCAGAACCTGGTATTACAATAAGTTTCCAGTTTTTAAAACTATGTTTCATTTAGTATTCCTCTCTAAACTGCTCTATTAAAACCTGCTCTTCCAGTCTTTCAGTTTTTTCTTTCTTTAATACTCTGAGTAAAATATAATAATTAATGGCTAAATTATCTAGTACAACTCAGACAACCAAAAACCCAATAAAATCACATCTAGATATTGAATTCTTACCGGTTACATGTGAATAGATATGTTCCTCTGAACAAAAAAGCAGAGATACTATGTTTGAAAAGGTGAAAAACAAGAAAGTTCTATTGTTTTTGAAAATTAAAATCACACACACACACACACACACACACACACATCCCTCCATAGGTTTAAATTTAGGACTTTACAGACATTCTGAGAGTTCCAAGCAGAACTTTCTAACATTTTACAGGACTGCCAAGTTAAACAGCAACAGTTGGGAGATTTAGCTCCGGAGCACGTGGCTAATGACCTTTAAGGCAACTGGCCCCATATGTCAACAAAGAAAAAATATGTGCTATAACTGTTGAGGTTACATGATTTTCTTATTTTTTTCCTCATTTATGCAACTCACGATCTGGTATAATAGCTCTACCATAAGGACAGAGAGTTGTTTTTAATAACAGTTTTTCTCTTAAAAGATGTCATTTTTGAAACTAATTATTAAGAAAATTAGATTTCTTGGCATTTCGACCAAAAATATGTCCTTGTTTCTTGAAGTAGTTGGGTTGCATTTTTCTACAAATGTGTATATTGGCTTGTGATATTCTTGGCTGAACAAACTGTTACCATGAGATTTTGTTTAAAACAACTAGTAGGGTTTGTGAAAAACATATTTCAAACTCTAGTAACTTCCCCTTATATTATATATTTCTACAATCAACTCAAAGGAACTTATAAGATGCTTGTTTTTATTACACATGACTGAGAAGAACTTACAAATATGAGGCATTGCCTTTAAACAATGAATTTTCATTCTTTCCCTGAAGAAAAGATTATCAATGAAATTACATAAATAAAAAAACTAGAATATTGATGGGGATACCTGCCAACAAATAAACCTTGCTCTAAAACAGATAGCAGCATTATATTAGATTTTATATTTATGATTTAGGGTCAACAGCAAAAATATAATAGTTTTTACAACTGTTTAGTTAAACAACAGTTTATTGCGAGGAAAAAAATGTTCTGATATACTCTAGTATGTTGAATAGGACATATATAGGTTTTGTAATCAAACAGGCTTGAGGTTAAATAGTGCCTACCACTTCTGTATGTACATGTGTGCCTGTGTGTATGTATGTATGTGTGTATGTGCCAGTGTGTGTCTGTGCTTATGTGTGGGTATGTGTGCACACACGCATGTGTGCAGGTGTACACATGTGCAGGTGCATGTGGGAATGAGTGTGTGGATACCGAAGGAAATCCTCCAGTGTCTTTTCTTGTGCACTATCATTCATTTGTCTTTTTTTTAAAGTGATTTTTATGGAGCTCTACATTTTTCTCTGCTCCCCCCATGCCTCTCACCTCCCCTTCAAACCTCTCCCATGGTCCCATGCTCCCAATTTACTCAGGAGATCTTGTCTTTTTCTACTTCCCATGTAAATTAGAACATTTTAACCCTCCTACTGGGCTGGAACTGCCAAAGTTTGCTAGTGGTGATCCCTGCACTGAGATCACTATACGAAGCATTACTTTTCTTTTCTTTTTTTTTTTTTTGTTTGTTTGGTTGGTTGGTTGGTTGGTTTTTTTGAGATAGGGTGTCTCTGTGTAACAGCTCCGGCTTCATAGACAGAGCTGGACTTGAACTCACAGTTCTGTCTGCTTCTGCCTCCCAAGTACTGGGAACAAAGCATGCACCACTACCTCCCAGCTTACCAGGCATTTCTTACATTTTTCTAGCAATAGAATTCCTTTCCTTATTCAAGAACTTTGTGTACTGAGATGTCTTCCTGAGTCCCAACATCAAACAAGTCTATATAACCCGAGTTTGGAGTTTGTTCATTTATTCAATGGCACTACATCATAAATACAAAAACAAATCTGGAGACTATTGTTTACTTATACAACACAACTAAGAGTTAAAACATGGGTAAATATGTGGCCTACAGTCAAATAGATGTGACTTGTCTGTTTTGAAGAAAATGCATTACAAACAAAGAGAGACTTTGGTCCCTTCCTTGGGAGAGATGTCTGTTCTCTTCTGTTCTATAGCCTGAAGAATATTTTGTACTTTTTCTTGATACTTTCTGCTTTCTTATTTTCCTTTGTCCAGTGTAGCAAACTGTTTACCTTCAGTCCTGGTAAAATGATAAATATACAAATAACTAAAATATAATTATAGCTAGAATTCCAGGAATGTAGAATTCTAATTGGTACTATAATGGAGTACAGGTCACAGAATTCTAAGAAATAATAATGGAGAGTTAGCGGTAAATCTGATAGTGAAGAAATCTCAGAGTTAAGACTGAGTTTGTCATTTATCAAGAGGCAGTTAGGTGTCATGAGAAATTTTACAAAAAAAAAATTATGTGCACGTTCTGAGAGGATGGCTCTGTTGGGAGTGAGAAGAAGAGATAGCAGGAAAATGAGACATTCAGAACCTACTGCAGAACATCTGGTCATGCAGATGCTTTGACTCTCAGAGAGTGGGCATGGTTCAAAGATCATGGCATTAAACAGAGGACACTGCAGCATGGAAAGGAGAATGTTTTGGAGACTTTATTTTGTGTGGCAGATATAAATTACTATGTTCTTGTTATGTGTATTTTTCTTTGAGAATTTCTTAAGTGTGTACAGTGCACTTGGATCATTTCCACCTAACACTCCCTCTCCAAAAAGAAAATTTGAATGATTATATACAAACAGGAAATTTAGTTCAAAACTTCCTACACATCAAATGTCGATCCCAGGTGGCTTAGCTAATAAATTTTTGCAAATATTCAGATTCTTTCATATCACGGATACAGGAAACTTCCCAACTCATCTGTAAGACCATTATTATCTCAATACATGAAAAAGGCATTCTAAAAAAGAAAATGACATATCTATCATATATGTAGTCTCAAAAGTAGTTAACAAAACTGCTGGAAATAAGTACAAAAATACATAAAGCACTGTCAGTGAGGAAACAATGGCACTGCATTGAATGCTCGGTGTCACACACTGAGCAGGAAAATTAGCCGAAAACCAGTTGCTAATGCTTCCTATAATTTTGAACTAATTGGGGATTTATAAGTGGTAGTAGCCAAAGACAATAAGCTATATCTTATGGTATAATGGGCATGTATTTTATGCTAGAATTGCCCAGACATTGCTGCGATGGTTTTCACACCACCTCCATGATAGTATTACCACATCTTTTTTTTTTTTCACAGAAGAAAAAACAGAAGTTTCCAGATGTTACCTAATTTGCCCTGGTGAGAAAGTTTGTGAGTGGCTTAACTAGATTAAAATTCATGTTTGTTTGAACCAAAATTTTATGTACTTTTAAATCTATCATACACCAGCCAAATATCCTGGGTCTAAATAAGGACTGAGCAGGAAGAATGAAGGTTGAGAAAAAGCTCATGGTTCAGACAGGGACAACAATCCACTCCCAGATGAGACTAGAGAGGAACCATAGTACCTACAATTTGAAAGAAATGGGAGAGCTTTGAAAAGACTTGTCCCACTCAATGACACTTAAGGTATCATCAATTAATTTAATTAGTCAAGGTAGTCATCTATAAAGTCCACATGTCTGATGGAGGTTTCTGTAAATATCTATGGGTTCTACAGTGAACCAGTTAAAGGCTTCCTCTAATCCTAAAATAAAAACTTATAAGCAATTATGTCTCTACATCTATAGATGTTGCTAACTCTTTTCCCTTTGTTCTTTGCACTCATATTTCTCACGGTTACTAAAGTCTCTGATTGCAGAAGCACCTCTCCCTTTTTCTAAATATAGAAGTATTCACACAGCATGTAATTGTATTTATGTTGCATAATATCTGATAATTTATATAAACATTTATTTATTCAAATTTAGATTGCTTCTCTTTGTAGATATTCACTCACACACACCCACACATGGGTGTTGTCTGTATATATACATTTTAAAAATACCACCATAAGGAGGTCATAAAAGATATGTGGTTTCTTCAATTATTACCTGGTGGAAGGCCATCCTATGGAAAGTCAGGCTAGGGGGAACAATGCTGTGGGCTTTGTTTCTTCCTGCAACACACCGAGTATCAGGAAAATCAGCAGATCCTTGAAGTAAAGCTCTAATCTAGGTAGCAACTGGATTTATTTTTAGGATAACCACTACCTACAAAAATATCAGTTTGCTCATGCTCTTTGCCAACTGATACAGAATGTGAAGGATATTTATTTAAGATAGAGATAATGTCTCTGTTTTCCTATAACATGTTACAATTTGCAAATAAATTATATTGTAAGTTGTTTGCAACTCATGATTTCTTCAGCCAACAGTTGCTTGAGGGGCTTGCTGCTTTTTTTTTTCTGAAAAGAAACCTTGCATCTGTGTGCCTTCAGACTAATCTTGAGCTCCATGTTGAATTCAGTAAGCAACATACTTCCAGATGAAGTTCAGAAGATGGTCTGAGTAAGTGTTGATTGTCTCTCATTTTTGAATAACTGCTGCATTTAAATTTAGAGCTTAAATCTTGAGCAACTCCTATATTGAAATTATGTTGTAATCAACATCTTTGAGTTTGTGTTTCCTAACTGTGCTCTTATGTTTGCATGAAAATATAGTTAGCCTTGTAAGAGGAAAGCAGTCTAAATAAATTTCACCTTGAAAAAAATGAATCATCACTCCAACTATTTCCTAACCTCTTGTGAATGTTTACAGAATTTATAGAGAATGCACAGCAGAATCTAGGGAAGTGTTGTTTTTAAAAAATAACCTTAGCATTTAACATCACCTATGTCATATTGATTTCTTAGGAGAAGTTTCATAAAGCCAAATTGCCTGTGCATGTTTTCCAGTACGTAATATTTGAAAAAAATGATCCCACTGCAAACAATGATAAATGAATTTTCTCATGATTCACTCCTTCCATAACCTCTAGTCTGGCTGCAATAGCATGAACACTGCTGCAAGAACTAGGAGGCAGATGCAAAATCAAACCACAACATAGCCATTGGATTCCCCAAATTAGATTCCTCCCTCCTATAGGCAGTGTAGACACAAAACAAAATCAAATTCAGTTTGTCTTAAAAATCAACTTTCCACAGTTGATTCCCCCAAAACTCAAACATTAAAACACTCGTTTTGTAAAGAATTGATCAGGATATAAGACAGGAAAGCCTGAAATAGTACCCCCTCAAGTATGCTTTCTCAACTCCACAATCAAGCCATAAAGCTCTGTTTGGGTTTTGGTGTTGCTATAATTATCCCAGAGCACCAACCTTCATATTTCTCTCATGATGAGTCTGTTCTTTTTTATTATTTAAAAACAAATTTTGTATTGTTTTTATTGAGCTATTTACTTTTCTCCACTCCCCTCTCTTTGTCCCCCATCCTCTTCCACCCTCTTCCATGATCCCCATGCTCCCAATTTACTTAGGAGATCTTGTCTTTTTCTACTTCCCATGTAGATTAGATCCTTGTATGTCACTCTTAGAGTCCTCTTTGTTGTCTAGGTTCTCTGGGTTTGTGAATTGTAGGCTGGTTTTTCTTTGCTTTATGTCTAAAAGCCACTTACAAGAGAGTACATATGTTTGTCTTCCTGGGTCTGGGTTATGTCACACAACATGATGTTTTCTAGATCCATCTATTTGCTTGAAAATTTCAAGATGTCACTGTTTTTTCCACTGTGTAGTACCAAAGTGGCCAAGATCAAAACCACTGGTGACAGCTTATGCTGCAGAAGATGGTAGGAGTGCAAACTGGTACAGCCACTTTGAAAATCAGTATGATGATTTCTCCGGAATTTAGGAAACAACCTACCTACCTCAAGACACAGAAATACCATTTTTGGGTATATATCCAAAGAATGCTCAGTCAATAATACCACAAGGACATGTGCTCAACTATGTTTATAGCAACACTTTTTGTAATAGCCAAAATCTGGAAACAACCTAAATGCCCCTCAATCAAAGACTAGATTTAAAAAAAAAAAAAGAAAGATGAGTCTGTTCTTATTGTGTCCTTGATCAACCCTCAAGTTTCACCTAAAAGCAAATGCCTCAGAGGTTACAGCTCTTAAAGCTCTGCATTCTAGCTCAGTCAATAGACTAACCATTTGTTATTTGGTACCAGGCTTATGCCACCAGGCATTGGTATAATTCTTTATTCTCCTAGTCTAACCCAATAGTTAGCTGATTTTGTGTACCTGGGCCTTGGAGGCCAAGCCTTCTTGGCATTCCTGACTCTATTCCCATGGCAACCAAATCTTTCTTCATTTCTGTGGCTCATTTAGTTTCTTTCTTTTTTTCTGATGATCCAACATACACCATGGAAAAACCTTTGTAAGGACACTAAACTCTTGTGATGGGGATTCAGTTATTCTAAACTGATATGCTGGCCTGCACGTCGTCTTCACATGTTTGTTGAAATGTCGGCTGTTTTCTCATTTCTCCCCTTATATTCCACCTAAGATAAACAGTTTATCTTCCTCGTTTGTTGTTCAGAAGGGCCTGCCAGTTTTCGTAGCAGTTCTATGGGGGCAACTAGTTGGGTTTTTTTTTCCTAGCTGCCTTTTTCTTGTTATAGATATAGGGACAAAACTCTATAAGCAAAAGAGAAGCCTGGAATTCTTAATATTGTGCAAAAAAAGCACTTTTAAACCTTTTTCAAAATGTTTAAATATTTTTGTTTGTTTACTAACCATTTATGTACACGTGTCAGTGAAACAGAGATGGGTGGAGAGAGAAACAAGGGTATAGTGCCATGGCATGCATGTAAATGTAAAAGGAAAACTTTGGGGGCAGTCAATTCACACTTAGCACCATGTTTTTGAGGTTGAGACTACTACGATTTCTGCCACTATACTGCATATGTGTGCCTCCAGCTGATTCTTCTGTCTCCATCTCCAGTTAGCTATAGGAATACTGGGGCTGGGTTTATAAACTGAGCCACTGCATCTAGCCATAGTCTTTTTATGTGGGGTCCAGAGATTAAAATCTGGAGATCACGGTTGTACATAAGAGGATTTAGCCTTTGAGCCATCTTGCCAGACAAAAATGCTTTCAATCAAACTCTAATAGTCTCAGGAAATTGAGAGAAAATGAAGAGCAAGAAACGGTGCCTACAGTAGCTTCTTTTACCACCTCAAAGTGTTTCAAAGGTCAAATATCAGGTTAATAAGCTCTAAAAGAGGGCATGAAGCAATCCATAAAGATGAACATTCCCAGGACTGAGGCACTTAGGGTCTGGATACCAGGAATTGAACAGTCAAGAATTTTATCTTAGAAATTCCTTGTGGAATTAAAACTTACACTTAGCTATAGATGATGAGAGTCTCTAATCCATGGGATGATAGCTATGAACACCCACAGATGTTTAGATGAGTAAAGCATGCATTTAAAGAGATCTCCAAGGTGGAACTGTGTGATCTGATGGTCTAAAGTCACTTGTGTATGATGGCTAAAAGGGAGGAGCCATGTCTTCGAACACTCTTACTGTCTTAGACAGACACCCTGGTAGTGACGTCCCCTTTTTCATCTATCATCTGAATGCCTATAGATCTTTTAAAATTGATTTATTCTCTTAACAACTACTGTGGAAAGTTGGCTATCTCAGAACACAACAGATGAAGACCCTATCTATAGTGTAGAGTTCTCTTTCTTGTAATAGGAGACAGTGTTAAACAATATTTGTAATAAGGTAGTCAGTGTCTGAGAAAAGACTCGGAGGAGGGTAAGAGAGCTAACCACACAGATACCTGGGGGAAGAAGTTTTCTACAAAGGGAAGAATCAGTCAAAGGCCAACAAAAGGAAAAGCAGCAGTGGATGCAGAAATAAGGGACAGAGGTGACAGGTCAAATAAGTACAAATAGCATAGCTGATTTGTACAAGTTGCTTCTATTCCCAGGCTGCTATCTGCTTGTAAATGGGCCCTTTCTTTCTGTATCTGCCTTTTCAAATAAAAAAGAAGCTTGAAATGTTCGTGTTAGGAGTCACCACATAGGGATTGATCCAAGAAGGCAAGTTCAACCCCAGACTTTTAATAGAGCTGTTAATGCAACAATTGTTGCCAGATATTCCAAAGGAGGTCAGGGTATAAAAACTTTCAAATATAGGCAGGATAGAGTGCTTTGTTACTAAACGTGAATAATGCATTAAGATCACTTATAAAAACAGAGAAATGCAAATGGCTAATAAGAAAAACAGCAAAAACATTCAATCTTGCTAGTCATCATTCTATAATTTTGTGTTATCTACATAGATTATTTCTGTTTGATATAGTCAGACTGAAAATTTAACAGTCAACATGGTCAAATGTGTGGTAATGGACATTGTCTTTTACAACACTGGGAATGCAAGTAGCAATTCCACCGGAAAACATTTAGCAGCATCACAGATGATGAGCGTCTTCTTCACTATTCTAGATGAAATAGTACTCATATTTCTCTACAAAACCCTTTGCAAATGGCTATCTGAAGCTGGGAGACCTATCTCAGACTCTGCTAAGTAGCTTAGTGGTTAGAAACAAAAGGCTAGATCTACCAAATGAGTTCTAATTTTCAGAAACTTAGTAACTCTAGTTGTGAGCATTCTTAAAATGACTCTTTGGTTATTGTTATATAATTAATGGGATGAAAAGTGTTTGGTTTTCTCAATGGAAACAAAATACTATGAAAAGACTAAATAAATATATATTTTTTTAGACTAAAGAGACAGAAGAAGGAAGATGCTGACAAATCAAGGGGAGGTAAGTCTAATTCAAAGAAAAAATTTGATCTTGAAAAGTTGTTTTTCAAGTGCTTTAAGTTCTATCTCTGTTTTAAATAAATTGAAACTAGACTCATAAAGGATTAATTCACTATAGTGTTCATTATGAAAGAACCCCTATCTGGAGAATTCTCTAACAGCAAAAAGTATTACTGAGAACGAAATTCTGACCAACATTAAAATATTTGTGTGTAAAGACCTATAAAGCAAATAAAACATGAAATATGAATTATTTAAAATATGAATTATTATTTTTAAAGGTATTCTGTTTGAGGGCTGGGGATATGGGTCTGCTGTTAAAATCACTTAAAACTCTTCTTGCCAAAGACCTAAGTTCAGTCCCAGTACCTACATTGCATAGCTGCCTTGCACTCATCTCTAGGAGATCCAACACTTTCTTTTGGTTTCCATTAACACCAGCACACATATAACATGCATTCATGTAGGTACACAAACATAATTAAAAATAAGTATAAAACCTTCAAAGGAAACATATTTTGTTTTAATTTTCTTTATGTAATTTGTAACTAATATTGGGCAAGAGGACTTTCAGTATATATACCAAAACAGTGTTAGATACACAATCTCTTTTTGAGTCATATCAAGGCCAAGGTTGGGTGATCCAAATTGTGGATCATCTAACACATTGGTAGTGTTCAAAGATGTCAAATCACAAGAAAAATTTAGAAAAGCTTATGGATATATGGGAATTAAATGCAACATATTTTATGAATTGGATCTAGAACAGTGAAAGAAAATTAGTACTGCAGCTCAATTAACAATATTAATATTTTGTTAATACCAGTAAATATACCAAGATTATGATAAGATACTAACCTCAAGGAAAATTAGATGGAGATAAATCAGAGAAAAATTAGAAAACTAAAGTTGGAAAAAATGTGTTACCTTTGCAATTCTCTAAATCTAAAAACATTTGAACAAACATATATAAAATCATACATATATATTACATATACATGATATCATTTACTGAAATTCCAGAAATTCTGTTACTGATCATTTATCCTAAGGAAAAAAAGACATAAGCAAATATTTAACTATAAGATATTAATTAAAAGTTACTTAAAGGCATGATGTAAGTAACTATTAAACATTAAAGTTAGAAACACTATATAACCACTAAAGTGACATTTTGAAGTACAGTAATATGGATACACGTGCTGCCAAGTGATAAAAGATTGATTAGAAAACAGTGTTTTCAAAAATCTATGAATTTCTTTGCATGTGTAAGTACATGCATGCTCCCAATGTGTAAGTACATGCATGCTCCAACAGGAAAAAAAAGCAGTCACATGAGGCACACATAAAAAAGATTTGTAAACAGCTGGAGACATCTTATTAATAGGGGTTATCACTGGATTTGGAGCTCAGTGCTGATTATGTCCCATTGAAATGGGACAACAAATGTATTTTTCTTTTCCCTTCCTTTGATTTTATGAGCAAAGCTCTATCTTTCGTCCTCTTCTCCTTCTTCTTCCCTTTTTTGCTTTTCTACAGAGAAAGTTCTACTGTTGCTCCTATCTGTGAGAGCACCTCAGTTAACCACATGTGCATAACATGAATGACTTAGTAACTTCTTAGAAACAGTGAAAGACCATTAACTGCTTTTCCCCCAGACTCAAAATTATTGAAACCTATCAGGGAAGTTAAGGCAATTCCAAAGGAGGCCCAGAGAAAAAGAAAGTGAAACCCCACGGAAATAAAGTTATGGTGGGACCAGCAAAGGCTAGAGGCAAAAAGCATGGATGGGTGTGGAGCAGAAAGTGGTTCTGTTTGGGGAAGACAAGTCAGTCCTAATCGGTCTTGCCATAAGCAGTCTTACATCTTCCTGAAAGATGGTACATAAGCTTAAAGAGCCAGAATATTCAGTTTTAAAATAATTTTACTGCGGAATACTATTGTTTAATGGACTACTGAAAAGGGTGCTGGGAAGAAAGGCAATCCTTTGAAATCTCAGAATAATCATTGGACAAGTGTTCTGCACAAAATCTACTGAGATAAAACTGTCTAAAATCCATTTTCAGCCTTTTCTATACAAATCTTAAGAACTTCTCCAGGGGTAAAACATGGGAAAGAAGATTTCATTCAAAGCCGTCATGTAGCTGTCGTGATCACTGCCAGGATGTCTTGCAGTGAGGACAGAAATGGAGCTCCACTTTGAGCACATCTCAGGCGAAAAGAAAATGTACAGCTAGAGAACAGGGTAGGTAGGTTCCATGGTGTAAAAATGAAAAGGAAGCGTCATGGATAAAGCAGAGTTCTGACTAGATATAAAAGAACTCTGGCTGAATGTAGGCCTGGAAGATATATCAACACTCAAGGAATGTGAGGGAGGATGAAGAATTCAGGCAAGTCAAGGACAATTTGGCATTGAGTCCTTACTAAACTAACTCAGTATGTATTTTGGCTAGAAACAGATTTTACCAAAAAGTACACAAATGTGCCTAGAGAACCTTGGTCAGACACCAGCTACCTTTAATGACTATCAACATCCACTTTGAATAGATCTTCAATATAGCTGTATGAAAGCCACATTGTACTGGAGGAAGTAGCCAGTGTCTACAGGCTCTTGGAAGTCCTCTGTCTCAAGGACAAAGACAGCCAGATTTAACAAACTATTCTATAAGATGCCAGCTAGGTGTGAATGTCAGATAAACAGGGAAATTGTTTAGTATGAGCACAGCCCAAATGTTGCATGATCACAGAGTTGCATTAACAACTATTATATTTATTATACATCTGAAATTGACATTTGCAAATGCCTGCAGGGATATTACTACAGTTACTCATGTGCTCCTATCATCTAGGATTTTGCACACTTTGTAAATCAAGATATTTGTCAATAACATAAGATATGGATCTAAGGTGCCTTCTTCAGGAATGAAGGATGCAACCCATGCACTTTGCAGCTTTGATTCTATTTGCAACACAGTGAATAAACATGCGACAGATGTTCTGGAATCGGAATGCCATAGATGATAATAAAAGGGTCAAAAAGAGACTTGAAGGCAAATTGACTGCCACCCATACAGAGAGAGGCAACCCTGACAGGAAAAGTCAGCTGAACAAATATTTGACTAATTGTACTAGTCTCTGTCTGTCTTTGCCCCCAGAAAGTTTGTTAAAGGTTTATCTGGGTAAATGTACTTTTGCTTGGTGGTCTAGCAAGGACACACATAATGACGGTGAATTAGCTCTTTCCAGCTGTGTCACATTTTCCTCTAGAAGGAATTAGTTCCTTTAAGAATGGGTAAATCAAATTAAACAATCATTAAATCTTTACCTTGCACTACATCCACAAATACATTTTTCAGATGTGATGTTGAGTACATATTTTATAAGAAATGTTCAAGTAGACTTTAGAGGTTCTGTTGAACTGTTGAAATTAATTCACTCAAGCATTTTTCAGGGCCTGCTATGTACAGATTTCATTTGTATTAAAAATTAAAGGTCCTTGGATGAACAAAACAATTCCTGTGGTGAGAAAATACCTAAGGATTTCCTGACTGTTATCAATAATGGCAAAACTGGAGTAAATCCAAAAGTTCCATGACAGCACAATGAATAATTAGACTTTATGGCATTCAAGTAATGAAACATTTCTTCACCAACAAAAGGAACTAATTCACCCTAAACAAATCAACATGAATGCACTGTAAAACTCACGTTGCTGAAATCACAGACAAATACAAAAAGCACTATTCAATTCATATAAAATTTAAAATTTGGAAAAATCAAACAATATAATAATGCCTGAAGACAGATCTTGCATTGACAAAACTATAAAACAAAACAAACAATCAAGAAAATACAGTTTAAGAAGAGAGTAAATGGAGGCATTTGGTTAGGTGCCTCTGAAGTGTCCTGTGTCTTTAAAAAAAAAACAAAACTGTATCAAATACTTTATTCATGCTGGGCAGTGGTGGCGCACACCTTTAATCCCAGCACTCGGAGGCAGAGACAGGCGGATCTTTGTGAGTTCGAGGCCAGCCTGGTCTACAAGAGCTAGTTCCAGGACAGGCTCCAAAGCTACAGAGAAACCCTGCCTTGGCCTTTTAATAGGGCAGCCCTTAGGTGGACAGAGTAGACAGAACAGAAGGCTGAGGGAGAGAAGGCACTAGGGCAGACACCATGTTTATCCAGCCCAAGATGGTCTTTGGTTAGAATCTTCTCTGTAAGCCACGACCACGTGGTGATACACAGATTACTAAATATGGGTTAAACTAATATGTGTAAGAGGTTAAAACTAATGGGCTAGGCAGTATTTAAATGAACACAGTTTGTGTGTAATTATTCCGGATATAAGCTAGCCAGGGCCAAAAGCAGGCCCGTGGCTGGGAGCCAGATGCCGGGAAAACGGCCCCCCTCCTCAGCGAGGACACAGCCACTTGCTGACCAGCCAGCCTAGTTGAAGCATAGAATTCATGTTCAGAAAAACACTCTGCCTCAAAAAATAAGGTGGATATAAGGATGATATTTTGATATCACAATCTATGTTTACCAGCACATACATGTACACACACATAATCATACATATACATGAAATATCACACACACATACACACACACACACACTAATGATTAGAGAATCCACTAAGAGATAGATTTTCTATTTGAATATTCCAGAAATAGTCAGTCTTTAAAATGCCTTGCAAATTATTTTGCTAAAAAAGAGGTTTCCTTAGGCTTACTAATATTCTGGTATTTAGTGAAAAATTGAGGTAACCACCATTGTCATGGGAATATGGAGAGATGGGATCATCTCTAGAAAAATCTCTGTCCCCATTCAAATTTGGCTTTGTGTAATCACATCTTAGATAAGAAACCTGAACTTCTCGGTACACAAATTTAAACTAAAGACAATGAGTCAACAGAAATGCCATCTCCCTTCACATGACTGGTTTATTATCTGAGAGGAACCAACTGAATGTCAAACAAAATGAGGCATAAGACCACATGGATGAGACAATTCCCCCATTACACAGGTTATGCACCTTCAATGCAGACATGATCCATACTCAATTATAATATTGAGGTATCCTGCATTTAGATTAGAGCACTTTATTCATGGAATAAATTTGCATGTGTTGTAAAAAGTGGAAAATATTATTTTAAGCATATAAGTGGATTTAAGAGCAATAAACTCATAGAACCAAGAGAAAATGAAAAGGCAGTTGTGTCTGGCCTCAGACCTTGAAATATCGCTATAGAAAAGGTTGGAGCAGATGCTTCACAATCCTGGGGAAGGATAAGCAAGAGAGTGAATGGGATAGATGGATAGACAGCTGCGTTTATTGATACCATGATTTGATAAATACATATGTAAAATATTCAAAAGGATATGCAATAACAGTTAACACAGATTTACTTCTGATAATTGACATCAGTGGAGAGTGAGCCTTGACATACTTAGCTTTCATTTTCTATATAGCACGTTTTCACGCTGGGACTATATTTCTTTTTACAACGTAAATTATTAGGAAAAGTTTTAATGGGAAATAGTTTAGTGACATGCTATCGTGGGTCTGCTGTCAAATCGCTAACACTGCAATGTTTAATTTGTCGTAGCATTCCTCATGTTTTTATATTTTCATATTTCTTTTTAAAGTAAACACAACTTGCTTCCGGTCTACCCACCCCCACTGGAGAAG
>JAQHUG010000033.1:9667826-9682072 GCA_028555095.1 Dicrostonyx torquatus | reverse complement strand
TTTAGCCATTCTTTCTTCCCTATCACTGTAAACTAAACAAGGAAACAGAATTTTTGTCCAGCCTCGATTGTCCGTGGAAATCAGTTTGTCACTTGTCTGGAAACTTTCACAATCAACCTGAATGTCAATGTGTCACTGGGTCTCAGGACCTGCTCGCCCTTCCACCTTCCACCCTCTACTCTCCAGGCGTTTCAGCTCACGAATGAACACATGCTCATGAATACTCAGTCTTCAAGTTCTGCTTGTTTGTGACGTGCTCAAGTAGTACGTGAATCTCGACTGATACTCCCTTGCTTGGCTGTAGTCTTTAGGCAATTTGGGTAATTTTCTTAGTACCGTTGAAATCACTGCTTTATAGTTGTCTTATCTTGTTCAGCTGAAATCATAGAAGCTCATCTTCCTTTTGGCCTTGGAAGGTCGGAAAGAAGTTTCAGAAGTCTGATAAACTATTTTCTTTGTACCTGCCTCAACTTCTGTGACTTATATTCTTCCTCATCTAAGAGAAACTCCTTTTCAGTAGATTTCTAATCTGGACAAAAACAAACTGCCAGTCGCCAAATTGCTGCCCTGTGGCCCACAGACAATTTCTGGAATTTGGTTCTAACCTCTCTGTGTACCTCTAAATCAAAGGAAAAGGTGACAGAATAAGTCACTGTGGGTTGTCTGGCCTTATGAAAATGTCTTTGTATGTATGCACTTTCTAGTT
Organism: Dicrostonyx torquatus; assembly: GCA_028555095.1. Taxonomy (NCBI): domain Eukaryota; kingdom Metazoa; phylum Chordata; class Mammalia; order Rodentia; family Cricetidae; genus Dicrostonyx; species Dicrostonyx torquatus. The sequence goes on along the minus strand of JAQHUG010000033.1, from coordinate 9,681,366 downwards.
TTTCTTTGAGGGAAAGACTATAAAAGGAAATCTTATTAACAAGGTATTTCTCAAATGCCAAAGGAATGTTTGCACTATGGAGTATAATAAGAAATCCAGTCTTTATGGAAGAATAACATGGGAGGTACAATCTTTGACTATTTAGGAACCATTTTAAGTAGTACTCCACTAATTACCCGCATGTCTGCTACTGTTTATTTCACAAAACATAGAAGAGTATCTCCAAGTTAAGACTTTTATCAGTAAATAACTTTTGAAAAATATGAATTCTTTTTTAATTCACCATGATCAATAAACAAGCAAAAGTGGATAGAGAGAGAGAGAGAGAGAGAGAGAGAGAGAGAGAGAGAGAGAGAGAGAGAGAGAGGAGAAGAGAGGAGAGAGATGGGAAGAGAGAGGAAGTGTGCTTCAAATACACACATATTTCAAGATAATAGCCTGGCTACAGGGCTAGGCAGTAGGAAGCTACAAAAGCATCAATCATTTTCCCAGTTAGTAGCATCTGTGTTCTTTGGGGAGCACTTTGTGTGAGGTAGATTGTGCCCTTGTCCTCACCAGGGCAGAGTGGAAGCTGAGCAGGGAGTTTGTCTGGCCTGATCTGTGAGGGAAGGGAAGGGAGGGCAGACTTGGCCTGGCTGGCTTCACCACCCCCCTCCAGACTTGCCTTCTTTGTCTTTTTCCCTCTGTGACTCTTGCATGCATCAGCCAAAAGTTACCTCGTCTTCACACAAACACTGGGTAGGGCAACTAGATTTTCATGAGCAGCGCTACATCACTTCCTCTAGAATACTGGATTTTCAAGTTTGGGATCTGAAACTTGAAAAATAGAAGAAAACCTTAAGGTAGAAATCCTTCAAAATTGGCCTTTAGTTGCTCTCTTTTCCTCCCTTGTGCTTTATTAAAGAGGAAAATACGAGAGTAAAAATAGAATGTATTCATTGACAAGATGTCTGTTTTTTATTACTGTTTGTTCATCTAGCTAATATTCACTGCATGCAACTGTGTATTACTAAGTACTGTATGTAAATGTGTAGTGTACATATTGTATGTGTTAGAATAAATTAGATTTCTTAAATCTTGTGAGTTAGCCACTAAGTCAAATAAACGTTGTTATGGTAAGAAATAATCAAGACTCCATAATTTAGAAATGAGGGTCAGAAAGACTTCTCCTAGGGATTAACAAATATAAATACCTGAAAAATAATTGACTATTAGTCACAATATTCTGGGTGCACTATTCCGCCAAGTTTTCTCATCTAAAAATAGCTCTGCATATATCTACATAGATGCAAAATAAATGTAGTAGATAAGTGTGAACATTTGCCAATAGAAATTTTAATATTTCTAGGGTTAAAACCAATGTCATCCAGCAAACTCAACGTCTGCTAGCATTATGAGCATAGAACCCAAGTAAATACTTTATTATTTGATGTCAGTAGGGTTTGCTATAGTGACATAGTAGCGAAGACATCAATAGGAAGATATATCTTCTCCTAGCTCTGGGAAAGACATTGAAAATTGCAATGCGAGTGAGAGAGGGGAGCTGCATATTCTGGTAACTATGCTCAAACCTTCTGATCACACTGTTTGGGAGACATAAAACACAGGTGTATGATTTGTACCCACTGTCTTGCAGATTTAAAATCTAAAGCAGATTTTAGAACTCTGTTAGAAATCCATGAAATAGGCACAGATTCTCACCTTTGGAGTCAAAAGGAAAATAAAGCTTAATGTTTAACCAGGTTTCCTTGCACTTTGTAACAAGCTCCTGCAGCAGCAGACTTGTCTGAGGTGAGCCTGCTGCCTTGGAGAGTACTTCCACGGTGAGTCTCCTGCATGAAGAAGAATGCAAAGGAAAACAGGAGGCCTGTGAAGGTAAGAACTTGTAAGTGACAGGGTTCAGAATACAATACCCCAAAATATGACTACTTGGCATTCACAAAAAGAGCAGAACCCAGAAGATCCCTCTTTCTTTTGCTCTTTTTCCCCAAGCAGGCCATAAAAGAGCACCTGGGCTTCCTCTAGGGTCAGTCACGAGACTTACAATGGGGGAGGAGTCTTCCTGTACCTGGACAAATGAGAAAATTCTTAGCTGGGACAGGGAAGAACATGATCTGAACAATTTCTGCAAATCCCCTGTTAGCCACCATTTCATCATCTCCTCTGTCCAATCATTCTGCATGACTCTCCACATTCCATCAACCACACACAAGATCAGTTATTTCTCTGGGTATTTATTTCCCATGAAGATTTCTGTGTCACCAAAACTCATATTAAATACATTTATGTGATTTTCTCTTAATCTGTCTTTTGTTGTAGGAGCCTCAACCATGAACTAAGCAACAAGTGAAAAAAAACTGAAGTTTTTTGTGCACACAGTAGGAAAATACTAAACCCTTTTAGATGTAAAAATTCTAATTCTGGTTGCATTCAGAAAGAAAGAAAGCTACTTTCATGTTTCGAGTTTGTGTTTTAAGTTGTATAAATAGCATTAGTTGTGTAGTGTCCATATGTAAAACAACATACATTTTAAAGATATTTGCTATTATTTATTTATTGCTTAAATGGCTATATACTTTTAATACAGAATACTTGTGTTTCACGATTCCTTGTTATAAGCCCTCATCAATGCAATGGGGACTTTTCCATTGTTACCTTTGTACAAAGCCAAGTAATTTTTTGTTCTATAAAAATGTACAACTTAAATTCCCCCCATACAAATGCATATAAAACTATTGTCCAATCACTGAAGAATATCTATTTGAAGAGAACTAAAACTTAATTACAAAAGACCTGTCAATCACGTCTTTACTCTCAGCCCAGCATGAGGAAAATACCTTTGCAATGACAATTCTCGAGACAAAGCTCTTTAGTGTTACTATTTAAAGATCTCTATGGGGAGCAATTCTTGGGCCCTGACAATGAACTTCTTCCAAGTCATAAGCATGAACCAGGGCCCTTTGAAAGCACTTCTTAAGTAGATTTGCAACAGACTTTCAGGAAATGAATATTACTTTCATTTTCAACAGGGGGTCTATGCTGTCATCACAAAAATAAGCTGCTGTGCCTTCTCACATACTCTTTTCTGCATTCCAAATACTAGAAAGGCCACAGCTATATTTGAATATTAAATGACACAGAAATCACATTCATTTTCAGTTCTAAAAAATAGGATTTCACAGGACCGTCAGGACTGTTTCGCAGAAAAACCCTGTCTAGAAAAACCAAAATAGTAATAACAATAATAAAATAAAATTAGAATTTTATAAAGTAGTTCTAGTAAGCGGAGTGTGTTATCCTTGAGGTAAAATCTTTAAAATAATAATATGCTAATATACATATTTCAAGTTTTGACAGTAAATATATCATGAATAACCAATACACAACATCTTTCTATAGTTAGCATTCTAATAACTGCAAATAGCATGATTAAGGTTCATAGTCTATTTTTACATTTGGCTTAAATGGTAGAATTCTTAATTAAAAAATGTTTGGTATATTATATTTTTCCGAGTTTCTTTAAAGATCTCTTAAAACAGACATACTATGTCAAATTTGCCACGAGTGACACTTAAAAAAGAGCTTACTTAGTAAATGGCCAGTCTGACATCTTGTTTGTCATTTTAGAGATGGAAGTTGAGCTTTTTCTGAATATCAAACACAACTTCAGAGAACTTAAGAGAGCAGCCAGAATTGGCCTTTCCTATGTGGAAGCAAATCCCTATCGGCTTGTTCTTTCCTCACTGGCAGATGCTGGCCAGCAGGGAAATGTTCACTTTCCCCTGTCACAGGGGGGATTGAATCACGCCTTCCTTGGTATCGTCTTTGGTAACTCATGGAGGTCATTTTGTCCTCAGTTTTCCTCATAACAGGAAAAACATAGAGTTATACATGCGACTTTCATTGCCATTGATGGTTTTGACTCATCCCAACCAGCTGAGCTGATGGAGAAAAAGGGCTGAGCAGTTAGGGTTGCTCAAATCCAAGTACCTAAGACCAATCAGTTCTTCCTTAGTCACAATTTCTGCAACCTTCTGGTCTTCTCAGAGCCAAACCCTCTGTTTATCTGAGTCCTCTGACATAGCACCCTCCCTTAAAAAAAACAGAAGAAAGCAAACGTTCCCCCAAAACCCTTGTCATGGAAAATACCTTTAACCTGAGCCCAGTCAGTTATGCATCTCCCCTGTATGGTCTGTAAAACAAGAGGAAAATGTATATGCCCACTTATTCTATGCATTCTGCTTCTGTACATTTCTTAAGACGCAAGCTTTTAATGATTCAGAGTTCAATAACAATGGAAGATGATAGGATGAAAAGCCTGTATCTTTGAGGCCCAGTCACCTAGCCTCTCCTAGGACCAAAATCTGCCAAAGATATTTTAGACGTACCACATAAACAAGTGCACAATCATTCTTTCTCATCTCAAAAAACAGCAAAGCTTTACACGAGGCTGCAAAGCTGCTCTTCTCATTGAAAAAATGTATCTTAGGCATAATACAAAGCAACAAAGGGTTATATTTTCCTTTTGCAATTACGTGGCAGAAACTATGAATTTCCCGTAACATCACCTGAACTTACTGATGTACAGCTAGCTTGTCTCCAAACGTTGACTATTGTAAATAGCACTGCAATTGCTGTATTTATACGTAACTTCACATATGTAAATGCTCGCCCCATGGGCTAAATGAGTTCCCGTTCGTGGGTTTTAAACATAACTGGTATACGGGTGTGAACTTAACAGATGTGTACAAGTCGTACTCTCACCAACACACCGGCGCTTGACAGTACACAGCCTGAAGAAAACTTCTGCTGAGTTTCTCAGAACTTCGTAATTCCTGTTACAAGATGGCACCTTTTCAAGTATGAAATTGCTTATGATGGTTTTGCTCTGATCTCTGTGTTCTTCTGCATCTCCTATTTTCTTACATTCTCCTTTTCTTTCTTTACACAGATTTCAACCATTGCCAAGTCCTACCAGTGTGTTTTCTAAAGACTAATTTTTGGAAGCTTTTCATATGTAAGGATGGCTCCTGTGATATGTATTGCAACATGTGAGCCATGCAGAAAATACCTTTTCATATGATTCATTAAGTGTCATGTTTGTGGCCTCTGGTTTTTGTAATGTATTTAGAAAGTACCCACTTCCTCACTCTGCTTTATTCCGCATGAAGATGATTCGTATATTTTCTCCTCTTTTTAAAAAATTTGTTTTAAAGTTTGCTTACATGGAATATACATATTTATACATATACAATATACATATATTACTACCTATTGTATTATTTTTATATATTTTTATCATTTTATTACTATTGTAAGGGGGTCTTGTTTTTGTTAGATCAATTAACTTATTGCTTTAATTTGTGAAATCTATTAATTTGTGTATATTAATCTTCAAGTTATTTACTGAATTCTCTGGTGGGTTATTAATTAATTGTCCTGGGATTTTCACATGTACAATTGTATTATCTCTAAGTCCTAACAACTTAACCTCTTCCTAACTCATATTTAAACCTGAATTTTTTTTTTGTCTTTTGTATTTAAAACCTCAGGGGAAAGAATTAGACAATCATGTACTGGTAGGCATTCGGGCCTCTTACATTTTAGGTGGTCTTCTAATTTCTAATATTATCAGTTTCCTTCTATTCACTTGTACCTTCTAATTTCAAAAACCCTCTGAGATAGCACATCCTCCATCCACTCCTCTGAAAGAGCACATGCCCTCCATCCCCTCCTCTGAGAGAACAAACGCCCTCCACCCACTCCTCTGAGAGAACACACGCCCTCCATCCCCTCCTCTGAGAGAACACACGCCCTCCATCCCCTCCTATGAGAGAACACACGCCCTCCATCCCCTCCTCTGAGAGACCACACGCCTCCCATGGGAGACTCTTTACATTCAATATCTGTTTTTCTTAAGCCATTTTTGGTGTTGCTCTTGAGATTACCAATGTTTTCAAGTCACTCTAATTGGTCATTCTTTCTTAAAACATTCAACTCTTTAAATTTTATAATGCTACATTTACATTTTTGGCAAACCCTTGTCTCTTTTACTACTAAAGCTTTCCTTCTATATATAATTCAAATATGTCCAGCTCTGCGGGTAACACTTTATCTTTCTGTGGCATGCTCATAAATGATCTTGTAGACTTACATGATAGGAACTTTATCATAACTACTGTGGACTTCTTTCCCTACAGCATCTAAATTCAACCAATCCTTTTCTGATTTGTTTGAGTAAATTTGGATTTAATTTCTGAGTGATCACATGATCTACCATCCCTTCTTACTTCAATTCATGTATTCACTTAACTGAACCCTGATATAGTTAATTCAATTCACAAAGGGGACTCCTACCCTGCATGCTCATGCTGTCTATAGAAGTCAGGTATAAAAGGTTATAATGGAAAATTGATGATGCTCTTTCTCAACTAAGAGTTTTTTAAAGGGTTGCTTCCCATTACTGATGGCTGAAACCCAAAATGCTTAGCCTGACTTTTAAAATTTTCGTTTACCTAGTTCCTTTCTACCTTGTTAGTCTTTCAGTACATTGCTTTAAAAATTGTTTTGACTAATTACTGTCTCTGTAGTATCATACTTGCCACCCCCATCCACATCCCCCCCTTTTTCATCTCCCTGAGCAAACAGCAGTGGGAGGCTTTTGTAGCGAAGGAAGTCACGCTCTTCATTGATGGAGTCACTGTTGAGTGACTCATACTCCAGTGAACAAATTCTCACACTCATGTTCATGAGAGATGCCCTGGTTAAACCCAGTGAGTCACAAAGTGAAAGCAAGTAAGTAAAATAATGGGACAGGATAGGGACTTTGGAGGGGCAGACTGGTGGGTGTGAAGGAGGATAAGAGATCAGGAAGTATGACCAAAACATAAATGTGTACACCGTTGTATACTTGTATACATGAATACAATTGCAAAGAAATGATTAGTAAAAATAATAAGTTACATCATTGTTTTATGCTGTATTGTCATTGTAGAGCAAGAAAAATAAAAGAAATATTTGGCCAACCAAGACACCATCCAGACCAGGAAGCTACTTCCTCCTTGGACTGGTACTCATAGCTTTCCCCTCTCTCCCCAGAGCTGCTGTCTGCTCCACTTCTGCAGGAGCTAAATAGACACATGCCTTTCTAGAGAGGCTTCTAAAACCCTCTGCTGACCATGACACTTCTTGCTCAGCTCCAAAGGCTTCCTAGAAATCTGTAAGGTTAAATATGTTTTTACTTTCTGATTCCCCTGTCAGTACTGCCCAGTGTCAGATATCAACAGAAAATGTGTTGACAGAGGAATCTGTAAATTTCAATTTGCAGACATCCAGCCCAGGTGATTGAGAGCACAGGCAAGAGCAGAGCTGGCAGGCAGATGTTTCCACTCTTAACTTTTCAAACTAATCAGATTCCTGACTTTTACATCAACCCTTTCATGATATGCACATGTACACGAAGATGTTGTTAATGAAGAGTTAATGGCAATGTATTGTAAGGGTGTTAAGGTAAATAACGGTTCTTCAGTAAAGCCATTTTAGGCCCACATTAATCTTGATTCATCAGTATATACCCTCTACCATCCTGTGTCTTTCTTTATAGCATTAACAAAACTAAGACCAAGTAATAAATCACATAATTATTGATTTAATATCTGTCTCCCATGCTAACCTCAAAGTCAGTGAAGAGAAGGGTCTATGTGTCTTATTCATGACTACCAAATGAAGCATGGGCAGTCTATATTAAATATTGTTAAACACATGAAGTGTCTCTTATATCATAGAATTTGAAAGAGTAGTTCTCTCATTCATTGTCAATGGTTCTTCTAGGGGCAAAACATTTACTAGTTCAGTGCAGTTACTTTTCATTAGGCAAAAAGGTCAGTTCCTCAAGGATTTCACTCACGTTATTAATTCAGAAAGGACTTTTAGTTTTTCTGGGTAAGTGAATTTAAAGTAAAACGTCTATGGATTTTTTTTGAGACCCTAATATGCTTCACCGTAATTTAAGACATTGTGAAGATGGAATTGAAGTGTGGAGGCAAATTTAAGGGTTAGGCGGCATTTCTTTGACCCACCCAAAGGGAACAAAGAAATATCAAGAACAAAGACAAATCCTGAGATGTAGTAGGAAGGAGGCCGCTTGTTCTTCCTGGCTGCCCAGGTAGCTTAGCCCAAAAATAACCACACAGAAATTGTGTTCATTAAATCACTGCTTGGCCCATTAGCTCTAAGTTCTTTTTGGCTAACTCTTACATCTTAATTTAACCCATTTCTAGTAATCTGTGTATCACCACATGGTTGTGGCTTACTGGCAAGGTTCTGTGTCTGACTCTGACGGTGGATCCATGGCATCTTGCTCTTTCTGCTTTCTTCCTCACAGAATTCAGTTCTGTCTTCCCTGCCTACCTAAGTTCTGCCATATCAACAGGCCAAGGTAGTTTCTTTATTCACTAATGAAAGCAACACATAGACAGAAGAACCTCCCACACCGTTTCCTCTTTTCTGTTTAAACAAAAAGGAAAGCTTTAACTTTAACACAGCAAAACTACATATAACAAAACAGGAATCAAGCAAGAACTACAGTTACAATATTTATATCTACTTTATCTTTTATCATAACTAAGGAAAACTATAACTATAAATTCTTCAACTCTGTCAAAGACTTCAGAAGGATATAATATTACCTAAGTAAATAAGAAGTGCATTGCAAGCAACTTCCAAAATTCTAGAACTGACAAGAGACATCTTGCTGCCTGGACAATCACCCAAAGTTCTTCTGTATCANCACGCCCTCCATCCCCTCCTCTGAGAGAACACACGCCCTCCATCCACTCCTCTGAGAGAGCACACGCCCTCCATCCACTCCTCTGAGAGAACACACGCCCTCCATCCACTCCTCTGAGCGAGCACACATCTTTTCTCTACTGCTTGAGATAGATAGTCCAACTACTTGCTTTATCAAAGCTATCAACCTTATTCTTCTTCCTCTTGTCTCCTTTATGTTTCTATTCACTATTGGTTTCCATCCAGCTTGTAGCCCCACTGCTGGAAAATGAGCTGCACTGGAAGGGACCAAGTTCCAGAGGACACAGTGGCACCAGTGTATGGGGTAATGACTAAACTACTGCCCAAGCTTTATTAGTGCCAGATGTAATTCGTGTCCAGCGTCTACATGAATAGTGTCCTCTGGATTCCCTCCACAGCTCCACTTGGTGCCTTGTCTTTGACTGCTGGACTGCGGTCTGGTTTGTTACTCCTCCCATGGGAGACTCTTTACATTCAATATCTGTTTTTCTTAAGCCATTTTTGGTGTTGCTCTTGAGATTACCAATGTTTTCAAGTCACTCTAATTGGTCATTCTTTCTTAAAACATTCAACTCTTTAAATTTTATAATGCTACATTTACATTTTTGGCAAACCCTTGTCTCTTTTACTACTAAAGCTTTCCTTCTATATATAATTCAAATATGTCCAGCTCTGCGGGTAACACTTTATCTTTCTGTGGCATGCTCATAAATGATCTTGTAGACTTACATGATAGGAACTTTATCATAACTACTGTGGACTTCTTTCCCTACAGCATCTAAATTCAACCAATCCTTTTCTGATTTGTTTGAGTAAATTTGGATTTAATTTCTGAGTGATCACATGATCTACCATCCCTTCTTACTTCAATTCATGTATTCACTTAACTGAACCCTGATATAGTTAATTCAATTCACAAAGGGGACTCCTACCCTGCATGCTCATGCTGTCTATAGAAGTCAGGTATAAAAGGTTATAATGGAAAATTGATGATGCTCTTTCTCAACTAAGAGTTTTTTAAAGGGTTGCTTCCCATTACTGATGGCTGAAACCCAAAATGCTTAGCCTGACTTTTAAAATTTTCGTTTACCTAGTTCCTTTCTACCTTGTTAGTCTTTCAGTACATTGCTTTAAAAATTGTTTTGACTAATTACTGTCTCTGTAGTATCATACTTGCCACCCCCATCCACATCCCCCCCTTTTTCATCTCCCTGAGCAAACAGCAGTGGGAGGCTTTTGTAGCGAAGGAAGTCACGCTCTTCATTGATGGAGTCACTGTTGAGTGACTCATACTCCAGTGAACAAATTCTCACACTCATGTTCATGAGAGAGGCCCTGGTTAAACCCAGTGAGTCACAAAGTGAAAGCAAGTAAGTAAAATAATGGGACAGGATAGGGACTTTGGAGGGGCAGACTGGTGGGTGTGAAGGAGGATAAGAGATCAGGAAGTATGACCAAAACATAAATGTGTACACCGTTGTATACTTGTATACATGAATACAATTGCAAAGAAATGATTAGTAAAAATAATAAGTTACATCATTGTTTTATGCTGTATTGTCATTGTAGAGCAAGAAAAATAAAAGAAATATTTGGCCAACCAAGACACCATCCAGACCAGGAAGCTACTTCCTCCTTGGACTGGTACTCATAGCTTTCCCCTCTCTCCCCAGAGCTGCTGTCTGCTCCACTTCTGCAGGAGCTAAATAGACACATGCCTTTCTAGAGAGGCTTCTAAAACCCTCTGCTGACCATGACACTTCTTGCTCAGCTCCAAAGGCTTCCTAGAAATCTGTAAGGTTAAATATGTTTTTACTTTCTGATTCCCCTGTCAGTACTGCCCAGTGTCAGATATCAACAGAAAATGTGTTGACAGAGGAATCTGTAAATTTCAATTTGCAGACATCCAGCCCAGGTGATTGAGAGCACAGGCAAGAGCAGAGCTGGCAGGCAGATGTTTCCACTCTTAACTTTTCAAACTAATCAGATTCCTGACTTTTACATCAACCCTTTCATGATATGCACATGTACACGAAGATGTTGTTAATGAAGAGTTAATGGCAATGTATTGTAAGGGTGTTAAGGTAAATAACGGTTCTTCAGTAAAGCCATTTTAGGCCCACATTAATCTTGATTCATCAGTATATACCCTCTACCATCCTGTGTCTTTCTTTATAGCATTAACAAAACTAAGACCAAGTAATAAATCACATAATTATTGATTTAATATCTGTCTCCCATGCTAACCTCAAAGTCAGTGAAGAGAAGGGTCTATGTGTCTTATTCATGACTACCAAATGAAGCATGGGCAGTCTATATTAAATATTGTTAAACACATGAAGTGTCTCTTATATCATAGAATTTGAAAGAGTAGTTCTCTCATTCATTGTCAATGGTTCTTCTAGGGGCAAAACATTTACTAGTTCAGTGCAGTTACTTTTCATTAGGCAAAAAGGTCAGTTCCTCAAGGATTTCACTCACGTTATTAATTCAGAAAGGACTTTTAGTTTTTCTGGGTAAGTGAATTTAAAGTAAAACGTCTATGGATTTTTTTTGAGACCCTAATATGCTTCACCGTAATTTAAGACATTGTGAAGATGGAATTGAAGTGTGGAGGCAAATTTAAGGGTTAGGCGGCATTTCTTTGACCCACCCAAAGGGAACAAAGAAATATCAAGAACAAAGACAAATCCTGAGATGTAGTAGGAAGGAGGCCGCTTGTTCTTCCTGGCTGCCCAGGTAGCTTAGCCCAAAAATAACCACACAGAAATTGTGTTCATTAAATCACTGCTTGGCCCATTAGCTCTAAGTTCTTTTTGGCTAACTCTTACATCTTAATTTAACCCATTTCTAGTAATCTGTGTATCACCACATGGTTGTGGCTTACTGGCAAGGTTCTGTGTCTGACTCTGACGGTGGATCCATGGCATCTTGCTCTTTCTGCTTTCTTCCTCACAGAATTCAGTTCTGTCTTCCCTGCCTACCTAAGTTCTGCCATATCAACAGGCCAAGGTAGTTTCTTTATTCACTAATGAAAGCAACACATAGACAGAAGAACCTCCCACACCGTTTCCTCTTTTCTGTTTAAACAAAAAGGAAAGCTTTAACTTTAACACAGCAAAACTACATATAACAAAACAGGAATCAAGCAAGAACTACAGTTACAATATTTATATCTACTTTATCTTTTATCATAACTAAGGAAAACTATAACTATAAATTCTTCAACTCTGTCAAAGACTTCAGAAGGATATAATATTACCTAAGTAAATAAGAAGTGCATTGCAAGCAACTTCCAAAATTCTAGAACTGACAAGAGACATCTTGCTGCCTGGACAATCACCCAAAGTTCTTCTGTATCACTGGGGCGTGCAATCTTCAGCCTCCAAGCCCATAGTATCCAGCAGACTTTTCCATGAAGCAGAAAATTTCAAAGACAGGTCTGCCTATATTGTCAGTTTGACAGTCATTTTCTTCTGTATCCTGCAGAATGTCTTGCAGACTCTTTCATGAAGCAGGAACCCCGAAGGATCATCTCACCTTTAGGCAAGTTCAGCGGTCATTTATCTGTGGGTATTGCATGTTCAGCTAAGCAGTCTCTTGGCCAAATGCCTAACCAATTCCATAAGGAGTCTCTTCAGTGCCCATCATTCTTTTGAAGTAGCTTGGTGCTGCCAGGAGCAGATATATATCTCATTGTCATGAAAAGTCCTAAATTTTAAAACATTTAAATGCCATATTCTGAAGGTCTCTGAAAGATTTGGAGAGTATATATCTTACTGAAATATAGTTCTATACATCTAGAAAATCTAGCTAATGTAACTACAAGCTTGACCATTATAGATAAGTATCTATTAACTTATATTTCTATATTATACATTACATTTTTAAATGAACGACATAAATACAATACCTTAATCAAGGGCAGAAATATACATATACCATATAACAAATTTACCTTAAATTTGTATCTATAAACCAAGATCTATACCAATGCAAATCTCTATAGCATATTCCCCTTTAAATATAAACATTGATAAACAATATTTGGGAATATGGGTGTAATCTTGTCCATACTACTTTCTGCTGATTGGAGGTGCTGTTAATCAGGTCTTTAATGGTGTATCCTGTGTGTTAGGTTCATCTCAGTCAGCAGTTGGGTGAAATAACTTTTTGAGGAGTGTTCAAGGTGACCTTTCAGAGGGTCTTATTCTATGAAACCATATTGGTCTGGAAACAATCCACAGGTTCTCGTCTTCTGTGAAAACAAAAGAAGAACCTCTTTTCCAAAACAACCTGTTCTTAGACCGAAATTCTGAAGTCAATATACTTTTATAATATACATGCTGGTTTAGCTTAGCAGCCCATACAATAAAATTTTTCTCTGTACTTAGCTCCTTCACAGTCAAAAAATTCAAAGAAAACACAATAATATACATAATCCAGACTCGCTGTGAATTTTCCATCTTTATGTGGCTTATTTTTCTTTACTCTCTTTAATCTATGATTATCTATACTCTGTCTTTTTAAAGATTTTACCGTTTTTAAAAGCATTAAATTTATTTTATGACTATCTATACTCTTTTTCTTCTCACTTCCAAGCCTACATATATTTATTTAACACTGTGTCCCATTTAGAGGTCTTTTATGTCTGAATCTGTCCTATTGTGAATCTGTAATTCTTTACTGTCCAGGAGCACTTCTTAAAATGCTAAGCACTTCTTAAAAACTT
>JAQHUG010000033.1:9637862-9666181 GCA_028555095.1 Dicrostonyx torquatus | reverse complement strand
AATTCTAGTACTCAAATGGTTAATCTATCTTTAACATGTGAATTGCACCAATACTCTTCATTCCTCTTCAGTTGCAGAGGCAATAATTATCTAACTATAGGTTATGACTTGTAGGAGAGATGGGAAATGGTGTTCCCAGTAGTGAATGTTTCAGTTACTTCAGAGAAGAAAGGGTTGCAAGTTAAATTAGAAGGCAAAAGCTAGATCATCTAGAAGCATCTTGATATGTTTTCAAGGAATTTGAGAAAAAACATGAACTGAGGATAGCACATGCAGGATTGAGAAGAAAAAAAATCTGGGATGATCTACAAAGTTCTCAATTATGCTCACAATAGATTGCACAGCTTTGAGAAACTGAAGTGGAAGTTCGGTAACACAAAATCTCAGGAATTAAGCCTGGCATACTGTTGAGATTTTTATCAAACAACTTGACCTAGGTCAGGAATGTTGAATGCCATAAGTGAGGGACAATGAAATATATAGGCGTTGTTGAGTACATTTTTGAAAAATTTGCCATGACATCCATTCTGGATAGGAAAGCAGACAAGCAAGAATGTGGGTAAGAACATTGAGATGCATTAGAAAACAAACCCTGAAAGATAAAGATCAATTCAACATTGATGACTGACAAGAAAAAAAGAACTAAGTCAGAATTAGACCTTAAATCAGAAATTTTTACTAAAGACCAAAGGTTCACACAGTGAGAAGGTATGGAAGCTCTAAAGCTAAATAGTTTTTGTAGAAGCAGAATAGGAGAATGTACTCAGCATTCTAATAGCAGTGTGGTTGTTCAATGCAGGCTACAGAAGAGTGGTATAGAAATAGACTCAGCCCTATTCTAGGAAACCTGAGCTGAAGGAAATGGAACATAAACCAGACACTTTCTTTGAGGATAGGAGACATAAGAAAATTTCTGAGACACTAATTCATTTCATTTTGAAGGGAAGGGATGATAGTAAGGGCAAAGACATGAGGATGTTTGTTCCTAGTGGCGTGATGGTCCTAAAGGGATCAAAGACAAAGATGGCGTAGAGTCTGCTGGTAGGGAGATGTGCTTAGAAACAAGCTGAGGTTTCTGCCTCTTTGAACACTGTGAAAAGGAATAAAAGGAGGTGGAAGGTCCAGTAGCATTATCATTGATAGACTTTCAACTATGAATTATACTTTTGCATTGTTCGTTCTACAGTGGAACTTATATGGCTAAACTCAAGGTGATAGGGCTGGATTTCTTTTAGGTGGCCCTAGGAGTAATGCCTGTTTTTGGTTTTAGTCGTGCATTATTTCTTAGTGCATATTTTCTTTCTTCTATCTTCGAAGTAAGGATATAGCCTCTCTCTGATCATTCTAAGGCATCATCTTCTGTCTCATTTTCTGTCTTCTTTGGCTTTTAAGGATGTTGTGATTACACGGTACCCACCTGGATAATGCAGGGGCACCTCAACATTTGTAAAGTCAGCCAGTGGTAACCTAAATTCCATCCACAGATCTTTCACCTTTGCCATGTAACCTTCTGTGTTTCTAGGTTTAGAAGATGGTGTGTTTCTAGGTTTTGAAGATTGTCACGTGATTGAAGATTGGTACC
This sequence comes from Dicrostonyx torquatus, assembly GCA_028555095.1. Classification (NCBI taxonomy): domain Eukaryota; kingdom Metazoa; phylum Chordata; class Mammalia; order Rodentia; family Cricetidae; genus Dicrostonyx; species Dicrostonyx torquatus. The sequence continues at coordinate 9,664,599 of JAQHUG010000033.1, read as the reverse complement.
TAAAGTAAACTGATGAGGTTTTCAAATTGTAAAGATAAAGATGCATACTGTTAGTAATAAAAACCGGTAGAGTTTATCAGAACAGTTTTCAAGATTGGAATGGCATTGCTGGGAACAGGAACCTGATCAGACTGCTCCAAGTTTGCTGTGATCAACAAGAAATCCCCAAGTTTATGTTTAAAATACCTCGGTGGCTAATAACAACTCAACCTCAATCAGAACTAATGTCTCCTGGATTTTGTGTCGGACCAGTTCTTAAGGTGTTACACAAACTAAAGCAGCTTTACTACTCTGAAGGATGAATAATCGTTTTCCTTACTTTCACCTGAGGAAACTCAGAGAATTAGTAACTTAGCAAAGACCACAAACTGGGAGACGGTGAACTGAATCCCTTGCAGCAATTGCTTTTAACATCAATTACAATTATCTATCCTTATGTGCATCTTTCTGGGTTGGTGTATGTGGAGTCACTGATGAATATCATTATGAATTAGATATCAAAGGACAATTTAGAAACAATATTTGAGGTTGGTCAGGAACTAGTGAAGCCCCAAGGGAGAGCAAAGTGACTTCATTACATGCCTATAGAGCCTATAGGGACGGATGATATCAATGGGCTTTCTTAGTTCAGTATGATTGAAACACAATTGCAAAAGCACCTACAGGTCTAGTCTCTCTCTTTTTCCATTCTATTGAGAAAAAAACCTATTGATTATTGGCAGTTGGAAAGAAATTGTACAATATGCAAGGTAACAAATTAAGACTTAAAAGTGATAAAATTTACCCTAAAACTGCCTAATAATGCATGAAACCATCCATTCATTGCATGGCTTCAGTTTGTGTAGTTTCTTCCTCTCCAGGTTCTCTGATCGTTAATCACCTCCCACCTTTACACGTTTTCTTACTTGATTTCAGTGCTTTCCCTTTTGCTCTCCCCGCCCCATTTCTTTGTCCCTTCGCTTGCTTCTCTCCACCGTCTATAGTGTTATTTCCTATCTACTAATGTCCTACTCAAGCCTCTATGGAGATCCAGAATTTTGTTTTACAACACTAAAGTTTTCTTGAATTATTCAAGACAGATCTCTCTCTCTCTCCTCTCTCCTCTCTACACTCTCCTCTCTCCTCTTTCTCTTTCTCTCTATAATGCTGACCTCAAATCCACAGAGATCCACCTGCCTCCCAAGTGTTGGATTGAAGGTCTGTGTGCCCACACCTGTCTTAACTTAAACGGCTCTGTTTCATCTGGGTGAAGTGTCTTCTCTTGCTGCTCCTTAAATCTACCTTGCCAAATTCCCACTTGCAATTTCCCCCAGATGGCCTGATGCCCCATGCATCTTTACCTCCTTCCCATTTTGCTCTCACTTCCTTAGCAAATATAATCTTGTTACTTTCTTACTCAAAATTTTTGTTGTTGTTGTTGGTTTTGTTTCTTGTTTTTATAGACAGGGTTTCTCTATGTTGCTTTGGAGCCTGTCCTGAAACTAGTTCTTGTAGACTCGGCTGGCCTTGAACTCACAGAGATCTGCCTACCTTTGCCTCCCAAGTGCTGGGATTAAAGGCATCCACCACCATCACCACCAGGCAACTCAAAATTTTTAAATTGTTCCCATGAGCTCAAATAAAACCCAATATTCTTTACAAAATTTAAAAGATCTTAGGGGTGGTGGCTCATGCCATCACTTTTGGGCAGGATTGCCAAGACTATGAGTTCAGCTTGGGCTACACCATAAGACTCAGTAACCAAATATCCCAGCCCCTCCCAACCCAACCAGAAATCTCTGCCAACCTCAGTCCATTTTAATCTTCAGTCTTATATCCCTTATGCACTACCCTCTAGCATCACAGAAATAATGCTCGTGGTTTTCAGAACGTATAATGTATAATGGCATGCCATGTGTCTGTAACATCCCCTGTCTATCCTCTTTTTGCTATCTCTTTCTCTCTCTTGGTTTTTTGAGACAGGGTTTCTCTGTGTAACAGTCCTAGCTGTCCTGGAACTAGATCTTACAGACCAGGCTAGGCTTGATTCACAGAGATCTGCTGCCTCTGCATTCCAAGGACTGGGATAGAAGGTGTGCACCACCACCACCCAGCTTCTCCTCTCATTTTTGTGACAAACTCCTAACCATGCTTTAAAACTGTACAAACATTGTTTTTACTGTGAAGCTTTCCCAGTCTTTTTAATGTGGAACTTTGCCTTCCCTCTCTGTTCTCTTTATAGTATGCATCTTCAAGTGAAAACCGTCATTAGTATTAGGGCTAGTTCAACTATGTCTGTTAATCAAACCTACTTTTTAACACATCAATCGTGTGGCATAGCTCTTCTTTCTGCTAGAATATATCCCCTTTCCAGATATATTCTTTGGAATGCTAGCATTACTACAGAAGTGTAGCAAAGTACAAGTATGGTTTATCAGTAGTCAGATGTGTGAAATGAACGTTTGCTGTTATTGCTGGCTTGATAAATCTAAATGTTTTCTAAATAATTTATTATTTCAATAATGAGTCATAGGTGCAGACAATATGTATAAAGGAAATAAATCACTGAGCTGAGAAGTGTGTATTTGATTTTTAACGTATCTACGTGTATACCATAACATCAACATAATTTCATTGCTTTTCAAGACCACCTCTGATAAATGTAGTGTGCTGCCAAGAAAGTAGGGCCAGTTTTGCCCTTTTGATTTGTCCCTTCTATTTTAATCTATTGGTTTATTGATGGATTAATGTTGGCACTGCAGTATTCAAACAGTTTTATATAGAGGAAAACAGCCGTTGTAAGTTCAGATATGAAGAAATAGTCATAGAAAACCTGAGTGTCAGTAGAGGTCTAATAAGGGAGGCAGAAACTATTTAAATGCGATAAATTCATAGAGGAAAATATTGCACAGGGGTTTAAAGGAGTCTCTACATTTTTTTAAAAAAGAGGAGGTATTGTGAAATCTCCTAAAGACAGGGACTTATCTGCTAGGAAGGAAGTTATTATCACCTTTAGAGTACTGGGAACAAGGGTGAAGTTTGTTATCAGAACTCAGAAGTCCAGAGGAGAAATGAGAAGCTCAGGACTGGCCCTCTGAGGAATGGGAACAGCTTGGCTAGAGCTGGTGTTTTTGGAAGGTCATGAAAAGTCTGATATTTAAAGTATAAAACTGAAGGTCTGGAAACAAATCCTAATGACAAGAATGTCACTGAGGGGATGCTGTGAGGGGCAAGAAATGAGTGCACAGAAACAAGCCTAGGAATCTAGTGACTTAGCGGTAAAACCTACGAGAAAGCCCATTTATTGGTCAGGGAGACGTGTAGACTGCAGAATTCCAGCCCTAATAGGACATCCCTAAAGTACAGAATATTGTACATATATGGTGGAGAGACAATGGTTGAAAGCAGCATGAGAGCCGACTCAGTAATTGAAGTGCTTGCTGAGTATACATGAAGACCTGAGTCTAGATCTCCACCACCCTCACCCAGAAAGCAAAGAACCAGATGTTTTCTCCAAGTGCCAGAGGAGCAGACACAGAAGGATGGAGGGATCTCTAGAGACCCCTGGTTAAGCTGTTCAGCTTATTAGATGTGTTCCAGTTTAGCGGGAGGTCCTGTCTCCAAAAAAAGTGTTGAGGAAGATATCCAATACTGATCCCTGCCTCCACATGCATGTGCTCACATGTATATACTCATATACTCACCCCCTGATGTGATACACACACACACACACAATAAAAAAGAAAAGCATCACTTATGGCAACTAAACCAAAGTCTTAAGCAATGATCAGAATAATCATTTTCTAGCTTAAATATACAACATGATCAATACATGCTAAAGACTTAAAAACATTAATGAACTTCTATTGAGTTTTTAAACATTATACAGAAACTTGAGTATGTTATGCCATGTTGTTAAAATGATCATTGAACCATCTAATCTGGGCTCTGTATGGTACTCTTTTAAGAGCTTCCGTATAAGTAGTGAAAAAAATAGGAAGGAACCTGTGCGTCTTTATAAAACTTTCACTCTAAGGGGGAAAGACAATAGACATGTCTGGAGAAAATAAACTAAATTAAATAAACAGAATGATATGGAGGTAGTTCTCACACAGGTGGTCCATAAAGAATTCAATGATAATCTGAGCAAACACCCAAAGGAAATAAGAGGGGGAAAACAAAATAATGATCTCTTTAATAAGAAGAATTGCATTTGCTATAACATGAGATTGAAACTTCTCAAAGAGGCAGACTCCTTTGTGGGTTTGTAGCTTGAAAATTCTTTTTCAGAATCCTGGAAGTCTAAGTGGCTAACATCACCTATAGTGTCATATACGGTACTAACATTCAAACATTCCATAAACCATTGTTCATTTCCTCCATTAAGGAAAAGTTATGCTTCTTTACATGGGTTAAGCTTGCAGATGGAAGGGACAATTAGTTAATGCATATACTGTCCAACCTGTTCTACAAATGGCTGACTTTGTCAGGGAAGTTTACTAGTCTCAAACTTCTGAACCAATTTAAAATCCACTGCATTGCACAGAGTTACTTCATTGTATATACAGCAGTAACTTAAAAACAAAGTTTTTAAGTTAAGAGTGAATGAACTCTGATACCTGGCAAACAGTCTTTAAAACTAAAATTGGGACTGAACCCCATCAATACTTCATGTGAAACAATGAAACTGCTGTTGGCATTAGAATTTGGTTACTTTCTCCTCAGATAATTTTCCTAACATGCAAATACATATTTCAGTATGCAATGGTGTCAAAAATTTTAATGGATTAGCTGTGATTATTTCTTCAACCATTTTCTTAATGTGATTTTATCTGAAAAACTAAAATTTTTATAAGGCCCATTAATGGTCTCATGTGAAAGGTTTTTAAAAAATCAGTATTTGTAGTCTTTGGGGGGTGAGTTTTACTATGAAATGTAGCATCATTTTTTGTGTGTGTTTGTGTCTAGTAATAATTCCATCAGGAAAAACAGAGCTTGGTAAAGAGAATGTCATCTCAGTCTGGCCGTCTAGAAGACAGAAAATCATATTACCTAATTACAGTTTTTACTTAAAAGAGTATTCTGAGGGCTCAATGGTGACCATTGGAAGGCAAGAAGGCAGTCTGGCAGAAAAAAATAGTGCACATGCCAGGCAGGGTTTGCAGAGCACACTTAACCTCTGCGCCTAGGTTCTTCCAGCTGTCAAGTCAGGATAATAGTAATTGCCACCTTCCGTGTGACATGAGCATGAGCTTTGACACCTCTGGCTGGAGATGCCCCAGCAACACAGATTATTACTATTAGAGCACAAAGCATGTACTCCCACAAAACACCAGCACGATGCTCCTTTTACTCATATCATGCCTGTAAGTACCGTTCTTTCATGTTCCTGTTTCATTTTAGGTGAGAAAATATAGTCACAGCAAGCAACTATTCACTGTCTCCATATATGGAGGAAATAGTTTAGAAGTTCCACATCATCCTTTTGAGATAGCCTCAGCATATTAATTTCTTATGGTTTTTGCAGTAAATTGCACAATAGCCCCTGAATTAAGCCTTTGGCACCTTTGAAAATGTTAGCTAAATTACTTTTCCTGGAATCCGGACCCATCAGGGAAAGACTGGGAGAATGAAATTGGCTAACAATATTAAAATTTTGGTTGTTTAACATTTAACTGAATCACAACAACGTGTTAAAGTGCTATCTAAACAGATAATTAGCTAGTAGTTGCAGCAGTGGGCTCTGCCTAAATTTAGCAGTGAAATTAGGTTTAGGGAATGTGAAAATAGGGAAAGAAATGTTCTCAAGGGAAACAGTGGTGTCAACACAGCTGAGGAATGTCACGATAGCTACATTTTGTCAATTATGAGCATCATCAGGGGATCTCCCCAGCAATACAGGGTAAGGTTTATTCATAAGCGAACCTTGAGGATAGGTGATAGAAAGTAATGATTGCAGGAAGGCTGGGGCAAGGAGATGGAAGGAGAAATAAGGGGAAGGGGTGGTGACAATGAATAATAGAAATAGCCCCAGTGCTGGGAGACAGCATCAGGAGACAGGTGAGGAGGAAGATGGGGGGGGCGCCGGGGAGGGGAAAGGGAGACTGAGAGACTGACTGGGTAGGATGCTGTGCGGTCTTGGAGGTGAGTAAACCATCATAAATCAGTGTGTAAAGGTGAAGAGATCCAGTAATTCAAAGTCTGAGCACAGTGTGCTCTTGGGCACAATGCAAGCTTTAGTTTAGCTGCCACAGGCTCATCTCTGGTGCCTGGTCTTACTCTTATTAAAGCGCATCTGGTGGAGATTGCAGGACCTAAGTAAAATTAATGGTATCAGGCCTTGGGACGGTGTCCTCTGCTTCCACTGCCCCCGCAGAGGGCACAAACCGTCCATCCCCTTCCCCCTACAGTGCTAAGGTGGCTGGGGCTTCAAGGTCAAGTTACTTGGCTGTGTGTGGTGAATAGATGAGGGCAGGCAGACAACCACTTGGGGTTGAAGGAGGGTTATGGTGAATCAAAGAGGTTCCTCTTAAAGGTAAATGTTTAATACTTCCCGAGGTCACTTTTCTGCGAATAGCTCAAAGAGAAACAAGCAAGAAAATAAAATGACACGTGCGAACATGCAAACGATCAAAGAAAAAAACACGACCGCACTCGAAGCCTTCGGAAGGGAGAAATCCATGGCCTCCTGTTGCCGGTCGACTGGCGCAGAAAGTGGACAACTCGGCGGCCCGAGAGAAGCAAGAGCTAGAAAGCAAACCTTCCGGGGCCCCTAGAGTCCTCCGCCAGTTTCGCTGACCCTTCCATCAAACCGCCCTCCCAGAGAAAAGAGCAGGCTAAAAGCCTGGGCTAAACGCAGGCTCGGGACAGCGGAGAGCCAGGATGCCCCGGGCAGGAGGAAGGAGTGGAGTGTCTCCTTTCAGTCTCGTGCCCGGGTGAAGAGGGAGAATGCTGGCTGGTCCAGCGGGCGGCAGGCGTCCAGCTTCCCAAACAGGCACCTCCCGCTCCGGTACCCGGAGAGCGGGTATCTGAATCCTGCCTTCCCCGCACCATCCCCTGGTCGTTCCTGGTCCGGCTGGGGAACCGCACCACTTGGGGTTGAGGACAGGGAGTCCCGCATCCCTCCTCTTGGGTGAGCCTCGGTGTGCCCCGGCCCCGCGAGGGGCGGAGTGGGAGAGACCATCTCCAGCGCTGCGAAGGGGGGAGACGAGGCGGGGCCGAGGGGCGGGACCGCCTACCCTGGTCCAGATAGCTCTGTCTCGGGAAAAGCCCGGTTTTCCAAGTGGATGAAGTTGTTTTTTTTTTTTTTTTTTTGAAAGGGGACGAGCGTGAGGGCAGGGCGGTGGGAGGGGCCTCGGCGGGCGGCTGGGCGTCCGGGCAGCCGGGCGGCGGGGAAGGAGGGCGGGCTCGTCCCGGCGGTGAGGGTCGGCGGTTCCCCCTCCCGCAGGGCGGGGTGGTGCGTTCCGAGTTCCCAGGAGTTCGCGGCGGGCGGGGACCGCGGGGAGGGGAGTGGCGGCGGCGGCGGCGGGAAGCGGGCGGCTCCCGCTTCAGCCTCGGCAGTGGCGTCGGCGACGGCGGAGTAGAGGCAGCCGCGAGCGCTCGGCCGAGTGGCGGCGGGCGGCGACGGCGCAGGAGCCGGGGGGTGAGGACACGCGCGCTGGCCCTTCCACGCCGCGGCCGCCGCCGCCGCCACCCAGAGCCGGAGGCGCCGGGGCGCGGGCGAGCGGGTGGGCCGGGGCAGGGCGGGCATGGCGCGGACCCCGGGCCCGGCCCCGTTGTGTCCTGGAGGCGGCAAAACACAACTTTCCTCGGCTTCTCCTCCCGCGGCTGGGCTGCTGCTGCTGCTGCCGGCCCCGCCGCCGCCGCCGCTGCTTCTGCTGCTCATCCCCCTGCTGCTCTTCTCCCGGCTCTGTGGTAGGTGAAGCTGGTGGGCGCGGGGCAGAGGGAGACGCGGCGGGGCAGGCGGGCGCGGGCCGCTCGTACGGGCGGCCAGGCGAGGCGAGGCGGTTGTAGCGGGCGGTTGGCTGCGCGAGCGGCCGCCGCGGACTTTGCCTGGAAAACTTTTCGCCGCGCCCCGGGCGAGGCCCGGGAAGGGCAGGGAGAGCGAACGGGGCGCCGGCCGCTGGCTTCCCGCCCCCGAGGCCGCGCGGATTGTCGCGCTGGGCCCCCGAGGCCAGCGGTGGAGCTCGGTGCGCGGAGCCCCGCGCGCCCCGGGAACCGTTACTTCCGAGCTGCTGCGCCTAGGAAGCGGAGAGGGCGGACTTGTGGGCTGAGTGAGGTTAGGATGCCGGGATGCACGTTGCCGCCTCCTCCTTTCTCTCGGTTGAAACTTGAGCCGCGAGTCCGGAAACCCTTCGGACACTAGCCTGGAGCCCTGATGCCTTCGGGTCCACGCCTCCTGGCCTGCCGGAGAAGGCACCATCTTAAAACCCACCCTGCGGCGGCATCCCCTCCCAGCCACATTTGTGCCCTGGCAACCTTTGGATCTTTGGATTGAGCCCAGATGCTATCCACACACACACAGCCTTCCAGTTGTTGGACGTCCTTCACGCTGCCCCCGTACAAGGTTTAGAAAACCTTGTTCTCGGGGACCCAGGATTTACCTTTCAAATACGTATTGCATCTGCTGTCCCCTGGCTGTTGAAACAAGTAGCCCCGGGTTTCTCCGGTGTGTCTTTTTTCACTCTGTGTTTAGGAGCTAATAATTTCTTTGTAAGTTCTGTTCCCTGGATCTGAGTCTAGTTTAGAACCCTACTTTCTAAAGAGGATGAAAAAAATAATAAATTTACTTTTCATTCAAGAGAAGCAGACGTGATAATCAGTGAATGGCACTGATTTGGTATATAAAAAAGAAAGAAAGCCACCAGTCTAGGGGACTAAATGTCTGGGTAATATCAAAATACTGCAAGATAGTCATTTAAGGATTGCTGATGGGAAAGGTTGAGGAATAAAACTTCGATTGCTCAGACCCTGGTTCTTATAAAGGTGATGTTCTACCAGTATTTATTATAAACGAGAGATACGTGCAAATTTCTTTAGATACGTCCAAATGTCTCTACTGTAATGCAGAAGAAAGAAAATCCTGTAATTGGTAGGTGAGTCAAGGTAGTTGGTTCTGAGGGAGACGAAATTATGTTGAGATTGAGTGCCACTTACAGACTGAGAATTTTCCTACATTTCCAGTGCTGGAAGGTAAGTTTCTGATAAATGATAAGCTATCTTATCCACAGTTTGCATAGCCCTACTCTGCAGATACTTGGTTCTAAGACAGTTCTTAGCCCGGTTACCCCGTTAAGTTAATAGGAGATTATCGACTGAATTTGTATGTTGTTCTTTCGAGTCATTAAGGAGGATTGTAGGTGGTGCGAATGACTTCGGGATACTTGGATATCCTGGGGGTGATAGAGGCATTTTACTGTCATGACTTAGTTTGTGTTCAGTACCGAAGGAAGGAGTATTTGTAGGTCTAGACCAAACCCAATAGGAGACTGAAGCTGTGTAAAAGTTGATCCCGAAAATGGTTAACATTTGGGAATTTCATTGTAGCATTAGCAGTGAGTTGTTGATTAGTTTCAGGAACACACATTAATTTTTACATAGGAGAAGGAAATAAGTTTGAAGGAGAACTTTTTATAGAGTTCAGGTGGAGGAGGATGATCAATTATCTTAGAACCCTATAAACTAAGCAGTGTAGGGAAGTGTGTACTGTGACTTAGAGTCAGCTCTGCTTGCTGTTGTAGACATAGACAGTAGCTGTGTTAATATGTGCTGCTCATTTAAAGGGCTGCCTTTTGGACTTGTTATAGTATCCTAATTTATGAGCCCTTATGACACTTAAAAAACTGGCCTCTATTTTAGAAAACAGTCTTTGAATAGGAAATAGTTGTCTTGACTTAGGGATGCTAATGAGTATGGAAACAGAATTTTCTTCATGTAAGTGCCCCCAACCTGTTGATTATGAATGATAGTAATATTAGCATTCCATAGTACTAACAGAACTTGGCTCATACTCACTCTTTGACTGAGTACATTCAGTTATAGAGTTGAAAAATTTTAGACTTTAAGATGACCCTACCTGGTTTTTAATCGCAGTACTGTGCTTGTTTTTATCCATTTGCAGTTTTGTTTTCTTTTTATAAATTGTTTTGATAAGTTGTTTACATTTAGTTTGCATTAACTAGTCTGGTTGACATCATCATGTTAATTTGACTGTTAAAAATGCCCGTCATCACTGGTAGACCTTGTATTTTAGAATATATATGTATACCAGAGTTACTGTGTTTTTAGGGACTTTATACTATCTTACTTGAAGTTGAAAAACTAAACTTTCTCTCCAGGGTGAGAAGCCAGGATCGCACAGTATAGTTGAGAGTGGCCTCAAATTCCTGATCTAATTCTTTCACTTTCCTAAATTTTGGGATTTTAAGGACGCAAACCCATTTCTGATTTGAGAGCTGAGTTTTTAGAATGAGAGTTTCAGAGGTCAAGAAATTGCCAGTTTTTTAAAGTCCAAGACATTTCTAGTTAGAAGGTTGAAGGAACCAAGTTTATATGATAACTTGAAGACTCAGCAAACGTAATTTAATTCTGAAATTCCGTATTTTTTTATGATAATTACCAATTGATAAATTATCACATGTCTCATTTTTTCTTCCCACGTTTTTCTTGAGAGATTGAGAATATTGTGTTAGGAACCTGGCATTGAAGAATTAGAAGATGAAAATTTTGACCCTTCTAGGGCCCCATTTGTCTTTGGGAATCGGCCACACTGCCTGTGCCTTTGTACCAAGACTTTATCTTATGATAAATGTTTAGATGATGGTAGAAAATAAGCTATCACATAATGCAAATCTGTAAGAACAGTTTGACTATTTTTAGGTACTTTATAAACACTTGGGAACACACTTGGCAGTGTCTTGCCCGCAACATGCTTGCGGTGTGCTGATAGACAGAAAGGAAGTAGATGATTCCAGGACAGCTTGGTGTTTCTGTAGAAATGTGTATGATAGCCTGTGAGTTTCTTGGGATAGGAGAATGCAACTCATTAGGTTAACAGACCTAAATGAGGGGAAAAATCACTTTGTTGTTTTGTGTCTGTGTATATGGGTATATGTTTACGGGTGTGTGAACATTTGTCTGGGGATGGAATCCAGGGAGTTGCATATTCTCAGCAAGTAGATTTACCACTGTACTTTAAAAATCCTGACTTTAAAATTAGCTTCAAAATCAATTGAGTTAGTCTTCTTTGAGGTTAGACAGTTTAATAAGACATCTGTGTCTCTCATTTTTTTTCTCTTCCTGCAATTTATGGTTTAATCACTAAAAAGTCAGTCTGATTCTGAATGAAGACTGCCACTTACTAAAAGTGAATCACTGGTAGGGTACTTATATCATCTTATCAGTAGGGTTCTTAGGGTACTAAATGAAAGAATCAACTAAAGCACTTAGAGTATGTGGGTGTGGTAGCTCCTGCCTGCTAGCTTTTATTACATTGACAGTTATAAACTGTCAATCCTAGATGACTCTTAATCCCAAATAGTTGAATTTTCTAATTAATTGACAATTGCATGTTCATTACTGTATAATATAATCAGTTCAGAAATATTTATTAGATATATTTTCTATAAAGAGGTAGCTAGTTCAGAATATTAGAATATAGTCAAATTAAATGTGTATTAGTGTGGAAACTACTTGAATCCTTCCTCAGCAATGTTGACTATATTTTAAAATTTGGGAGTTTTTCTTAAGTTCACTTAGAAAAATCAGTGATTCTATTGAACATGTAGGGCTGGAGAATGGAAGGGAAACACAATGTGGATTCTACTTTTCATAAAATCCATATCATCAAGTTAGGGTCTGTATGAGTCTATATTGTAAAACATAAATTATTAGAATGTCAACCGTTTTAGAAGCAAATAAAATAAAAAACTCACTTCTGTCTATAGCATCAGAAAGGGGCCTAGCTATTGAGTAGTTTGCATGTGCTAGTATAAGGTGTATTTATTGGCATGCCATGTTGCTGTTAGGAGAATCTCTTACTTGAAATGCTTGAGATCAGGTATGTTTCAGATTTAAGATAAGAAAATTAGATTTTTATCTCATGTTTATGAATATTTGCCTGCTTGTCTTTATGAATACCACATGTGTGCCTGGAGCTCATGGAGGTCAGCAGAGGGTGACACTTCCCCTGGCACTGGAGATAAGATATGGCTGTGAACTTTCCTGTGGGTGCTGGGGATTGATCTTGGATCCCCTACAGGAGCAGCAAATGCTCTTAACTACTGAGCCATCTCTCTGGCCTCTGAGAGTTGAGTATTGGGTTATACAGATAGGTAATGTGGCTAGATACCATCATGATAAGACTGAGGTTCTCAAATTTCATATACTCCATATACACTTGGCTTTACAGTAACTTCATATGTTTTCAGTCATTTGTGCATTGTATGGGAATTTATACTTGAGGCACTATGTGTAAAGAACTTTTTAGGGGGAGCAGTTTAAATTGTAGCTTTTTGGTTAAAGGATTTGGTTAATGGTTCATACATTTACATACATACATTACTAACTTACAAATTGTGATATGTATCTTGCATCTGTATACTTAGAGAACTAAAACTTTCCAGGTATTCATTACAAACTAATTGAAGAGAAGCTATCTATGATAGTCTTATTTTAAATAAAAATTGTTTTGACATTCTGTAATTGATCTGTTTAAAGTAGTAAGTGTATTTCTATAGATTGTTGTGTTAACTTTAATGTCTTAAAAATTGACAGGGCTATATAATTTTCAAAAGGTATTTAATTAATAATTATTGTTAGTATGTAAATTGGGTAAAAAATCAAATAAGGTTAAAACAATAATGGAATTTTAGACATTCTTCGAACCAAGCATTCAGAAAATTAACTATCCAAACACCATTTGTCATAGTTTTGGTTTTTAAAAAATATTTGCTTAAAATTGCCTTTTAATTTTAAATTTTAAACACATAAACTTTCTTGAATTTCATTAAATTTGTGATGTTAATTTTTTAAAAGTACTCATTTTCTTTGTTTTTGGACACAGTCTCAGTGTGTAGCTGTGAGTAACTTGGTACTCATTGTATAGATAGGTTGGCCTCAAACTCAAGAGAACTCCAATGCCCCTCTACCTCACAGGTCCTAGGATTAAAGGCATGTGTCACCACACCCAGCTTATATATTTTTTCATGTCTATGTACAGTGTGCATGCATGTATATGCAGAGATATTTCAGATGGGTGTGTATATGAAGGCCAGAGGTAGAGATTAGCAATCTTGGTCTGTTCTTTGTTATTCAATGAGGTCTCCCACCTGAACCCAGGTCTGGCTAGCCTGAGATCCGCTTGCCTTCTCCTCCCATCATTTATGTGCGAGCTGGGGATCTAAACTCTAGTAACAACTGAGCCTTCTCCCAAACCCTGGACGATTTTTTCAGTTTTAGCACATTCTGATAGTTAGGTCATTAACTTAGGTTTGTTTGGAACCTGTTCAGGGTGGATCTGAAGTTTTTTCCTAAGTGGCTCTCTTATAAACCATCAACTTGGACGTTTAGTGAGAGGTCCCTCACATTTGTCTTGGTTCATCTATATTGCGCCTTAGAAGGGATAAAAATTTATGCTTATATTGTGAATTTCATGTGTTTAGCATAGTGGCAAGGAGGTTACTTTTCCTGTATACCTAGTGATTGATTGCCATCGTTCTCCTAACCAGGGCTTAGGAAGAGCTGGCTTGAGTAGATCCTACAATGGAATAAGAGACATGTACAAGACATACCAGCTTGGATTGGATAGCTTAGAAATGGAAGTAAAGGTTTCAATACTTTGTGATTCTGTAGGCATAAAATAACTTATGCATGTGATTCTATAGATTAAAAAGAGATGGCAGTTTTTATAATGTTATTTTGTTTCCTTTAAAAATGCTTAAGAAAAAAACATTTTAAATAGGTTAGCTATTTAGGTTCTTCCCAGAAGAAATAAAATAGCTAAATTAAGGAGAGAAGGCCAGTATGAATAATTCCTCAGATGGTCAGGATCAGAGAGTAGAATGTATGGATGGTTGCAAGTCTCAGTTACCAGGGAAACTGTAAATCCCACTGCACTAGGCTCTGCTGTGGACACGAGGTCAACAGATTTCAGGAGGCTTGGAGAACTTGAGGTTCTCAGGTATTCTGAGAGATATCTTCATATTCTTCTTCCAGATGATTTCTGCCGTTACAGCCTTTGTTCGCAACTTGACCAGATGTGAATACTTTGTGAAAGAAATACACTTACCGTTTTCTCTACTATTTTGTACTCTTGTGTGCTTGTCATGTAAGGACACTCAAGTTTTTGTTTTTTTTTTTTTAACTTCAAAAGTTTAGCAACAAGATAAAGTTTAGTCTTAAGTGAGCATATATACAATAGAGTATAATAGGATCCAAATAATTTTGTTTTCCTAATATTAGAGGGTTTGAAAAGTAGACATGACATAACCAAATGCCATTTCAGCATATAATTGGTAGTAAAATTATTGATATTTTGCTTCATGTTACAATTTTTGAAGTCTCATGGGCCATTTCAATTTGGATACTACATTTGATGCACTTAGTAGTTAGAGCATTGTGGCTGGTGGCCACCACTCCGACAGTGAAGCCCTAAACTATAAATTGTCTGTCTCTGAGTAGGTTTAGAATCACATTGTTCTACCAACTTCTATCCTAAGAATGGGTTTCCTCGTTAAGGTGTCCCTCCCCACTGCTTAGATACAGTGAGGGTATAAATCCATTTCCCAAAGGTTTTGTGCTTAGAATAGTGTTGATAGGAGTATTCTATGGAACATTCTTCTTTGGAAGAAAATACCTATTTGGGATTGAGAAATGGTTTATACTATATAGTTAATACGCCTCACACAAAAAGTCACAGTGTGCATTAGAGTATATATCATTATGTTGTAAAAGCTATGTTATACAAAACATAGTATAGGAGATAAGAAACTGTTGAGATGTATTGTAAGTTTGAGGTACAAACAGGAAAGATTGATAGGCCTGGCTTTGTTAACTGAGATAATTTTTGCGTTGTGATTTGTTTTGTTTTGTGTGTTGATTTCTCATTGGTATTCTTATTTTGAATTTGAAGAGGTTCAAAATTAACCTTTTGGAGAAATGTAACTTTTCTTCAGTGGTATTGTAACATGAGCTGTGTATTTAGCTAGTGTGGATGTAGTTTAAAGAGCTTCCAGTGTGGGCATACCTTTGTGATGTGCCTTATAATTGATAGCGTGTTATCTTACAATAGAAACGTGCCAGAGCTGCTGTTGAGAAGACATGATAATATTATAAAAATAGATTTATGGAGCTAGCCCTTTAACTCAGTCACTGAGAAAATTACAATTAAGAGTGAGCTGCATTCTTCAGAGAACAAAAGTATTAATGAATGCAGTATTGGAAAACTGTGACAAGATCAATTTTATACGTGAATTATTTCTGTGAATTGGGCATGATAGCAAAGACTATCTTTAAAAAATATTTTGGACCATTGTTATTGAAGACAGAATAAAATTTCTTAGGTTTAGCTACACTAAGTTAGGTTAAAAATTCATTTCATAATGGTCTTGCCATTGTGAATTCAGTTTGATTTAAATTAGAGTTGATTGCTTATAGTTCTGAGTTCAGCTGGTTTAGAAATCTGTTGGATGCTTATTTAGAAAAAATGTTTCTTTAATACCTTTTGCTTAATTGTTTTTTGAAGAGATTATGTCTCGGGGGTGGGGTAGGGGATAATGCACACAGAACCTTGAACATTGGTTTAAGTATGCTTCAACAGCATTTTTTCCACTAACTTGTTCTTGTATTAATGGCTGGCATAGCTACTCTGAATCTCTGCAATTCTTGTAAAACCTGAAAGAGGTAAACAAATCCCAAGCACAAGACTCTAGAAACATGCCAGTTATGCATTTGTATTCGATACCAATTTTCAGAGTAGCTTCCTCATTCTTATAAGCAATATTCAAATGAAAGTAAATCTGACTTAGAAATGGCAGTAGAACTGCAGTTCATTCCCAAGTTTTCTTCTGTGTGTTGTATATTAGTAGATGTCAAAGGGTTACCTTTTCAGTTAAGCTGCTGTAGACCCTGTAGTTGACTGGTTTTAAAATTTAAAAGGTCTATCAAAGTCTAGGGTTGGCTATCACAATGAACACAGCTTCCTTAGAAAAATAAAGCTGTCTGGCTAAACTATGTTTTTTTCCTGTATTTAAGAAGATAGTTCAGAAATAATTTTCATAGTTTTAATGAGAAAACTGTAAGTAATTATTTTGAGGCCATGCATTGTTTATCAATCTATTTGTGTATGTATAGGCACATATACATGTTTCTGGATATATATGAAAATGTTTTTATATATAAATAATCTAATAATTTTTTTATAATATTCAAAAACTCTCTTGTCCTCCAAAGCTTTAATTTTGAAGTTGTATTTTAAGAAGCAGATTTTCTTTAGAACACTCCTGTTGCTCTGCTGCCCTCTACCGTCGCATGGAGCAGTGACTGTATTCATAACTGTTTCTCCTGGGACATGGTTGGAGAACATCCTTGTTGACTTGTGAACTTTAAGTTTCTAGAGTGGGTTGTATATTATGTTTAAATATTTTATCGATAAGGCTTAGGTAATTATAACACTTGATCTTGTGCAAAAATCAGAGCTTAGAAATAGGAGCGGGAGATAGGCTGCTCACTATTAATCAAACCACAATAGAAATCATCCATGTTCCATGGTAGATTCATGATAGCTACTCTTAGGCTTACAAACTCAGTAGTAAGACTAATAAAATTTATACATATATATATACACACAAATATGTGATTATCTGTAAAAACATGCCAGGTATAGCTTAAAATATGATCAGTAAGGTCTAAAAGAGACATAAGTAAAATTCAACTGGGTAAAACTGTTATTTCAAATAGGAAAAAGACTTTTCTTCCCTTTTATTGAACATAGAAGATGCCTTTGTAATAGTCCCCTTAAGACATGTACAGTTTGTTTCTTTATTTTGTGTAATGCTAGGTCTCAAACTTTAGGCTTTGAACATGCTAGACAAACATTCTCCCACTGAACCACTAACCTGTATACCCTTCATCTAAGAAATTGTCAGGAGATCTTCAGAGGGGGTGGCAAGAGAGAGGAGAGAGTGCTAGTTACTTTATGCCTGTTTCAAAATCTATGAAATTTACTAAATAATACTTCATTCACAAAATTGCTCTGAAAGTCAAATTGCACTCTAGGTCTACACAAAACCAGTGTAAAATCTGTGCAACAGGACCTGTTGGTGCAGTCTACAATCTCAGCTAGGAGGCTGAGACAGGAGGATTTCAGTTGGCAAGTTCAAGACCACACACCTAGCAGCACAGTGAGACTTAGCCTCTAAGGAAAAAGCGAGAAGAGATTTGAGCATATCGCTCAATGGTAGAGCACATGTGTAACTATCATGCAGTTTCTACTTCATAAAAATAAATTCTATTTCATAAAAATAAATGAAAGTTAAGCTTGTGGGATTATAGAAGGAATATTTTTACTGCTGATAGAGGAAGACTGGAAGAGGATCTAACATTTTAGCTAGATTGTGAAGGAGACATTTACATTTCCTTTTACGAGGGAATCTAGTAAAATAGAAGATAGTAGGTTGAAAAGACCACTGGCGTGAGGATCCCAGAAGGAATCAGTATCACTGTGGCATTCAGACATGAACTTTAGAAGGCATGTGATTATTATGTTGCCTGAGATTAGACTGGAAGGCAATTAGGAGCTATGGTGGTTTGAATTAGAAATGTCCCTGATGGGCTCATGTATTTGAAACTAGATGTTTGGGGGAAGTTAAGTCAACTTTAGGAGTTAATGGCCTTGTTGGAGGAAATCCATCACCTTCTGTTCCCTGTCCCTCCCTTCTGTGTATGGATGGAGATGTCTTCTGTCGGCTTCCTGCTCCTGCCACTATACCTTTTTTCTTCCCTGCCAGTATGGACTGTATCCCTCTGGAACCCATAAGTCCTAATAAACTAATTTCTTCCTTAAATTGCATTTAGACAGTGCTTTTTCACAGCAACAGGAAAGGGACTAACAAGATTGGTACCAGAGGGAAAGGAGTGTAGTGTGAAGAACCTGACCACATTGTGTTTTGAAGGACCTTAGAGAACTCTGGCAAAAACAGAACTAAAGAGAATCTGCAAGGAATCTGCAAAACAATAGTGCTGGGACTAATGTGGGCGGGGGAGGCCTGATTTGTAAGGATTCCGGGGAGGAATAGAGACTCTTGTTAGCAATTGGGCTATAGGCCATTTGTTTGATATTTTGGCAAATAATCTGGTTGCATTATACCCTTGTCCTGAGAACTTGTATGAAGCTAAATTAAAAAGTAAAAAACTAAAATCATTGGCAGAGAAAATTTGAGTTGATGTTTGATGTTGAGTCTTTGGCATGGTTATTACTCTTAGGCAACTGTGCAATGAAAATAAAAGCAAGTGGGGCAAAAACAAAGGGTGTTGTAAAGAACAGAACACTGGGAAGTTTAGGGTTGCAGTAAAGTCGTGGGCCAAAAAGGCAGTGCAGTTATTGTTACCGAGAGTAGGGCCTTAGAGAGAAGTCTTTTCTGCACTAGTATAAGAAGGTTTCCTGGGGGCAGGACCCCACCCAGCTATGCCTCCAATGTGTAAGAAAGACCCAAGGGGTTTCTTGTTCCTAGAAAACCTTTTCATGTTGTGGAAATTTCTGTTCATTTTACAGAAACTGGTGTGGTCCATGTGGGGCAGGGTCCATCTCAAGCTGGCAGCAGACTTTAGCAGTGTCATCACATCCTGCTGTTTTTAGAAACAAGCACGATTAAAAGCTGAGAGAAGGTAGTGGATTATTCCTTCAGTTTCAGAGAGTCATTAAGTCCAAGTAATGTATGGCAAGGTTAATTTCCTCAAGTGAAGGCCCTGTGAAGCTATGAAGGTGAAACCTAGGCTGTTGGAGATGCCAAAGAAGTGAGACATCTTGCAAGGATACTCTGGAGGGGCTATATGCTGTCATTGCTAGGATGTCTGGACAGGACAGCTGTGCCCATGGACAGTAAAGGGTGTGGAGATAAACCACTTGAGAAATGGTTTCAGGCAACGGTGTCTGTTTTGTTGCATGTGAGCAAGCACTCGTATAGTGGAAGCCCTTCAGCTGTGATTGGTCAGCATATTACCTCAGATTGAATAGTGAGCACTACTCCCACTGGGGACCCCTTGAGGAAGAAGCACATTAAAGGAGACGTGGAGAATGCAGACTCTTCAGCAGGCCAGTTATATACACTGCTTCAGAATTCAACATTCTGACTTTAGGAACATAGTGTGCCATGCCCCTTCTTTAGAAGCACAGTGTGCCTGGGAGACTGACTGCCCAGTCATGCCTACATTTTCTCCTACATCTGGAAACATAGTTCAGCTGGTAGAATGCTTGTTCAGCATACGTGGGCCCTGTGCAGTCTCCCCATGTTGTGACTTACCTGTAATCCTAGCACATGGGAGGGTGGAGGCAGGAGGATTAGAAGATCAATAGTTGTGCTCTGAGGCCAATTTGAAATACATAAGACCCTGACTTGGTGGGCCAAAGAGGAAGAAAAAGTTTTTAATAAAGTAGACAAGTAGATTTACTAATTAGGAAGAAGACATTGAAACATCAAAGACTCAATTTTATTTTATAGATTATTTGTGTGTGTGCAGGTGTGCATGTGTAAGGCCATGGAGTGCAGGAAAGGGCATTGGCTCCTCTCCAGATATCGTGGAGCATGAGTTGCAGGTGGCTGTAAGCTGCTCAGCATGAGTGCTGGGAAACAAACTCAGGATCTTTAGGAGCAGAGAGTGCTCCTAACCTCCAAGCCCTCTCTCTAAGCCCTAGGACTAAGCAGTTGGGGGAAAACGCCAAATCCCAATGAATTATCTAGTGAGGATGTAGGCTAGGACCCACTCTTGGGAAAAATCAAAATGAGAGAAAAAGAATGAGTCACTTCAGTAGGAACTGAATATATGTGTGTCTCATATTGACTTCTAATCCCCACTGTGATAGTGTTAGTGGTGAGTCAGGAGATGGTTGAGTTTGGATAGGTTGGAAGGGTAGCACGGCAGGAAAGTAATAGCTGGCACCCTTGTGATATCAGCCCAAGACAAGACATTAAGATTGAGAATTCTTGGTTAACAACTGCCAGGAACTTGACTCTGGCTAAAATAAATGATGGAAGGATACTGAGTGGTGCAGATACGGAAGTGAAGAATAGGAGGCTACTTGGGCATCTAGAAGTATATGCCAGATACCATCATGAAGGCAGTTTCCTCAGACTTGCTGCCTCTTAAAATCATTGAAATTTAGCTTTACCTCTGACACTGAATTTGTTGAAATTGAATGTTAGATTTGGTGGTGCAGACCTGTAAACTACTTGGGAGGATAAGGCAGGAGGATCATTTATGTCAAGGCCTTCTAGGACAACTTAGACTCTGAAAATGGTCGACAAAAAGTCTAGAGCTAGGACTTGATTGTAGAGTTCTTGGGTAGCATGCAGAAGGCTGTAGGTTCAGTCACTAGTACCATCTAAACTCCGTCCCCAGACCTTGATGTTTTTGCTGTAGTTCAGGAAAGTACACTGCCCACAGTTGTCCGTGTATATAGACAATGATAGAAGTCTTTTCTAGTCAGTTAATCTTTATGACTTCTAAATTTGGAGGAAAGACATTGCAGATGTACATTGGGTATAGCAAGGTTCAGGAAAAGAAAAACGGGAAAGGCTGGTCTTTAAGAGACCTTAGTAGAGCCGGGCAGTGGTGGAGCACACCTTTAATCCCAGCACTTGGGAGGCAGAGGCAGGTGGATCTTTGAGAGTTCGAGACCAGTCTGGTCTACAAGAGCTAGTTCCAGTGCAGGCTCCAAAGCCACAGAGAAAAAACCAAAAAAAAAAAGAGAGAGAGAGACCTTAGTAGTGAACTTAGTAGTGAAAGCACCTTCTAAGTAGAAGAGAATAAATCACAGGGAGAGAGGAAAGTTGTAGGGAGAATTTGATCTTTAATGATTTTAATGATCTATTTTGAGGATAAATCAGTATGAGTGAGAGCTGGAGGAAATTAGAGTAAAACATAATGAAGAATAAATTATGAATCAACATTGAAGACCTGAGTTGACAGAAGCTGAACTTGTACATTATAAATTATGGTGTGGCAATAATAGTTTTATGTTGGTAGATATAAATATTTAACTGAGTCTCCCAGAGATTGTTTTAGGTACTATGAATATATATACATTAGCTAGCTAATAAGGAATAAAAATAGGCACAGTGGAGCTTACTGCATTTTTGAAGGAAGTAGGATATTAGTATTAGTATTAGTGCCCAAATACTGCAAACTCTTCAATTGTCAGGTAAAGGAATATCTGACAGTTTAGCACAAGAGAAATAATATAAGAAAAGCAATCTTTGACAGTTACAGAAAGGGGATTATATAAGGAAAGTAATATAATTTATCATAAATTATGTTCTGTGTTAGGATGGTAATAAGAGAAATTGAAGAGAAAGGTTTAAAATAAGAAATTAGAAGAAAAAAAAATGTCTTGACGATCCCAGGAAATGAAAAACGTAAAGAAGTAAGTGGACTTGGATATTGTATTGGGTAAGTGATAGAGTAGTATAATATTTGGTGAGTGGAGTGGGAAGTTGAAGAGAGAATGAGAAATTGTATGGGACGGTGCATTAGCTTCCTATGGATACCACAGTAAGTACTGCAAACCCAGTTATGTGAACCACAGGCATATATTCTCTTAGGTTCTAGACTCTACAAGTCAGAAGCCATGTTCTAGGACAAAGGAGAATCCTTCCTTGCAATCAGTCTTTGTTGCTTGCAGCTACAGCACTAGAGTAACTGCCTCTGTCATCATATAACTTTCTCTGAACATATGTCATAGGAATTTTGAACAACAGTCTATTATGCTAAACGCATACCCTACTTCAGTATGACCACACCTTAAGTTACATGTTACATGTGTAGACAATTCTATTTCCAACTAAGGTCACATTTGCAGGTACTAGGCTTAGGTCTTCAGCATGTCATTATCTAGGACACAGGTGAACCCATAACAAAAGTATGATGATTTTTTTGTTGGGTAGTATGAACTGAGATTTGGGGTTTGATCCAAGTCAAAGTGCCAGATAAACACAATATTTTGAAGATACTAAATGTGAGCTGGCTTGGACGAATTTATAGACAGATGAATGAGGTGTTAAAACTTAAATATGGAAGCATGCCTTTGCATGGACTATAATAGAGTTACTATAGCCATGAAACTGCAACTCTGCCCAAGAAATAAAGTATTGGCAGCATTCCAAAGGTCCCTCTAATGCTTTTTCAGTAGCAGGTCTCCAGACAACCACAATTCTGTTAGCACTAAATTGCATCTAAACTTGCAAAATACTTTTTTACTGCTACTAGTGGGTTGACCCACATTATATATCTTTTTTTTTTTTTTTGGTTTTTCGAGACAGGGTTTCTCTGTGGCTTGTGGAGCCTGTCCTGGCACTAGCTCTTGTAGACCAGGCTGGCCTCGAACCTTTTTTCAAAAACATTGTATATTTTTCTTTTTCCTGACTGTGTAAAAGTTATTAGGGTTCTGATGTTTCTTTGCATTATTTTCACTTTTAAGACTTTTATGAATAGTATTGCTATGGGCATTCGCATCACCTGTCTTGGTAGTAGAATTTCTGGGCACACTTAAGCATGCTTTACTTTGAAAAGACTTATAACAGTTTATACTCTTACCAGTAGAGTATGAGAGTTTCCTTTATAATAGCATGTTTTTCTTTTAGCTATTCTAACTGTTGAGTAATATTAAAACATGAGTTTAATTTGTATTTCCCTAGTGGCTAGGGTCTCAGAATTATGGTCCATGTGAATACTTATTTGTGAAGCGTGTGTTCATTTTATTCTTGTTTTATTATATTGGGTTGTCTTCATTTAGATTTGTAGGAATCTTTTACGTGTGCTAGATTTGAACTCTGTTAGTTTTATGAATCGCAAACGTTTTCTTTGCTTTTCGCCTACTAATGAAGTCTTCACAAATGAAATTTTGATGTTTGTTCAGGTCACCAAAATCAATGTTTTTCACTGATACAGTATCATAGAAGATTTGCCTTTAGTAAGATGGGATTTACTTCTGTGGTTATATTTACTAGGTTCCACATTTTATTTCCTGTTGGCTGTCTACTGTCACCATTGCCCTATTGTGTGTGAACAGTCAAGTTGCTCTGTAGGAGTTTATTTTTTGCTTTATTTAATTAGACTAACAGTGGTAATATTTTATTATCGATATACATAACATCATCATCATCATCATCTATGCCCTGGCAATGCTTCAGCATGCACGGGCAGCCTGTTTATGGCAGTTCTCCAGTTGTTCCTGTCCTGGGCAGTTCGAGATGCTTGGGTTATTGTCATACCCAAGGTTCCAAAGTCTTCCTTCCTCTTCACCTTATCCCGTGCACTCCTCCAAGCAGTGCTGTCTTTGGGTATCTACCATCATTAATTCTCGTAACATGACTGAAGTATGTTAAGCGCTGTTGCCATATCCTATAGTTTACTTTCTTCTGTAGATGGAGATGTTTCTTAATGTCATCGTTATGCAGCTTATGTCTATGTCTTCCTGTGATGCCTAGAATCCTCCTGAGACATGCCATCTCAAATACATTCAGTCGCTGTTCTGAGGAGTGTTTCGTAGTCCAGGTTTCAGAGTTGTGAAGAAGGCAGCTCAAGACAAGTGTCTCATATACTAGTAATTTTGTTGTTGTCGTTGTGTCTCTTGCTGATCAAACCTTTCCTAATGCCTGAAATACATCCCTCATTTTCCCTGTCTGCCTCTTGATGTCTGAAATAGTTCCCTTCTTTGAACTGAGGTTTCCTTTTAGATATATGAAGTTGACTGTTTGCTTGAGGTTCTGATTCAGTATTACAGTGTTAAAGTCCTTGTGCGCCTTTCCTACGACTGTATCTCAGTCTTCTCATTGTTTACTTTCATACCAAGGTTTTCACTTAATTCCTCCACTCTATTTACCATGGCCTGCAGCTCATTTGGCCTTAGGGATTTTCTCTGAGTACCTGTAGAACTTCATTGTTTCCCAAAGTCCTTTCCTCCAAATGCTATCGAATATCTTCCTGAAGTTGATGTAACAGACATAAGGCTTTTCCAGATTCTTCGTATTTTTCTGCTAGTTACCTTACAGTGAAGATCTCATCAATTGTGCTCCTGTTAGCTCTAAATCTGCACCGAATCTGACACACACACACCCCGTACAGAATATACATACATACATACAAACATACATATAGGCTTAAACTTAGTAAACTTGTACATTTATGATTATCTTACCCATAAGCATACTTAAAAACCTTGTGAATTTAGGAAGAGCAAAGATTAAGCTGGGTATGTTTAAAGTTTTCCCAATACTTCTTCACTTTGTATCTTTTTGTTGCTTGTTTCTCTACACCATGTTTTTATCTCAGTGCTCTAAATAGTTCCTTGATGGTTTTTGAATTTTTCTTAGTGATATTATAATGTAATTTAATTACTTCATTTCCCCTTCCCCTCTTCTCTCTCCATAACCACCTGTGTACCTTTCTCCTTGCTGTCTTTCAAATTCGTGGTTTCCTTTTCATTTTGGGGTGTGTGTGTGTTCCTGTTTCTAAATACAACCTGTTCAGCCTGTATAATGTTACTTTTATGTATATGTTTTCAGGTCCCAGGGAAGAGCACACCAACTGATGCTTTCTTTTTTAAAATATTTATTTATTTTATATAGATGAGAGCTCTATGTATGTACACCTTTATTCCAGAAGAATGCATAAGATCACGCTATAAGTGGTCCCACTATGGATGGTTGTGAGTCATCATGTGGTTGCTGGGAATTGAACTTAGGACCTTTGGAAGAGCAGCTAGTGCTCTTAACTGTGGAGCCATCCGGCACTGATGTTTGTTTTCTTAAAAGGTATGTTAGAAATTTTCTTAGGAATTTGAGACTCAACATACTTTCATACTCAATACAGGCAATGGGTCATAAGGCAGCATGTGGAAAGCCAGGCACAAACTTCCAGAGTACTTTTTCCAATAGTCTCCCAGGAAAAGCTGTGATGACAAATGCAGTAACTATTGATGCTTGTTTGCACCGGAGATGCCCAAATTCCAGGTTCAGAAAGAACGGGTTGGTGCACTGTAGAATCGAGCTAGTTTCATCTGATCCTCAAATAATTTTGCTAATTCTTTCTGGTGCTTCTTAGTGCTTCTGTTTGTTTGTTTGTTTTGGTTTTGTTTTGTTCTGTTTTTGTTTTTTATTTTGCTGAAACTTTGCTAGTTAGGTGGTGACTTTGGCATCTAGCCTGTAAAATGAGTTAGATGAATACTCTGCAAAATTTCCTTTTTGATACTAACAGTTTATTTTTTAGAATCTGAATTTTAATTAGACATTTCATGATCTAGTCCAAATTTTGTTATAGCAAATATTTATGCAGTAAGAATATACAGAAATGGTCTCAGAGGTAAATAAAGAGTATTCTGTGGTTCAGATGAATAAGGTGAAATAATTTCAGTAGTTCTAAATACATTTGGTAATCACTTTTCAGTTTTCCTGTTAGCATTAGTGAAGCGGAAGCCTTAAGTGTTAGATCATGGCTAAAGATTGACTCAGACTCTGAAGGTTTTATTGTATGTGAATGATAAGGCTTTATACTTTTATTTTGCTAATTATTTTTAAATTTAGCATAGGAAAGAATTAATTTCATTATTTCATACATTAATCTCATATTTTATTTGTATACAGCTCCATTCTTTGGCCATCCTTGCCCTTGTGACTGGTCCTCTTCCTTTCTCTCTTTGTCCCCCTTCTCTTTCATCTCATAAGTATCCCACTGCTGTCTCTGAGTGTTTTCCTCTCTAATCAGTCAGTCAGCTTCCAGTCTCCTTTATACTTTCCTGGTACACACACACACACACACACACACACACACACACACAAGATTATAGCTGTTTGAGTTTATATGTGGGTCCTTTTGTCTTGCCCCATTGGTTTAAGTGTCTACTTTTGTCCTACTTCATGCTGTTTTTGTTACTGTGTGTCTATGAGACAATCTGATGTCAGATATTCTGATTCTCCCAGAGTTGTTCTTATTGCTTAGGATTTCTTTGCCTCTTTGTAGTCTTTTGTTTTTCCATGGGAATTTTAGGGTTGTTTTTTGTAGTTGTGTATAAAGACCATCACTGGAATTTTAATAGAGATATTATTGAAGATAATTTTTGATAACATAACCATTTTACATTATTAATTCTGCTAACCCATGTTCATGGAAATCTATCTTTAAGCAAGTTTATTCAGTATTATGAAAATTTTGTAGAGATCCTTCATTCCTTTGTTAAGATGTTCTAGGTATTTTATGTTTTTGGAAGCTGTCTTTAATAAGATCATTTGCTTTTGTAAGTAATTTGACATTTTTCTCTTAGATGTTTTAGGAAATTTTCATTGCACTGTTATAGAGTGGTTCTTCAATGGTCATGTCTATTTGGGGTTCTAAGTACCTTGTGGGAGGTGTCAGTTCTTTAGATTTGGGAAGTTTTCTGCTGTAATTTTATTGAATAGATTCTGTGCCTCTACTTTTTATATGAACTTTTCTCTTCTTATATTCTTAAGTTTGGGCTCTTGTTAGGTTTGGTCTTGATTTTTTTTTTTTT
>JAQHUG010000033.1:9581797-9635790 GCA_028555095.1 Dicrostonyx torquatus | reverse complement strand
GGTCAGTGTCTCTGTTTTTATGCCAATACCAAGCTGTTTTCAATACTGTAGTTTTGTAATAGAGTTTGAAATCAGGGATGGTAATGCCTCCGGGAGTTCCTTTGTTGTATAGGATTGTTTTGGCTATCCTGGACTTTCTGTTCTTCCATATAAAGTTAGTTATTATTCTCTCAAGATCTATGAAGGGCTTCATTCTTTTTCTTATACTTAATCTTGCATGTTGATGATTCACTGTTTATTATTTGTTTTTCTATCTTGGCCTCTCATTTTCTGTGCTGAAGTTTTCTTCTATGGTTTTAACTTTCTCCTTCACATTGATGATCTTTTCATCTCTTTTGGTAATATTCATGAGTAGACTATGTATTTATTTTTCCTTCATCTGTTTTAGTTTTCTATGTGGTCATTAATACTTTTCTATTATTGTTAATTAAATGTGTTCTCTGGCACTTTGATATGCGCGCGCACACACACACACACACACAGGTGCAGTTTGATTACTCTTATCCTCCTTCCTTCCTTTTATCCCTCTCATCAAACCCATACTGGTTTCTTTCCGAGATTCATGTTGTTGAGTTTAACTAGGGTCTGTGTGTGATCTTGGGCCTGGAACCATCCAATCAGGTACACAACTGAAGACAGTGACTCCTTCTCCCAGCATCAGTCAGGAACCAAATTTTCAGCAATGAGGGGGATAGGGCCTTCCTTCTTCATGCTTGACTGTTTACTTACCAGTTCTTATGCAGGTCGTAGGAGGTGTCCCTTGCTGCTGTGAAGTTCGGATTACAGTGACTGTTACTGCCCAGAAGATGGCAGCGTTCAGTCCTTCTCACTGTCTTTTGGCTCGTTGCACCCTCTTTTCATCAGTGTTACCTGAACATTCAAGGGAGTAGTACCAGTTTTTCTGTTTAAGGCTGAATACTTAGCTGCCACTCACTCTGAACACCTTGAGCAGAAAAGTGAGTTTCACTGCTATTCATTGGACAGAGAGTCTATCTGTTTAAGGGTGGTAGTAGCATTTGACTATGGGTATAAACATGAACATTTAGAAGGCAGTTTGATGCTGTACCAGTTTAGATGAACAATAGCAGTAAGTTCCCACCAAGTACCTTTCACTTCCCGTTCATGGGTTTTTGACCAGGTTTATAGTGCCATGCATGGATTTCCTTTTGTGGAACAGATGTCAAATCCAGAGTTGTTGACTCTTCCTAGTCAGGCCACTGCTGCACAAGTAGGCTCATCCAGTCTGGGTAGTTCGTGTTAGATTTGTGGGATTCATAGCCAGATATGATCATTGGTGCCCCTTCCCCACTGGCAGCCTGTATAACATCTTAAATATTGTAAAAACTGCCAGAAAGGAAGAAGTATTCAAAGCCGTTCCCGGTTAATTTCTTTGTATCATACATCCAAGGTGTGTTTTGTCATCAGAAATAGGATCCTATCTCTAATTCTGGTGGGAAACCAAAGGAAATGCCAATGTGCATTGTTTTGGGCGTACATAGGACCTCTCTGATTCACAGTTGTCATATGGAGATACACTACAGTTGACACTAGAAGTTTTTAGTATTAACCCACCGCTCCTAGGAGCAGCATTATCAAGCCATTAAGTTTTATCCTTCAAACTGCTTTTGTTAAAATTGCATCTTTTAAAAACTGAGTTACAATAAATATTTGGAATCTATTTTCTAAGAAGAGAAAGAAATAAGGCATAGAGTTAGATGGGAGGAGGGGAGAGGATCTGGAAGGAGTTGGCAGTGGCGCAGGGGAAAGCTGATCAGAATATACTGGGAAAAAATATTTTACATGAACATCTCTAAAGTGAAATTTTCATATAAGAATCTAATAAAGTTCCATGTACAAAACTTACATGTGGAAAACTATCAAAATCCTGATAAAAAAAAAACCAACTACATTCATGGGTAGGAAGACATGATGTATCAAGGTGTTCACTCTTCACAAATCGACAGCATTTTCAGCGCAGCTCCAGTGCAACACTCAAATTGTGTTGCAGATACTGACAGGTGGGTTCTGAGTTTACAGTGTCTTGTTTGTTTGATTTGTAGATGTCCTTTCTCAAGTTGAGGAAGTTCCTGCTTGTTCTTAGTTGGGTGTTCCTCTTTCATTGCTGAGTGATATTTCACTGTGTAATGTGTCACAATTTGTTTATTTGTTGAGCAACAGGGCTATTTCCAGTTTGAGGCTGTTTGGATTAAGTCACTGTGTACATTTATGTAGAAGCCATAGTGTATGAACAGAAGCTATCTGATGCTTCCAGTGTGTTCATAGAATTCTGTACTCAGCCAGCATTGTGTGAGGGATTCTGTTTGTCCATGGTCTCTCCAGCATTTGGAGAACACCTTGAACAGGTGTTCTTTTTAATTTTTGTAACAGTAGAGAGTATAGAGTGATCATCTTGTGACCTCAGCTTGTATTTTTCTAGTAACGCAAAACAACACTCTGTACTTTGGCATTTATTTTTGGTGTTATTTCTTTCCAGATGCACCTGTAAAGTGTTGCTTTTCAAATTCTGGAGTAACTGTTGAGCATTTATGCATTTTGGCTCTTTTCAGATATCTTTTATAGGTAATATATTTTTGTAAGATCTTCTTTTAGTTGGTGGCTTCTCCAAGAGTATCATAACAAACAGAAATTTATTGATGGTGTTCACCAAAGTTCTTGGGGTTGCATAACTAAGAGATTATTGCCTAACCAAGATCACTTTTATATTTCCACATGAATTTTACAAACATCATGTCCATTCTTCCTAAAATTCTAGTGGGATTTTGATTGCTTGGGTGTACAGATCAATTTAGAAGGACATATATCTTACTGTGCAGTTTCTGACTCATAGAGTCCCATCTTTCTACTTAGAGCTTTACATTTCTCTTTATACTTGTTAGTTTCAGTTGGTACAGTGCTTTGGATGCTTTTGGTTATATTTGTCACTTTTTTTTTTGGCACTACCAATGACAATAGTATTTAAAAATGTTTATTTTTTTGGCTTTTCATTGTTAGTTTGTAGAAATTCAGTCAGTTATGTACACTGTTCTTTACTCTTCATAAAGATGCCATTGTCCTTGCTAAACAGTCTCTGTGTTGCTTGTTTTGGTATATATATGTGTGTATATATACACACATATATATATATTTAGATCAGATTATCTCTGCAGAGAACCTGTGAAGTGGAGGA
The DNA here is from genome assembly GCA_028555095.1 of Dicrostonyx torquatus. NCBI lineage: Eukaryota > Metazoa > Chordata > Mammalia > Rodentia > Cricetidae > Dicrostonyx > Dicrostonyx torquatus. Next base: position 9,632,603 of record JAQHUG010000033.1, on the reverse strand, counting down.
AGAACCATAGCACAGAGTATCCCTACACATCCTTCACTGATGAATTTAACATAGTGTTCAGTGCACAACAAGATCAATATTTGCTTTTGGGACATTTAAGGGATTTTTTTCTCTCTCAATATTTTTGTGCACAGATAAAGAATCCACAAGTGGACAAAAGGCCCATTATACTTTTAACTGTTGACTACTCTCTGAAATGGTGGTTTCATACAGGAGGGTGAATCTTGTTACTTTTTTTGTATGAAAATAAAAGTCTCCAACTCTATTTTAAAGGTATCCCAGGTAGAGTTTTATGCTTATCATAGTTGCTACAGCAGTAATTACTTATCAGTTCTCCTTTCGGCATATTAGCAGCATTTGACTATTTAGCACTCATTTTTTTGTTCTTACTCTTATGTTGATGTACAGTTGACTCTTCCATCTCCCGTATCCATTCTTCTGTGATCTTTGTAGAATTCTCCTCTTCTTTCAGACCTTGCTGGGCTTTAATAGCCTACCAATATGGTTTATGTCTTCTCTTTATTCTTACTAACTTATAAATGATTTCAAGCAGTCTCATGTCTTTACAAGCCTCGCTCTTTGTAAACTGATAATAGGAATCCACATAAAATCTGGCAGCTTGTCCAGAATATCATTCTGTTATAGATCTAGCTGCTTTCCCAACGTGTCCCTCTAGTTATAAAATAGACATTGCAAATACAAGAAGTCTAAAAACTGTGCATTGGAACTGTCTTCTTGTTCTTCAAAGAATTGCACCTGCTGGTTCTCTTTGATAGATGTGATCTCCTCTCATTATACATGTGCTGACCAGAAACATTGGAGGAATTTTGCCATATCAGCTTCTTTAACTCTCTTGCTCATGCTATCTACAGTGCTTTTCAGAATGTAGTTCAAGCCCGTCTTCTGTATTAACTTCTGTGTGACTTGACTTCTGTGTGACTGGTGTTTGCTTTGTTTCAAGGAATAACCATTATAAAATTTAATATTCATGCTAGAAATTTCCCAGTGGTTTCCCATCTCACTCAAGAAATAATCCAGAAGATCTGGTCACTGCTCCTTTGGTGGCTTCAATTGCCTGTCACTCTTGCACTCACTGTACTCAGTTAACTTGAATTGTTCTTTGTGTCTCTCACTTTTTAAAGTCTTTGCTACAGAGTTATCTTAAAGCCATCTTTCATCACCCTTCTGTCTCATCTGCTCTAAAGTGAACCTTCTTGCCATGATTCATTTCCCTCCAAAGGTCTCGTTAACATATGTATTGTGTGATTTTACTTCCTTCATATTACTTCTGAATCAGGATACAGACTCATTAAAACTGGGATTTCTCTGTTCCAGAAGTGTTCCTAGTGCCTAGACATGTGTCAGGCCCAAAATATATGTTTCATACATATTGATGAATGCAACAATGATTGGTTTTCCCAATGTTTGTATGTGACACAAGTTTCTCCTAAGAATAGAATCTCAGAGTTCATCTTTTCTAGTAGTGAGGAAAGGACATTCTTTCCCGTTGGAAGAATATTTGAGTTTGCAGTATATAAAGAGTGATTTAGTCCACTTTATTATTCCAATATTCTGTTTAAGTAATTGGGGGAATCTCAGTAATTGGGGGAATCTCTGTGAGAAGTTTTTTTTATTGGAAGTTTGACATTGATATTTATCATTTTAAAATAATTTGGATTCAGAATGTGTTTCTTGGAGTCTACTGGAATTGATGAGATACACAAATTTCAGTAAACCTCTTAAATTATTCTAAATTTTTGGCATTCTTAGTAGATTTTATTCTTTAATGATCTTTAGAGTTATTTAATTTAGACATAAACTTTTTATTTAAAGAATATTTTATATACTTACCTTATAAATGTTGACATTTGAAAGAAAGTAGGACCTCAAATGTGTAAGTTGGTTGTAGATGAGAGGTAAAAATTGAGATGTGATATCAGATAGATTAAAGAAGATATGACCAAATTTGTGAGAACGTCTGTACTTCTGCAGGCAAAGGGTGAGGAACAAGCTACCTTTTTCTTCATATACTTCCCCTGGCCCTGTAATATAATCCTTAGTGCTTATACACAGATGCTTGCTTTTAAAGGGCTAATCCAGTCTAGTCATGGTATATGCTATTTCAGTTTCTCTTCAGCTGCAAGTTTCCATATGCCTTGTATCTGGGGACATGAAATACTGACTGACTTTTCAAACATACAAGAATATATAAAAGTTACTTTTTTGTGGTTGTAGTGCTTTCATGGATCAACAGGTACTCCCCTGTCCTAAATCATAGTACATTCAACTTAATTAGCTAATGGTACACAGCTTATCTTTAAATCACGAAGAGATATAGAGCAGAAATAATGTATTTTAGCATGGTTTTCCTGCCCGAAGCACCTATGACAAAGCTAGAGTTCTTGGTAGGAAAATTGATTGTTTGCTGTTCCTTAGACTCAGATTCTAAACTTACAGATAATGGTAAATTTTAAGTAATTGAGGTATTTCATAATAAACGTTTGTGTGTTTCAAGGACTCCTCTCTTCTTTAGTTAAATCTAGCTTCACGTGAGAAAACAGGAGCAGAAAGTGGGTTTACTGTGTGGCAAGGGAGGCCTCTTTCCTGGGGAAAGAGGAGTTTGGCTTAAGAAGTAGAACAGAAAATCTGTTCCTTCAGTTTCTAGGTTCCAAAGGAGAGAATCTTATTTAGAAGTTTTTCACCTGTTGGTTTAATCCAGTAATGGAAATGTGTAAAAGTCTTACTTGGAAGGAAGCAAAAACCCTATTCCCAAAACAAAAGTACTATAATTTTTAACCTCACAAAGCCTTAAGGAAAGCCAATGGGTAATGTTTGATGGGTATTTCAGAGCCTGCTCAGAGGTTTAAGACTTTAAGCAAAGAAACACCGAAATTAATCTTTATATGTGTACCACTATCCATTTCATCAAGATAGATGATTTTTTTTCTCCTGTATTTAGTCTGTCCTGTGACTCCCTATGGGCCAGTGAGCCACTAATAGAACAGACACAAGTAGAAGTTTAACATTACATATACTTGGAGATTACTTTTTCTGATCATGTGTATTAGTATATGAGACTTTTTCTTGATCCCTTTTTATCTTTGTTGTCAGAGTTTTTATTTTAAGTACTATTGTGTAAATGGAGACTTTTCTCCATCTCACCCAGTCTCACTGGACTGATTTCTCTTGCTGCTGGTCCTCATAGCCACTTTTAAGATAACCACTCAAAGGGTTAAATTAATTTTAATTGTTTGGCCAATATCTTAAACATATTATTGACTAGCTTTCACTTGTAAATTAACCCATTTCTACTAGTCTGTGCATCACTACATGGCTGTGCCTTACCTGTGATGCCCTGGCATGTTACTCCGTTGGCAACTACATGTTGTCTCCCTGATTTTTCCTTTTTTCTCTCCACATATTTTCCCAGATTTCCTGCCTGGCTCTATTCTACCTGGTCACTGGCTGAAGAAGCTTTATTCATCAACCAGTGAGAAAGACATAGTCACAGCATACAGAAGGACATCCTATATTATCTCCCCTCTTTTATCTAATTTAAAAGAAAGGTTTAACCTTAACATATTGCACTTAATAAAATAGTTATCATGCAAGAATTGCAAGTAGAATACCTAGTCTATAGTTGACAAAATTAAAGGACTCTCTTATTATTAATCTAAAGTTTCATGTCTAATTTATCTTTTATCATAACTAGGAAACATAATTATAACTATCTTGTCTTCAGCTCCATCAAAGACAACAGAAGGATATAATATTACCTAAGTAAACTGGACGTGCATTATAAGCAACATTTAAAACTCTAGAAATGACAGAGCTATCTGACTGTCTGGACAGTCACCCAAAGTTCTTATGTAATGTTGGGGTGTCCATCTTCAACCTATAGGCCTAGAGTGTCTAGTAGACTTCTCAGTGAGGTGATATAGGATTCTCCTCTGTATGCTGTGATTACCGTTGATTAATTAAGAAACTGCTTTGGGCCTATAGCAGGGCAGAATAAATCTAGGTGGGGAAAACTAAACTGAATGCAGGGAGAAAGAAGGTGGAGTCAGGGGAAGCCATCAAGCCATGTAGCTCCGCCAGAGACAAATGCCCATTAAAACTTTGCAAGTAGGCCATGAAGCCATGATGATGTACAGATTAATGCAGATAGGTTAATTTAAGATATAAGAATTAGCCCGAAATACACTTAAGTGATATGCCAAGCAGTGATTTAAATAATATAGTTTCTGTGTGATTATTCCGGGTCTTAAGTGGCTGAGAATGAACAAGAAGGCTCCTACAATAGTGAAGCAGGAAATTTGTAATTGTCCTGCCTATATTGACAGTTTGTCAGTCATTTTCCTCTGTGTCCTACAGAATGTCTGGAAGGTTCTCCTATGAAGCAGGAATCCTGAAGGACTGTCCCATCTTCAAGTTTAGCAGTCACTTTCCTGTGGGTCCTGCATGTCCAGTTTACATAGCATATAGTCAAGCAGTCCAGGCAAGAGCAGTCTCTTGCCCAAATAACTAGCCTTTCCACATGGAAGGCAATCTCTAACATTTCTTCAATGCTCATCATCCCTTTTGAAGTAATAGGGACTACCAGAAGCAAATGTCTCACATTGAAAAAATTTTAAATTATTAAAATATCTTACATGCCATATTCTATAGGTTTTTGAAGGTTTTGAAGGTTACCTTTCCATTTCAGATATATCTCTGCATATCTAGAAAACCTAGCTAACATGTCTAAGTTTGACTATTATAGATGACTAGTATATTTTTAAATGAGGTGCATAAGCATAATACTTTAAACAAGAGTAGAAATGTACATGTAGTACAACAAAATTGATCTTAAATTTGTATCAATATACAAAAATCTTTTAAACAAGATTAGAAACATATATACAGTGTAACAAAATTACTTTAAATTGTATTATTATGCCAAAAGTCCATGTCACTGTAAAATATCTGAGATTAGTGGTTGTCTTTTTGTCTTATTTTTATATTTCCCTAAATATAACAAACATCCCTAACCTACCAAATAACCCCTCCATACCCACCCACCCCAACTCTTGGGAATGTAGACGTTATTTTCTCAAAACTACTTCCTACTATCTGTGGATGAAGTATCTTCAGGGTTCACAGAGACCTTTCAGGGACTCTTGTTCAATCAAACCATATTAGCCTGGAAGGAATCCACAGGTTTTCATCTTCAGTGGAAACAAAAGCAGAATCTCTTTTCCAAAGCAGCATATTTTTAGACTTAAATTTTGAAGTCAAGATACCTTTAAAATATCTATGTTGGTTTAACTCAGTAGCCCCCCATAACCAAAGCAGTTAACTCATTAACAGTGAAAAAATTCTAAGAATATACAATAATATACATAATCCTAACTTTGTATATTTTCCATCTTTACCTGGCTTAGAGTATAGAAAATTCTATTCCTTTTTAAGGATTTTAAAATCATTAATCTATGACTGTTTGTACTCGTTCTTTTCTCTTCCCCAAGCCTCTGTACATTTATCAAACACACTATGACCAATTTAGAGTTCTTTTATATCTGAATCTCGTATTGTGTTTCCATAATCCTTTTTTTTTTTTTTTACCAGGAGAGTTTTTAGAACCTTACGCATGTGATCAAGGTGGCGGCCTTGGATGCTGCTTGCCATAAATCTCTTTTTTTTAATTTATTTTTTGTCTGTATAAGTAAAAGCTAAATTTGCTATGCAGCGCTTTACAAAACTTGAGGTCACTTATGAATGCACCATACTTTGCTCAAGCCCGAATGATGATGGCGACTGTTTTGCAAACTTATTGAGAGGTCTTGTTTTCTTAGAAATTAGCTTTTTCTTTGACAAAAGACAGGCAATAAATGTTAATTGTTACTAAATTTCCTTTTTTTGTATCAAATGAGAAAATTATGTCAGCTTTCATTATTATTGGTCAAAAAATATCTTTATATTCTTAAAAAAATTTAACTTGGTATCATATATTTTTATGTGTAAAATGTAGAGCTTAATGTATCATAATATGTGCATTTATTGTAAAAACAACTTTTTATTGAAAATAATTTTTAGTATGATATATTCTGATTACGATCTTACCTTTCTCAGCTCCTTCAAGATCCTCCCCACTTACCCACCCACTCAAATCCTTATCCTTTCTTTCCCTCTTTAAGATACAAACAGTCATCTTAAATAATGATAAAATTGGAAGTAGGTAAAAAACATACCAGAATGGGAGAAAATAAACAAACTTCAAAGAAAAAGAACCAAAGAAAAAGCTCAGGAAACTCAATAGACACTGAGACACATGTACACATACAGATATTCCATAAAAATACAAAACTGAAAGCCGTAATATACATGGAAAGGACCTGTAAAGGAAAGTTAAGCAAAACAATTGGAAAAATAAGTGGCAAAACATTATGAGACAGAGAAACTTTAAAGGTCCCATTGAGTTAGTTCTGTGTTGGCCATGTGCTGTGGAGTATTAAGAGTGTTTGTTTCCCCAGTGAGAGACTCTAATGAAGAAAACTTTTTTTTTTTTTTCATTTGTGAGTGGCTATCAATTGGAAATAGCTTCTGGATTAGGATTGAGGGTTTATATCCACTTCTTCTCAGTGTTGGGACTCCATCAGACCCAACTTTATGGAGACCCTTTGCATGCTGCCACAGTCTCTGTACATACATATTTAGAGGGCTTTGATACCTTGGTGTCTTTCATGTCCCTCTGGCTCTCAGAATCTTTCCTTCTTCTCTTCCTTAGGGTTCCTTGAGTCCTGAGGGGGAAGGAATTGTTGAAGATCCATCTAGGATTGAGTATTCAAGGTGTCTTACTCTGTATTCACTATTGTCCAGGTGTGACTCTCTGTATGTGTTCCATTTCCTGCAGGAGTGTCGGGGACCATCACCCCAACATAGAAACTGATGCTTTGTCCTAAGTGTGTTCTCGGAGGCGCGTGGAAGAATCAGACTCTTTACACCATCTTCATCTTTCCAGGGCAGCTCAGGACTCTTCGTCCTTCCAGCATGACCTGCGTTTATTGTCTCCCCCCAAGCTCTCACAAGCTCTCTCCAAGCTCTGAATGCTCCTCCACCCTCAGGAATTCCTTATTCACATTCCTTTTCCCAGGACCACCACCTCTCAGCCACACACCTGCATACCTCACCAGCTCTGGAGTCCAGCATCTCTTCCTGGGCAATCTAAAGTCAATGAAGGCCGGAGCTGAGCCTTTCACCTTTTGTCTTTCTAAATTGCTAGCTTTCAGCTACCAAGTTGAATCCAAGCAAATGGCTGTCACTTCCATATGACTTCTCAAATGGCCCTTAGTTTTAGCTCCCTCCCTCCCTCACCCACTTGTTCCCTTCTTTTCCCATCTGATCATCCTGTTCTTGTCTTCTAGTACAAGTCAGTATTCATGATACTTTTTAATGAGTCTGCATAATTTCTGGCTTACTATCTGACTTTACCCTACCTCATACTAAAATACCTTAGAATACTGCACATCGTACATCTTGAGCTAGTTAATTTTCGACATTTTGAGTCAATAATGAGTGGTGATAAATTGAGGGGTTCTTGATAACGAGCAGTGGTTTAAAGAACACCAAAACATTTTCTTTCATGGTTGCTAAGGATAGTTTTATAAATGTTCGGTTTCCTCCTATGAATAATAAATATTAGTCTTTTCCTATAGTCATCTGTTAGAAGGTAATTTTTCCATTTTATTGACTTTTTTGCAGTATTTTCCACCCCTGAAAAGAGAGAAATAATATTGTTATCAAACTGTTGTCCAGTCCTGATTGAAGAAAGCTGGGGGTGGTGGCACAAACACTGTGGGCTATGAAAGTCATCAGGAGAAAGGCCAGCTTTTCTACGAAGTGGGCCTTGTCAAAACAAAACAGAAAAAAAAATAGTGCTTGAATAAAATTTAATGCATTTAAAAAATTATTTTCATTCCTTCTGTGCATGTATAATCATTTAAAATGTTAGAAATTACATTGTTTTAAAGATGTTTTTACAATTTATGTTTTGAGAATTTATTTTGGCTTCATAGTTTTTGTTGTTTCCTTGTCAGGTGACGTGTGGTGAGCTCTCTGAGGGCAGTTTATGTCTTAAAGCATTTACTGAGCAGTGTCTTCAATACAGTGATCAGTATTGTCTCCTTCAGGACAGTCGTGATTCTCTGGCATTTAAGAGAAGTTTGGTGTCATTTCATTTAAAACTTGCTTGTGAAATGTTTTTTCACTCTACTAAAAAAAGACAATTTTGTATTCATAGTAAACATTTCTTTAGTGTTTCCTTGAAGTTGGTCTATCTCAAAAGATTTCTTTTTATAGAGAAGTTTAGCATTCCACAGGAAACTACCTTGATCTTAGATCTTAAACAGATAAGTTATTTATTGTTACATTAAAAAATACCTTAACATTTGTTAACTATGAAATAACATCTACTCTTCTTTGGTTCAGTGGGGAGCGGCATCTAGACATGGTTCAGCTGCACCCTGCTTTAGACTTTCACAAAGCTTGCAGTCAAGGTTGGCAGCTAGGTCTGAAATCTCATGCGAAGTCTTGATGTGGGAGAATCTGCCTCCAGTGTAGACTTTCCTTTCTACTGAGCTCACTGTTGAATGGTTTGGTGGTCATTTGTATCTGACTTCCAGCTGACCCGGATCCCACCTCTTTTCAGGCTCTTATTGTTCAGGTGTGTGTGTGTGTGTGTGTGTGTGTGTGTGTGTGTGTGTGTGTGTGTGTGTGAGAGAGAGAGAGAGAGAGAGAGAGAGAGAGAGAAAGAGAGAGAGAGAGAGAGAGAGAGAGAGAGATGGGTGGCTTCATAGTTTTTGTTGTTTTCTTGTCAAGTGACGTGTATGTGTGTAGAGAAAAAGGGAGAGTGACTGTATGTTAGCATATGTTTTCAATTATCAAAACTGTACTTCATGTGTTTTTGTTTTCTTTATAGGTGCCTTAGCTGGATCAATTATCGTGGAGCCACATGTGACAGCAGTGTGGGGAAAGAATGTTTCGTTGAAATGTTTAATTGAAGTGAATGAAACTATAACACAGGTTTCGTGGGAGAAGATCCATGGCAAAAGTACACAGACTGTTGCAGTCCATCATCCTCAGTATGGATTCTCTGTTCAAGGAGATTATCAGGGAAGAGTCTTGTTTAAAAACTACTCACTTAATGATGCAACAATTACTCTGCATAACATAGGCTTCTCAGACTCTGGAAAATACATATGCAAAGCTGTTACGTTCCCACTTGGAAATGCCCAGTCCTCTACAACTGTGACTGTGTTAGGTAGGTGTGCTTGAGTTGGGTTTGAGACTATGACAAATATCCTATTGAAAATGTTTTCAATCATATGAAATGAGGATTTCTATAAATTTGATTTAAATTAAACACATTCAGATATACATTCTCAAATTCTGTCTTAATGTTATGTGTTTCTAGGCTCTCTTAATGTAAGCAAAGCCTGTGTGTACCTGCCTGAAATGCTCTTTTCATAATAGGTGGCACTGTAATAATGGATGAGATTTTCAGCTGGCCGTGGTGACTCATAGCAGTAATTGCAGCTCTTGAGAGGCTCAGGCAGGTTATTGCCATATAGTCCAGGTTAGCTACAGAATGAAATCCTCTTCTTAGAAACTGAACTGCTACAACATTTTTATTACTTCAGTATTACAATTTTGTGAGTTTTTAGTTTTTCCTGCTTTTTTATTTGTTTGTTTTTCTGCAGTGATTCTCATTGCACTTCTTAGAACCTTTTGCCACTGTGTATTTCAGTTTTCCATAGTGGTTTTTATTTCTGCTGTTGAAGACTTGCTTACCTTTTTGAATCATATACTAGCTACCTAAATTGTTAGAGTTTAAGGTGGAACTTGACTAAACCTATTAGCATTGTGGTAACTGCTGAAGTAGAATGTAAAGCAATCTGGAAAATGTAGAGGAATACTGTAGTAGTCACAGATCAGAGATAGAGGAGCAACCATATCTGTAGCTGAGGTGGAGAGACACCTCAGCTCCTCCTTCAGAAAGCCCCATTGCTCAGCTGGAGGAGCTAACATCTTCCCCAAGGCCAGTAAGAATTCTTTAGTAAGATGTAGGGTGATTAGGTGAACATAGAATTCAAGACATATTTTATAAAAGGAATGGTTGTTAGTCCTTAAGTAATGGGTAGTTTGGGTTTGGCACATGGAAGGAAATTTAGGGAAACCTTCTACTGAATTGACAGAGAGCCAAATCTGAGAAGTATTAAAGTTTAATTCTTGATTTTTGAATGTGAGAGCTAGAACTCTTTTTTTTTTTTGTCTATTCATCATAGAGTGCTTTGCAGATCCATAGGCTCCAACCCATCAAATGCCAGTCACACTTCCTCATTTTGATGACAATCTCTCAGCACACAAGTGATCTCCGGGAAAGTCTAGGATAGAAGGAATTTAAATGGTTAAAATGAACTACTGAAAAAGTAATTTATCAGTTGTGCAAAGCATTTGTATGAAGTATAAGACACTTATAAGTCTGGAGCATCTGAAAATAACTTGAGTGAATGGAAAAATTGATGTTTCTACTGTAAAAGTAAGTGTAAGCTTGTGCTCCTGCCTCATCTGCTCTCAAGACCTTGGTGCTTAAAGTGTAGTACATAAACCAGCAGCCTTGGTCTCATTTGGAAGTGTGTTAGACACAGCATTTGAGGCTTCTTTGTAGCTTATTGAATAGTATTCTCTAGGTTTAGCAAGGTCGTAAGGGGTCCAAGGAGACAGAACAGAAGATTGCTTACCAGAGGGATCTATCTATTCAGAGAAGACAACTGAAGGGATAAAACTACCAAGAAAAAGAACAAGTACATTTTCTTTATCCATTCTTCTGCTTGAGGAGCATCTAGGTTGTTTCAAGGTTCTGGCTATTACAAATAGCGCTGCTATGAACATAGTTCGGCAAATGTCCTTGTGGTATGACTGAGCCTCTTTTGGGTACATACCCAACAGCCATATTGCTGGGTCTTGAGGTAGATTGTTTCCTAATTTTCAGAGAAATCACTTGATTTCCAAAGTGACCGTACAAATGTGCACTCCCACCAGCAATGGAAGAGTGTTCCCCTTACCCTAGTGTTTTTGATCTTGGCCTTTCTGACAGGTATAAGATGGAATCTCAGAATTGTTTTGATTTGCATTTCTCTGATGGCTAAGGATGTTGAGCATTTCCTTAAGTGTCTTTCAGCCCTTTGTGATTCCTCTGCTGAGAGTTCGCTGTTTAGGTCTGTACCCCATTTTTATTGGATTGTTCATTCCTTTAATGTCAAGTTTCTTGAGATCTTTGTATATTTTGGAGATCAGTTCTCTGTCCAATGTGGGGTTGGTGAAGGTATTTTCCCAATCACAGTAGTAAAAAAATAATGATATCTTGAAATTTGCAGGCAAATGGATACATCTGGGGAAAACCATATTTAGTGAGGTAACCCAGACCCAAAAAGACAAATATAGTATGTATAGGTCGGTTTTAGACATAAAGCAAAGAAAAAACCAGCCTATAATTTACAACCCCAGAGAACCTAGACTACAAAGAGGACTCTAAGAGAGACATACATGGATGTAATCTACATGGGAAATAGAAAAAGACAAGATCTCCTGAGTAAATTGGGAGCATGTGTGTGAGGGTCATGGGAGGAGGGTATAAGCAGAAAGGGGAGGAAGGTAGGGGAGTGGAGAAAAATGTAGAGCTCAATAAAAGCAATTTAAAAAAGTAAACAATATCATTCAAAATTGACTTTAAACATACATGTTTCTCAAGGAAAAGAAAGCTTTAGTGTATATATGTTTTCAGACCAGCTCTTCAACTGGGGTGTTTGGAACCCCAAAGTATATAGTGAGGAGCATGACTGTATTAATACTGGGAGAAGATGACAGCAGAGAAATAACCTTTTACTGAAAGCTGATTCATCCTGAAGAAACATTGTGATGCCCAGATGAGAATTGGAACTTCCACAAGGGAGAGATGGCTTCTTAGCCTTTGGGCTAAGATCAATTGAAGCAAGAAGCAGAGTCTTAAGTTTAATTCTGTCCAGTATGGAGTCTCTTATTTCATTTGCTTTGTATCTCAGAGATTTACAGTTTCAGAGTAGTAGTAAACTCAAAGTAAGTCGTGTTTGAAGAGTCATAGACCCAGGCTATATAATTTAAGAACTTGAGAAAATCCTGGCCTAGTTAGTTTGTAGGACCTTGGCCAAAAGAAAGAAAGATATTTTTTTTTTTGAGGGAATATCTTTAGTCTCTAAGTATTTCTACATTAGTAATTCAGGTAATAGTCCTCTGCTTGAGGACTACCAGTCTTAAAAGTAAGGGGAGGTGTCCATCTCCAACTCCCTGAACAAATAAGACCATAGAAACAGACTTCTGTCTGGGGTATGGCTCAGTTGGTAGAGTGCCTAGCATAATGGGATTTTGACCCCCAGCTCTATGTAAATTTGCCACAGCATGGGGGCACATTCTTGTAATTCCTGCATTCTAGAGGTGGAGGCAGGCAAAGGGAAGCTCAGTTATAGCAGGCTGCACAGTGAGTCTGAGCCTAGCCGGGATGCCTTAAAAAATGCCCAAATGGATCTACACAGACAGAAGATGCTGGAATTACCGGAGACTTTTAAACAATATTGCTTGTAACATTTGGGGAAATTCATTAATCTATAAATTTATAGAAAAAATAGAAATCACATAATATTTGGTCTCAAAGAGGAGAAATAGGGTATATCTTGGTACATAGTTAACCATCAAAGTAAATAAAAACAGATAGCTCAATACACTTGGATTAACTTTTTTAAAATGGACTGGTGATATAACTCAGCGACAGCATGTGTCTAACATCCATTCACAGGATCTTGGTTCATCTCAAATGAAACAAGACACAGAGCAGAAGAAAGATAAGCCTGAGACTGATAGAAAATAATCTGTGCTACATCTAACTTAGAAGAAACTATTTTCCAAGATTTATGTCCAGCTTTTACATACCAGTTAAAAAGAAAAAAGCCCACCTCACCTCAATATACATTTGGCAGAAAAGGAAATTGAAATGACCCTACAGCATATGTGATACCCTCCACCTTCATTCATAACTTGAGAAATTTAAATCTTAATGATGCATCATGACATATATAAGATTGGAATACTGAATAGTTTAGTAACATTAGCTGGTGAATATATGGATACATATCTTGAAGATTGCAAGTTAATTGGTACCTCATGTAAGTTTGGGTAAAATTGAAAATGACCATGATAGAAGCAGTTCTAGTTTTGGGACAAATTAGAGGAAGTTGTTTATAAATATACCAAGATATGTATATGACTGAGTTATAAAAATAGGGAAAAACTCTAGTGTCAGCTACCAGTAATAAATTCTGGTATAAATAAATGACTTATTGTATAAATAAGTTCTACGATAATAAAATTTCACATGAATCTAAATCATGGGGAAAATGAATAGTTGAAGTGAATTTAAAGTAATAAAGCTAAAGAAATGAATCTGTTGACTTAAAGAAAACCTGATGCTGGGCAGTGGTGGTGCACGCCTTTAATCCCAGCATTCGAGAGGCATTGGCAGGCGGATCTCTGTGAGTTCGAGGCCAGTGTAGTTTACAAGAACTAGTTACAGGGCAGGATCCAAAGCTACAGAGAAACCATGCCTTCAAAACAAAACAAAAAACCGAAACATATAATATTCTGTTATATACTCCAGGTACAGGTAAAGTAAGGCTGTCTGGTTTGGATTTGCCCTATTGATTCTATTGAGAAGATATTTAAAAGTTTATTTACCAGGTTAGAGTTACGGTTCCACAAGACAACGAACTTAGGAGTTGCTCATATTTTTAGTTCATGTGGTGGTGGTTACGTGGATATTTGCTCTGTATATGCATTATGTATGTTCTTTTCTCTTCCCTTTGTTTGGAGGGGTACTTAAGGAAATATTAATAGCCTTTAAGGTAAAATAGAGAACAATCATGGCTAGGTATGAATTAGAGACAACAAAACTAGTGACTTGTTTAAAGGCTATTTGCTTTAAACTTTGCTTAGAATGAAGTAATATATACATACATATAATGTATTTAATGTATAAAGCTATTTTTATTTCAGAAGTAATGGCTTTAATATAAAGAAAATTATGAACAGGGTCATAGAAATCATTTAATTTGGTTATATTTCACTCGTCTCAGAAGGTAAAACTTGATCAGGACAGCCATCTTTGTGATGATAATATAAAACTTAACCTCTTATTCCAGGAATGCAGTTGATGTTGGCATTACTTAAAATATACTTGCATGATTTTATTTGTATTTCTCCCTAAGAGTATAATTATTTCTAGATGTGGATAGAACAAATTGTTAAGTACTTTATTAATTGAAGTACAATTTTTTTTTTCATTTAAACAGTTGAACCTACGGTGAGCCTGATAAAAGGGCCAGACTCTTTAATTGATGGAGGAAATGAAACAGTAGCAGCCATCTGTATAGCAGCCACTGGAAAACCAGTCGCACGTATTGATTGGGAAGGTGATCTTGGTGAAATGGAATCTACTACAACTTCCTTTCCCAATGAAACAGCTACAATTGTCAGCCAGTACAAGCTGTTTCCCACGAGATTTGCTAGAGGAAGGCGAATTACTTGTGTTGTCAAACATCCAGCCTTAGAAAAGGATGTCCGATACTCTTTCATCCTAGACATCCAATGTAAGTACACGCCAGGGTCCGCTTACTAGACCTCCAGTGTCTACGAGTGTCTACGTTCAGCTTAAGCTACATAACGCATTTTCTCCTGTAGTCAGAGTTCTTCATCAAATCACTTTGGTTTGAGTACTGAGTGTGCAGAGATTCATATAGCAGTGATGCTCAACTACAAGTTGAGGCTTTAAAGGAGGCTCACCTTAAGGAAGCTGTGGAAACTTGTACCTCAGATGTGTACTACTTAAAAGACAAACAGCTGCATTATGTTTAACTGGGCTGCTGACCCTGCCCTGGGTCCTACTGTTTCCAGTAAGAATCCTTTACTTGGGTAGTAATGGTGCACACCTTTAATCCCAGTACTGGGTAAACAGAGGCAGGAGGGGGTCTCTGAGTTCCAGGCCAGCCTGATGTACAGAGCAAGTTCCAGGACAGCCAGGGCTACACAGAGAAACCCTGTCTTGAAAAACAAAACAAAAGAATTAGCTTTTATTTTATAGGTACATTTTAGCTAGTTTGAAAATCTTTCTTCATTATTGTTCTAAGCTGACCTTACTGATGTTATCATATAATTATTATGTAGTTAAAGTATTTTAAAGCTATGATTTTTAGAATAGTAAAAAAACTATATACAAGAATCCTAGCTGCCTCCTTTGTACTGAGCAGTTCTCATATTTTCATGTGTACCTGCATTTCATTTTTCACCAGTTTCCGGTTTTGATCATGTGATTTGTTTGAAATTTTAAATTTTTGAGTAAAATTGGTTGTTGCTTTCATTCAGTAAGAGTGACTTAACATTAGGCAGATTGGAGATAACATCAGCAAGTGTTTGGGTCTCCTATCATTTTCATAAATGCGATTGAAGTCATCTATGCTGGAGTTTTGAAGTTCTATTGTTTTTACATTTTGGTGAAATGCCATGATTAGGGGTTTAGATTACACTATTCATTACAATTAAAATTGATTATGCTCTGCATATACTAAATACCCTTTTGGCTGTAGTGAATAGTTTGTTTTGTTGCCATTGAAGCTCTAGATATTTATTGTACTTGTATATAGTCTCAGAAATATGTGCCACAGCTCTACATGTACAGTGAATATTATTTAATTGTAATATGAATCATACTTCTCTTAGATTAAACATCTTTTCCAGATGGTTATATAAGGAACTTGGTACTAAGGCAGTACCTAATTGCCACGTCTCTGTATTTAATTGAGTACTATACTGTGTTTGTTTTGTTTGTGAGTATACATCTTTTATAATAGGAGTCTTACATTCAGCATCCTTGCTAAATAAAGCCATAAGTAATTTTGTTTATCTGGTATTGGATTTCATCCATTCATCCACCCATCTATCCACCCACCCACCCACCCATCCATCCATCCATCCATCAATCCATCCATCCATCCATCCATCCATTGTCTTAGTCAGCTACTGTTTATTGAATATTGTCTTCCCAGGTGATTATGTTAAAAATAAGGAAAAATAAATTCCATTCTTCTAAAGCTTAGCCATTGCATTAATGTTTTTTCACTTTATAGTGTATGTACTGCTAACAAATGATGGTTGTGTCTGCATTCATTGATTTTCTAGATGCTCCTGAAGTTTCAGTTACAGGATATGATGGAAACTGGTTTGTGGGAAGAAAAGGTGTTAACCTCAAATGTAATGCGGATGCAAATCCTCCACCCTTCAAGTCCGTGTGGAGCAGGTAATAGAGTTAGATGCACAGTAGCCAATTGTTAAAAGGAGAAAGGTATTCTGAATGCATTAAGATTAATTTTAATCAGTGTATTGCATAATTAATAACTGAAGAAACTAAGCGAAAGGTTTTTCAGTCTTGTTCTACCCTCTTGCTATCTCTCACCACCCTGTCCTAGCATTTCTGTTCCTTACTGGCAGCAATGTTAGAGACTAGCTTTTTTCTTTTTTCCCCTCTATTTGCTATCGTAGGTCTGATGAGGGCTAGCTCATAGAGAGGAAGCTTCTATTTCAGTTTCAACTTGATTTCTCTGTACCCTATAATTAGGGTGTGTGATAGCTTCAGCAGTAGAGTCTTATCTAATTCTGGTAGACAACCGAGAAATGGCGTATATAGTTTATATGGGTTATATAGTTTGGGTCCTCTAGTGCCTAGCTAGCTAGCAGCTTATAAAGAGGCATCTCCTATATAGCGCTGGGATTGTGGTTTAATGATCCTGGCTTTTAAGAGCAGCACTGTCCACGCCCTGCAGAATGGCACCCTTCAAACTCTCACTCTTGTTTTTGGCCTACATTTAAATTTAGTGAGGCTCCCTATGGCCTTTTCATATATACTTCATTGAGATTATCCATTCCTGTCATTGAGGTTACTCCCTCCCTGTTGCCTCCCTACATCCCCTACCCTAACCTTCAACTTTCCATCTCTAGTATTCCTTCTGTCTACTTGCATATCACCCATGTTTTGCTGTACCCCTTCGGCACACCCAATCCCAGTGGCCCTTTTTGACCGGCTTCTGCAGGTATTCCAGATTAAACACAAATCTAAAGATTTAGTACTAGGGTCTATAAATGAGATAGGACATGGAGTGCTTTGTTTCTGGGCCTGGGTAATCTCATTCATAATTTTTTCTAGTTCTATTTACTTGTAAGTCTTATTTCCTTTATAGCTGAATAAAATTATATTGTATCTGTTTGCTACATTTTTATTATCCATTTATCAATATTCCTTGTTTTAGCTGTTGTGAATAGAGCAGCATTTAACATTGTTGAATAGATATCTTTGTAGTAGGATATAAGTCCTTTGAGTATATTTCTAATTGGGTGATATGATAATTTTGCTCCTAGTCCTTTGAAGAACTGATTTCCATAGTGGCTTCATTGCTTTGCACTTCCACTTACAGTGAATAAGTGTTCTTCTCTTCCAACATCCTGGACAGTATTTGTTGTCAGTTGGTTTCTTTTATATTTTATTTATTTGTTTTTATGTTGTGTGCTTGCATATGTATATTATTTTCATATAGGAGCCCATGGAGGCCAGTGAAGGGCATTACAGTCTTCTGGATCTATAAGTAGACAGTTGTGAGGGACTATATGGGTGCTAGAAACCAAGCACAAAGTCTTCTGTAACAGCAACAAATCCTTTAACTGCTGAGCCATTTCTCCAGCCTTTTATTTGATTTCTTGACGAAAGCCATTCCAGTGGGTAAAACAGACTTTCAAGGTAGTTTTAATTTCCCTAATCACTAACAATTTATAACTTTTAAGAACGTCTATTAGCCCTTTGTATTTTCTTTGTTTTTCTTTTGAGATTTATCTGTTTAGATTGTTAGTGTCATCTCTGTTGCTATGGTAAAATACTCTGACCTAAATAAATTCAGGGAAGAAATGGATATTCCCATTTATAGATCATAGTCCATCATTAAGAAAATTTGGGGCAGAAATTGAAGCAGAAAGCTAACTTTTGTGTGCAGCTCAGGTCTATCTACCTAAGGATGGTGGTGCCCATAGTGAGCTGGGCCTTCCTATAACAATTAACAGTCAATTAAATGCCAAAACATCTCCCCATTCATGCCCATAAATCCAGCAGTAGTTTAGTTGGGAGTCTTTTCTTATGGGACTCAGATCTTTATCAGACTGGCAGTTAAAGCAAACTAGCACTTAGCTCCCTCCATTGCCTATTTTTAAATTATGTTCTTTTCTTGATGTTTTATTTTCTTGTGTGTGTATTGTATACATTAACTCTGTAGATAAGTAGCTGGCAAAGATTTTTTATTCTTTGTATGGACTTTGCTGTACGCAAACTATTTCATGAGGTCCAATTGTTAGTTCTTGGCTTTGTTTTTTAAGAGACTCAAATTCTGTGTAAGAATGCTTTGCCTATGGCTTCATCTTGTAGCACATCAGCTTCCTTTCACTCTAACATAATGGTTTTATGCTGAGGTCTTTCATCCATTTAGAGTTGATTTTTGTGCCAGGAAAGATCTAGAGATGTAGTTTCCTCTGCAGTGAATGGTGTTGAATACAGAGCTCCATGCCTACTCAAGGTTCTGAGACCAAGTGATAGTCGAGTGCTCTATCCTGAATGGGACATTATACCACCCCATCAAATGCTCGAGCAATATTTTGAAGAGTGAGAGGGAAATAAAAATCAGGAAGATGGGGAAAGAGCTGTGAAGTATTGTTTTGTCCCTGACACAATCAGTGCAGGCTGTGTCAGTAACACTGCACTAGATTTGACCTGTCTCCAGCCAATCATTGTTCATGAAGGGACTCATAGGACCCAGTCCCTGCTTTTTGAACTGTTGGCTATCCTGTGTTCTGGGGACAGGGATAAAATGTGTTGTCTTCAATTAGGTACCCACAGATGAGCCCACTAGGTTCCAGGGGATAGTTCTAAATCCATGGTCACATCAATAACCTTGATCAACTCAGTGCCACAAAAAGGCATGAATAGGAAAAGCGACTCTTGTGGGGTCAGGCAGAAGGGGTTTAGAGCTTCGGAGATGGTAGAGGATGACAGTTATCAGAATGCAGCATATATTTAATTGGTGAAATTGTGGAAGAAATTTAATAAAGGCTATGAAAATCTTCCTTCTCATTATGTTGACCTATCTAACATACATAAATTTTCTAAAGAAGTAGGTGCACTTAATGGACTTAGATAGTTAAAGATGAAATAGTTGGAATCAAATTTATATACATTCATAATTAATATCCAACATGTAGGTAGTTTTATTGGCATTCTAAAAGTTTGACAGTTTAAATAATTGCCAGTGTTTGAATTTTAAGCTATTTAAAATAACATCATGCTTCTTAAACATCTAGGTTGGATGGACAATGGCCTGATGGTTTATTGGCTTCTGACAATACTCTTCATTTTGTCCATCCACTGACTTTCAATTATTCTGGTGTTTATGTCTGTAAAGTGACAAATTCCCTTGGTCAAAGAAGTGATCAAAAGATCATCTACATTTCAGGTAAGCTTCTGCCTCCTTCCAAGATGAGCTAAATTAGTGCTATCATATAATTACAATGTAATGCTGTGCAATCATTTATACTCAACTGATTCACTGTTTTAAGATAATACAAAAGAGATGTGAAAGTTACAGCATCTTAAATATGTATATACAGTAGCAGTTCTTTAAAGAAGTGTCAACATGTATATACAACAAATTCTGCACATTTCTTTGACTGGTGGCATGCCTTTCTAAATGCTTTGGTGTTTAATTAATAAAGTGTTTTTTATTTTTTTCTTCTTTATTTGCTGCTCTGCATGTAATTGTCTGATAATAAAATGGAATATTAACTTTGTTAGTTTGGCTTCAGAAATAACATTGCTTGCCATTGGAAATGGGACTGCCATTTTAGGTTAGTGAGAGGTGAAGTAAGAATGCTACTGTGTTTTAATGATGTAAAATTTAGTATTTTTTGTCACTTTTTACAGCCTTGAAAGTATTTGTTTTTCATATACTGTTTGTTTCACTATGAAAGTTTCATTAATTTGGCTTAGTTTAAATTTGAGCATTCACAGAATATAAGAACAAAATCCACATTTTTTATTAATAGCTATAAATTACCCATGAAGTATTAACGTAGGAAGAATACATTAAATATTTGAGTAATTTTTAATGATCAGAATGATATAGCAATCTTCACATCTAACACATGGAAAATGAGGATAATCAAAAAGAGGACTTTGAGATGAAGGTTTGCATTATGAAATGGATAGTTATGGCTCTCAGTCTCTCCAACTGTATGAATAAGTCATGGATTTCAGAAAGCATTGTGCTTATGTTTTCAGTGCAGTGTGAACCTGTGCTTGTCCCCAGCACCACTGCAGGCTAGTGGCATGCTTCTGTTGATGTTCAGCTGTGCTCAGGACAATCCACTGATTAGTGTCTAGCATACAACAGGCTCCTGTTTTCTTTTTGTATGATCCTCGCAAGGAACATAATGCCATGTAAATCCACATACAACTCTTTAGTAACAGCCCTTCAGTGGGAAGAATTAAAGTATATGAGTCGCTTTACCTCCAAGGACAAGCCATAGTCAGTGTAAATGTAAATTATATTAAATAACTTAAATTTTAGTTTCCTGGAGAGTATTTATTTACATTTTGTTCCTTTTACACAACTTCCTGTGGGGCATTTGATCTTAGCTCCTAATGTTACTGTTTTATCTTCTTTACATATCAGGTTCAGGTTGGTCTTTTACGTATGTATACTGAATCCATTGGTGATAACCAAACTTAGACTTTCTGGATTCCAGGGTTATTTATTTATTATTTATTTATTTATTTAAGAATTCTCCACTTTTGTTTCAGCTGCTTCTTTAGAATCATTAAATATATTCAGAATGTGAGCAGGCATTTGTAACTTACCTTGTTCAAAACCAAGGTCTGTCCCTTAATCTAAACCTGTTTATCTTGTCCGTTCCCCTTTCAGTGCTTGTGAGTCCTGTCATGTTCACTCAAGATAACAACAGCCCTTTTGACAGCCTTCTTTCCACTCTTTGTCTTTTGCTCACCTGGTCTCTCAGCAGATCTGTCGTAGCTCTCCTAGAGGTGGATGGAGTGTTATCCACTCTACACCTCTCCTGCGCTTACTGTTAGGATCCAGAACAACCAGGATTTTTTACCTAGAAAGCTGTTAATGTTCCTCTCTGGACCTGTCACCCTTCAGTCTGTAATAAGATAAGCAGCAGTCATTCTTTTAAAGAGTGCCTTAGATTATATCACCCCTCCTTAAAACCATCCCTCAACTTTTCTTACTGGTAAAAAACCACATCTTCACAGTAAGTAATGGCTCTACGTGTACTCTATGACATCATGTCATCATCTATGCTCCTTGCTCGTGGTTTCATCCACACGGGCCTCCATTTTCACTGAACATAACAGGTATGCTTCTGTCTAAGAGTTTGACTTTTCTATTTTTGTAGCCTGAGTAGCTCTCCACAGGTATCTTTGCAGCTCTTCCCTCAGTTGCTTTCCCAAGATGTCATGTTTCCCAACAAAATCTCTCCTCTTTCTAGAATTCTCCATACCATTTTACTACCTCCTGTCCTCTGCCTTATCCTTGTTTTGTACTTGTTAATATGGTGTACTGTATTTTTATCCATATACTTATCTATTTTTTATCCCCACTAGAAGATAACTCTTAGGGCATGGATTTGTATCCATTTTAATCATGACTATATTGCTGCCATGCCCAATAATCTGTGACATACAATAGCTTTTCATTACATTTTTGTTGCATGAGTGAAAAAAATTAGATTTGGTAACACAACTACCTTACTTTCTTTGTTTAGGGAACTGATAATGAATCCTTTTTTAAAATTAAAATTTATTAAGTGTTATAAACTGGTGTGAAAACTTTAAGTAAATATAAAAAATCAGTTCAGTTACCTTAAAGTAGTGTTGATGTTTATCAAGTAATCAGGAATTAGGTTTTACTTTTCTCTGTGGAGTCTGTGCAGAACAATTCCCTTCTAAGTTGCTGTGGTACTGATCTCTGCGTGGCCATTCCCTTCTCTGCTGCTGGTGCTGTGTTAGCATACAGATGTGCTGATGCTTTCACAGAGGCGCATCATCATCAGCCGCCTGGGTTCTTACCAGGGTAAGAGGCTGTAATTGATGTAGTAAGATGTCACCTCAGTAATAAGTGAACTTTTAAAAATATGTAATCTTAAGAGTCAAAGTTTTGCTTAGAAAAATACAGAGTTTACAACTCTGAAAATTTGAACTTGTTTTTAATATCTTTATGTTTCCTCATATTAATGACCGTCAGGTTTTGAGCAGAAGGCCATGGGCTCATGATTGCAGTATTCAGCTTAGATTGCTGCACTGTATCCTAGCATAGTGTCACTCTCATGGCTCTCAGGCGACTCTGAGGGCAAGGCTAACTGAGTGCTGGAAATGGTACTTTTCTGGATTGCTGTTTGTGTGTACTTTCACATAACTGATTTATTACTTCTCTGAAAGTAGAACAGCACATTATGACATTTCAGATCATCACCCCGTGCTTAGCATTCTTACTCCTCTGTTAAAGGTGAATGCCATATTATCGATTTTAGGATCCAGGCATAAATCCAAGGATCTACAAATGACAATTTCTGACTTTAAAATTTTTTTAAATTTAAACAGCCTATATATAATATAAAGAAATGAAAGTCAATATGTGTAATTTTAACACAGTTACCAATAGACTGACTTGTACCATGTGGGTACAAAGACATTCTTGTATGTACTATATGTTGTACTATTTGGCAAAACTAATTATACTTAGTTGGTGAAACAGACTTAAAAGGCCCATCTTTTGGTAGCAATCTCAGAATCAACTGCAAATCTTTATATCTATCATCTTCTCATATGTCAAGGCTTTAACAAAGTATATAAAAATGTCTGATTGAAACAGTAAGGATGTTAATGTGATTTTAAATCACTATTGATAAATAGTTGTTGATGATTATTAGAACCATTGACTCCATGCATGAACTCTGATTCATTCTAGATTAAAATAAAAAGATAAGTCTGCTATATATTCCACATGTTCACTGCTTAAAATGTACAATGAAGTGTTAACTCATTATGTGTATAACATTATGGCTATGTTATCTTTAATACTGGTTAATGAGAATAGTGAACTGAAAATTTTCTCAGGCCACTAATAAATTTTAAGAATTTTTGTTAGATTTTTCTGAAATCTTTATTTTGTTAACTATGAGAAAAAAACAGATTTGTATACATTTAAAGAACTTTGCAAGTTGAAATAAAAATATCAAATTTTTAGCAATATATTGTAACACCATTAGTTTAATATTTTCTGCTTGGTCGTTGCACAGATGTATGCATTGCTATAATAAAACTAGGGCATCAGGAATTGTCATGAGCCTTGGAAATCTCCGTGTATACAGACGAATATATGTAATATATTATATATATAATATATATTATATATGTTTTAAATAATTAATCTAGGCAGTTTGTATTTTTATTTCAATGTACTGGTACATTTCTTCTTGCAATGTTATGTACCATTCAGTGACTTGGCCACCCCATTAGTCCCCTAAACATATAACTTGTCTCAGGGAGGAGTATAGGTGTTTGACTTATTTCTATAGTACCTAAACTCATCGAAGCTGGACCACACGAAGCTTTACTGCTTTCCACTGAACAGAATCCATCAATCTTACAATTGCTTTCTGCAAAATGAACTTGCTCAGCTAGAGAAGACTCTTACAAAGTCTTCCTAGATTCACATACACATTGCATTTGATAGCACCCAGCAATAGCTTAAAACCATAGGAAAAAGACTTTTATGGTATTTGATGGTTTGTTGGGGTTTTTGTTTGTTTGTTTTTTGTTTTTTAAATACTATACTTGCTAAATTTTTACCACATTCTGTACATATGGCATTCCGTGATGAAACCTGTTTCAGTAAGTACATTTCTTTAGCTTGTGATGTTAGAATAACTTACCCCATGTAGATTTAGTATTTTTCTAACAATCATTTAAAAAGCTCTGTCAGACCCACTCACATAAAACTTAATAATAGGAGATTACCATTTGGGTCATTTTTTTTTAATCTATGAAAAAACTCAACATTTTAAACTCATCTTTTTTTTTTTTTAAACTCTAGAACTTTATGTAACTTGGCCTACAGATATTACTTAATGGACAATTAACCATTCTTTAATTTTTACTATTTATGTTTAGTTGCTTTTTAATATTAATGGCTACTCTGTAATATAATGTCAATAAATGGTCCATTTGCATCTAATATTTAAATATTAGAATGTTCTCTCTAAAATATTAGCTATTCTCTTTTACAGTCTATCTTAAAACAATGGCATGGAATTTTTGCAAATATAGTTGAAATTCCTTCATTTTACAAATGTTCATATATACTATTCATTGGTTATTAGAGGCGATTGTTACATTAAATTTATTTTTTGTGTTAGTCTCATTTGATTGTAGCTTATTTGATTGACACAGTTTTAAATATATGCTTTTTGAGTTTTAAGATTACCAAATAATAGTCTTTACTATTATATATATTTCATTAAAAGAGTTATAGTATGTTTTATTTTAAAATATTTTTGAGAGAATTATTAAACCAACGACTTATATAGTATGCTCACTTAACAAGATTCTATGGTTTTTCATTCTTTTAAAAGATAAGTTCTGATCTTACAGATTAAGTAAAGATACATATTAAGAAAACATTGCATTTTTATTGTCTTTTTATTTCCTTTTGCTACTGGCTAAGAAGATACATTTGAATACTTGATTTAATTCAGTTTTTGTCTGATCATTCTTAAGCCAGCCTTGTATAGATAAGTAATAATCTACATTGAGACATTAGCCTGTCTTAGAGCACAGTATTTACTCAGACGTGGGTTAAATACCCTGGACTTACACTGTCTGTTTCATTCTTCTCACTTCATTGACAACTGACTAAATGCCAGTTCTTTTATTTTGATTTTCAATATTTGTAAGTGATACTACTTTCTAATCTTAAGAATGAAAAACTATTGTTACTGTGAATATGTATTCATTAACTATGCTGCCTTTTCACTGCTGTTGGATCAGCCTCATTGACATTCTCTGCCTTTCTGTGTCTTGTCTATCTTTACTGTTTCCATTAGATCCTCCTACTACCACCACCCTTCAGCCTACAGTTCAGTGGCATCCCTCAACTGCTGACATCGAGGATCTAGCAACAGAACCTAAAAAATTACCCTTTCCATTGTCAACATTGGCAACAATTAAGGATGACACAGTTGGCACCATCATTGCTAGTGTAGTGGGTGGGGCTCTCTTCATAGTGCTTGTGAGTGTTTTGGCTGGAATATTCTGCTATAGGAGACGACGGACGTTTCGTGGAGACTACTTTGCCAAAAACTACATTCCACCCTCAGACATGCAAAAAGAATCGCAAATCGATGTTCTTCAACAAGATGAGCTTGATTCTTACCCAGACAGTGTAAAAAAAGAGAACAAGAATCCAGTGAACAATCTAATACGTAAAGACTACTTAGAGGAGCCTGAGAAAACACAGTGGAATAATGTAGACAATCTCACTAGGTTTGAAAGACCGATGGATTATTATGAAGATATAAAACTGGGAATGAAATTCGTCAGTGATGAACACTACGATGAAAATGAAGATGATTTAGTTTCCCATGTAGATGGTTCCGTAATTTCCAGGAGGGAGTGGTATGTTTGACAACCACTAATGTGACTTCACTATGTACAATGTTTCATTCATACTAGTTGATCATTTTCAGATTGTTCATACTTTTTCTTGAGGAAGAATAAGCTTTTCCAAGTTAATTTCAAGCTTACTTTTTATATTCTGATCTGACAAATGAAAATGTAAAATCTGGGTTCAATGTATCTGAGCTGCTTTACAATTTTTTTCACTGCTGTACTACTGTCTCAAGATTTACATTCTAATGCAGAGTACTTTATTGGTCTGAGGCACACAGGTAAGAAGAAATGTCAGCGTTAAATGTATGCCATTTTTGGTACAAAAATTAAAAACAGAAAAAATGAAACTACCTTGGCATTGTGTATTAAATGTTTACCTAAGACTACAATCTCAAGTATAATGTCATGTAACATGGTACCTCTCAGAGTGTATCATCACTAGGTGTGCTCCATCAAAATTGACAGTAACTCTAATTCAGAAATGCTTATATATTTTTAGTATACTAAAAATATTCATCCTGATGGAGTAGCTTTCATTTTCAAACATTGTTTTCTAAGTTTCTATATTAATAGAATCTTTACCTCTGAATTTTAATGAGCCTTGCCATAACTTCTGTAGAGTGGCTTTTCAAAGCTATTTTGTTGCACTAAAACCATGGCCATAAACTCAGTGAATATGTTGTTTGGAAGAGCATAATTAGCTGGTCAATATTTTTGTCCACAATACATGCAAGAATAATAAAATATATGCCTCCTAACACAATAATTATTAATTTTTTTCATCTCTGGAAGAAAGTTCTTAAGTTGTTTTGTGAACATGGTTTTGGTATATGAAGCATTGGCCTTATTTTAATGCTTTATTTGCTAAGTATAGGAATAGTGATGAAAGTATGGTACACAGATAAGTACAGAGAGAGTATTTCAGTATATTTGTGTGCCAGATTTAGACAGGAGCTATTTCAGCTAGGAATCTACGCAAAGAATTTTCTAGATAATCTTGATTTAGTTATTTCATGTTGGTGTTGTTGAAACGGGTAACTGTAAAAAACAATTAAAATAAACTTTGAAGCTCGAGGTTTAGTTAGAGAAATGGAATTACAGAACCAGTTGTTGGTAAACACTTGCTGATGACTATTGGTACTCCATCCCTTTTCTCTCCTGTCCTCCTAAATGTATGTATATGTTTCAAACTTTTTTGTTTTCATTTTTGTTTTTTTTTTCAAATTAAAACTGGAAACATCATGAGAATTTTTGGGTTTATTTTGTTCATTTGTATCACATAGTTCATTAACTATATTCTTTCCAGTATCATATAACTTTTGAGAGATGTTATAAATCCTCAGATGTTAATCTTTGTATGGTAAATTAATGCTGCAGTAGAGTTCTAAAAATTGTGATAATGGCAGATGTTTTAAGGCCCAAAGAATGTTTTTCTATTGATTATGAAAAAGGACTGTATAGAACAAGTGTCTTGCAAAGAGAGTGAAGATGTTATTAAATGAATCAGAATAGATAAATTATTTTTAATAAAAAGGTAAATTAGGTGCTCTTCACCAGCCACCTACTCCAAATCATCTTTTATTCATGTATACATATATGTGTGTATATGTATACATGAATTTTATATATATATATATAAAATAAAATTCCATTCTATATATTTCATATAGAAAACAGAATTGTGGCATACTCCTAAAGTATAACAAGTAGTGAAAGCTTTATTCTGAATATTTAGATACTATTTTTCTTTAGCACTGTTGTGGAAATTAGAGGATCAATTATAAGGCAATAATATCAGATTAAGAGAGATGGTTAGTTCATCAATATCTCATTGAAAATATGTTTTAATATATTTAATCATCTAATATACAAATAGAAAGACACACTAGTTTGAGTCATTGGAAGTCACTTTCTTAGTAGTAATACACTGTGACACTAATTTGATGTTCATTTAACTATGAGTAGTGCTATGTGCCACAAGAAAGATAGGCCTAAGATTTCTTTCCATGAAAGATAAGAATTTATTGCTCTTTTGGTCAAAAATTTTATTTTGAGAAGGAAGTTTTGATATGCTGTATGAGTCCAAACAGAGTGATCACATTTAGGCACATTTAGGATTCTATATAAGTCTCGACTTGAATATATAACCTAAACGAAATTAGTGCTTAAGAACTATGTTTCTAAAGTACAGATACCTACTGATGATGAACTCCCCTCTCATGCTGTGTCTATTATGTGGCTAATTTTAGGCATTTAGTTTGGTTTGTGGCCATAAGGCAATCTGGAAATCTATGAAGTATTTAACATAGTCTGTATTCATAATCTGGGTCATTTGGCATCCTGGGAGCTTGGCAGATTCTAGGAATCTTAGACTGGTGCTTAAGGCATTTCGAGAGCATTGCACTGTTGATAAAGCTTTGTGTATGTACACTGGACATAGGGAGTTGTCTGTGAACATGAGTATTCACGTGGATACTAGTGATGTGCACAGCTGATTGTCAGGCATATACAAATCCATCTCTGTGGAAAATTTGAAAGATCATTTTTACCCTATAGAGACCATGTTTACTTTTGTTACTTATATGTTTTGAACTGTTTTTCCATTTTTATATTTATCTCATGGTTTCTTTTCTACTGCTAAAATATTTCAGTAATACAAATTGGTTTTTTTCCTGTAAGCTTTATTAAAATATAAAAGCTTCAGTGATTTAGAAGTTAGCTGTAGACTAGTTTTTGACTGTGTATAAACATTTAGTATTTAACCATGTGCCTGATAGGAGATGTGTGTTGCTGTTCCCCCTGCCATACACACACTCACACACTAACACGAACTCACACACACACTCACACACACTCATACACACATACACACAAAGCTATATATAAAGAAATTGTTAAGGTTCTTTTATTAGTAACTACTGCTTCTGATAGTCATTCATATGTGAGAAAGTTCTAGAAAGAAGCCAAAGCTCCATGTTTTACATTAAGGGATTATAGGAATTAGAATAAGTGCAAAATTTGACAAAAATGTCATTTCATATTAAAAAAATCAGTGTGATTTTGATAGTGTTAAAGTCTATATAACTATAACGTGTTATTTGTACATGGTAGTAGTTTACATGAAATTCAAGAAAGGAAAGAATGGTCCACAGAGGGAGATTTTTAACCTTACAGGGTCTAAAGTAGAGATTTATTATCCCCCCTACTTGTAAATTGGAAATGACCTGTTATTTCTCAGCTTTTTTTTTTTTTTTTGACATTGTGGGATTGGGTTTCATTTTCTAATTTTAGTTTTTAATCAATAACTTTTCCCCTCTTTCTTAATTTAAACCAAGTTATGTTTTTAGGTGTTAGCTCTCATTGCCATGCAGAAACTTATAAAGTTTCAAAAACTCTTTTTCAGTGGTATATTTCTAAAGTGAGGTGAAATTCTGTATGCTTTCTTGCTCTTCATATTGGCTACTGTGTTTGTATGTTCATGTATGTATAACCCAATTTCATTTCAATTAACAATTAAAATGCAATTAATAATCTTAGGAATTAGGATCTACTTTATTTCTCTTCTCAAACTACTATCAGGTTAAAGATAGAGTTCAGGAATCTCTGACAGTGCCTCTGAGTAGACATGTTAGCCACATTGACAAGCTAGCCATTGTACAGTTTGCTTTTAACATGTTTATCTTGTATATTCATCTTCCAGATATTCAGAAATATTTAAACAACTGCATCTTCACCAAACTTGTGCAGCCTGTTTGTCTCACCTTTTCTTAAACACTCCTTACAACTCTTCAGCAGAATTTACAAGTTATTAGGCATTTTAAATGATCTGAGGATGAATCGTACTTAGGAGGCTTTATACAGATTATGTTCATCAAGTAGTTTACTCGGGATCTGAACATTGCTGTATATTGGCATCTTGGGATCCTGGAACCCTGGTATAGATACCAGTGGTTTTTGTTTTAGATCAGCTCATTTTAAAAGAATCTTAGCTTGTCTTTTAAGTGGTGTTTACTTACTGCTTATGAACTGTTTGGAGTAGAAATCACACTTTATAATCAATTTCCTGTTTACTGCTTGTTATTTCTAATAGTGGTATATATTTTTCTAAACTATTTTTGAACAAGTAGCCATTTCTTTAAGTGGCATACACTTTGGATTGTTTTGTTCACATTGTGGTATACCAATAAAAATTTATTCATGAAAGCATCTTTAGAATAATGTCGACAGTATCCCTAAAGTTTTAAACATGTCTCTGTTTACATATGGCTGTTTTCTCCTGTTATGTTACATCCACATTTTTAGAACATGAAGATGAGTCATGAAACTAAGGCTTCTTTTACAAAACATCACACTATATTTTATGGAGCGGCCGTTGACGCTTGGTACTCGTTGTGTCTGTTTGACTTTGGAAGAGTAAAGCATATTTCTCTGTGGGAAGAGTAGCATTTCAGTAGCTGCATCATGAGAGTGGTCACGTCACAGCAGAAGTAATCCTTAACTCTCGAGAACAAAGACATATTTTACATGCCTATTATTTCTATAGATATACATCGGTACAGAAATTATACCATTCCAGTTACCAGAAATGTCTCAGGGAAAACCTACTTTGGAGAAGTTTTTTTTGTTTTTTTGTTTTTTGTTTTTTTTTTAAATATTGAATCCACTTACTTCAGTTATTGCCAGTTCACTGTCACTAATGTCATAATTTAAGTGCATCAGCCTTCTTGCCATTACCTCATTGACAGCAAATCGTCATTCATTCTAAAAACCTGCCATGGTATCTTTTAAAAAACTTTTCGTAGTATCTTTATTATACCAAACATAAATATTTCTCAAATTTCAAGCAGTAAGTATTCACATTTCTTCATGTTTTAGCAGGTTTAATCAGGATCCAAGTATAATCTGTATATTGTAATTTTAGAAATACCTTTTCATGTGTTCTGGCCCACATGTCAGAAGTGTATTCTCTTCTTCCTTTGTTTTCTAAACATGGCTTCACTTTCCTACAGTTTCCCTGTGTGGATTGTCCCATTGCACCCCAAATGCATCTTCTGCATGTTTATAAGTTGTTGGTAAGGTCTAAAGCCTTGCTTCATTCAAATTTCATTGTGTGACAGGGTTAGTTCATAAGAAATGATGCATTCTTCTGCCATGAGGTTCATAATACTTGCTTTTCTGCTCTGACACTAGCAACCATTTGGTCCTCAATGTCGAGCCACAGTAACAGAGGACCTACTCATGTTCGGATATGTTAAGTGTGTGCTTATATGTGGTGTGCCTAAAACATGACTATGTCTGCCCATGATTCCCCTTTATTGAAAACTTCCTTTTCCCCTTTTCCACACTGGAAGGCCAGTGCATATGAGTGTATCTGAAATGACAATTGATGATACTTCAGCAGAATTCACAAATGCCAACCATGGTCTTTTCTATCATCTTGTGTGTTTACACTTTATTCTTGTTTTTGCCTGTCTTTTGTAGATCAGCGAAAACTCTTGACTGTAACATGAGCTAAAATAAATTAGTGTGTATTTCGCGTATATTTGTGCTACTAGAGCAACTCAATTGTATGTATTTTAAATTAGTCCAAAGTGGACACTTTAACTTTGATAACATAAATGCTTTTAAATGTCAATGTCATTGTCACTATTTGGGATGCATAATGTGCTTCATTTTTAAAGTTAACTTCTTTTCTCACAAATTGGTATTTAAAAAAGATTAAATGTGCTTCATTTAAAAATTTTTGGTTTTTAGACTTTTTGATTCAATAATTTAAAAAGACCTTATTCGTTCTATGGTACATATTTTGGTAATTAATGTGGTGCTCTCAAAGACAGCTTGATTGGCTTGGAAGGAGGGCATTGTTGAGAACTTGATTTTGTTACAGCTTCTAGTTTGAGAGCTTGTCTTTATGTACAAGATGTTTATTTTTCAGTGTCTTGCAAAATTTCAGTAAATTCACATACTTTGTGCTTTTGACCCTATGTAGGTTTATTGTGAGTGTAATTGATACTAAGAAAATATAAATGTATTTTAATTGGTCTCTTGATATACCTGAATTATGTTTGGTTGATGTTTCACTAGGTTGCCGTGGTTTTACTTTCATACTCTAACTAATGGTGGAAATTCATGTGTTGAATAAGATGTTGGCACTGCTTTTATATGAATGGGGTAATAACTTCATGATGCCACCTCTTTTGCAAGATAGCGTATGTGAGGCGTGATTGCTTATCTAGTGTATATCACACGTGAGTTTTGGTAATCTCATTTGGTTGGGTGCTCACCTGATCCCATAGTGTTAAGTCTGCCCATAGGATCCATTAGTGTTAAAAATAAATACTGGGTAAGTCAGCTGAACTCACATGTGTCATGGTGTTGATTATAAGAGAAGGAACATGTAATCAAAGGACTAGAAGAAGTACCTCAATTCACATTTGTTGTGGGAGTGTTCCACTCTGTTCTTCCCATGTATAGCCCCAAGTGGTCGGTGAGCAGCTGACTCTTGGATCATACCAGGCTGACAGTGCCAATTCATGTATTTTATGCTAGTTACCATTTGTTTTTAACCAGTGTTGCTTATTTGTGCTTTTCCTTGGAAAAGGTAATTTGCTGATAATTCTAGATAAGCTCTACCGTTGAGTTATTAATATGTTTTGAATATAAGTTTTATTTCTGTAATGTGGTTAGACTGCATTGTGTGAATTTGTAACCTCACATTGGTACTCTTTCCCTTTCTTGTGAGGATCAGGATTATGCCTGTTTCACCCTTGTATTCCTAGCGGTGGTGCAGTGGTTCACGTAGATGCCTGGTAATTTATTGAATGAACAACTGAAAAATGACCTAAGCTAAATATGGTGCTTATAGGGAGAAAAAAAAGTGAGATAAATTTTGCATGGCTACAAGCTTAGCTATCAAATTGAAAGCATAAAGGAGCTGTTGAAAATGAAGACAGAAGGGTGGCATTGTAGCTCCGAAGTAGATCACATGCTTGTCATTTGCAAGGATTATTTATGGGGAAAGTGGTCGTGACTGTTCTGTATAGACTGAGAGTAAGTATAAGATTGGTAATAAAAACAAAACTAATGTGCATGTTTTCTGGAAAGTTCGGGTCGACTGATAACTTGTTTGAACATTTTTCTTAGAAGATGTACACTAGATATCTTTAATTACAGGTGATATATTTTTTTTCGTATGGTGGATTGTCATTTTTTGGGGTGGGAGGGTGAGTTTCAGTGAACGTGAGGTGACGTAAGTGTTGCAATGGCAGCAATCTGTTGTTCATAGAGATTCATATTCCACCTTCTTGTGATAAAATGTCTCTTATTCTGTCACTTTCAACATTGTAGAGCATCTCCCTCAGTGATTTCACCTATCTTCAGGTCACTGATTTAGGTTCTAAAATGCCAGGTTTCTCTTCCTTGGTGAACTTTGGCACTTGTGCCGTATGAAGAGCTTTTGTAGTGTGTCTGTTTTTATCTGAGACAACAGTATTACTGTTGGAGCAAATTTTCAAATTTCCATCAAAATACTTCAATTTGAATGCAAAAGATTTTACATATTTGTATTTCATTCTGACACTCAACAACTTACCTCCTTAAAGCCCTGGACTATCCTTAAATATGCTGTGTTCTTTTCTTTTCCATAATTGGTAGAAGAATCAGGAAAGGAAATGTGAAACATCACGTACACATGTAGCGTCAGCTTGCCTATGTGAAGTGAACTATTTCTCTGGGTTGAAAATCTTAGTTTGCACTCATACTCAAGAGTAACGTGTGCTGTTGAGAAACAGTTTGGAAGTACTACTGTTCTATACTGTGAACATCATTATAAAGCTCAAAAATTTAAATTGGGTACTTGGGCAGAATGCTAGGGACGTTTTACCCTCATCAGATGAAAGATTGGATTAAAGACATTTAAAAGAGCTACTGCGTAATAAACAGCAAGTTTGACAATTGGGCACTGCTGTTAGGTGGTTGACCTTGCTTGGTCAGGTCCTTAAAATGGACCTAGCACTAAACCACCACATCATAGTTTGGTGCGGTAATTGAAAATAGGATTTATATGTTGAAGAAAGTGGTTATGTGGAATGATCCTATTCTCTCTCACATTTACAAGCACTAAATTCTCTTGACCTCTCTGACAAATGTGCTAGTGATTAGACTGATAACCTCAGTTGTGTTAAAATTGAAAGTTGTAGCTTGACCATAATTGCATGCTGTGCCCACTCTTATTTTATTCATTGATTGACAGTTTATTCAAGTGAATGACTTGCACTAAAGGGTAAGAGTTTGAGTCTAAAATAAAGCTAATGAAATGACCCACTAATAAACTGCCTTATTAATTTGCTAAAGAAAACTTTAGAAAGTAAAAACTATGTGCACAAGATTTGTATTGAACTAATAGACATACATCTGCCTCTGTCTCCCTAGTGCTGCAATTGAGGGTATATGCCACCATACCCAGCTCCAAACGACATTTTAAACATTCTAGTGCTTCAATTCCATTTCATTTTGTCATGTCTGATCTGAAAAATAATTGCGAGGATGTAAGACATGCGACTAAATCATTTAAGTGAAAACAGTTTTTGATTTCCCATAGGGAGCAAAAGGGCAAGGCTGTATCAGCTGATGCCTCTCACTCCAGCCCCCAGATCAGAGCACAAGCACTGGCTGGAGATTTGGATTTTGACCCGGCTTTGGCTTTTGTCCTCTACTGCTCATTAGCTGGGTGACTATGGGCAGGCTGAGTTAGAGTCTGGTCATCATTTTTAAAGTGGCATTTCCCACTGTCTACATTATTGGTTCAGAAAAGTAAAACAAAATCAAATTTATGGGTTGAGGATGTGGTTCATTTGTTGGAGTATATTCTTAACCAGGCACAAAACTGGCTTGGTTCCCTGGCAGCACATAAACTGGTCATCATAGCAGATGCCTGCAACTCCCACATAACAAGGCTTCACACTTAGTATCATGAGTTCATAGTTACCCTTGGCTATACAGCAGCTGCCAGAATTGCCTGGAAAAACAAAAAACCTGTGCTGCACAATATCAAAACAAAAAACAAACAACCCAAAACTTTGTAACTTATGAGTCACTTACCAAAATTGTACTGTTGGATTTCATATGGCTAGAATTAACAAAGTTAAACAGAAAATAATAGTCAATACATTTGAATTGCAGTGTTTGCATTTGTGAGTTTATGAACGGTAGTGTCTTTTAAAATTTGTGTGAGATGCTAACTGCTCTATTAACTTCTTAACAAAATGTGCCCTTCAGCCTGAAGAAACGAGTTAGTACTCAGAACTTATATAAACCTTGTATAAAAATATATTGAAATGTAGCCTTTACCATGTAGGAAAGAACTACTTTTATTAGCATGTCTACTATTTTTGAAATTCTCTTCTATTTTAAAAGTTTTTAAGGTATGCACTGTAACTTTTTATACTATATCTGTGGTATGGTTTTTTGGTTTTTTTTTTGTTGTTGAGTATAGTCCTATTTTTTTAATAGTGTTTCTCTTTCACTTTAACAGAATAAAATGGTAAGTGTGTGTATTACTAGTCAACTGATTTTTTTATCGCCTGTTTGAATGAGAACTTCAATGAGAATCTTCATCTTTTTTATCTTTTCTTTAGACATTATTTGACTCTAGAAAATAGATTTATTCAGTAATGCTTTATTGGAGACATTCTTTCCATAGTTTGAGTTAAACAAGATTTGGGGCTTTAAGGAAAATAGAAGGATATTAACATAATGCTTCTAAAATGGATGGATTAAATTTGGCATCCTCTAAATTAATTGCTGGGTAAATAATTCCAGTGGCCATTGAGCACTGTAAAAGTTAAAGCATGCAACTTTTAAAAATTGTTTGAAAAGTCTAATTTTTTATTATTTAACAGACATCCCACTTAAGCAGACCTCATCCATAGCAGTAGCTGGAGCTGTGATTGGAGCTGTCCTGGCCCTCTTCATCATCGCTGTCTTTGTGACCGTGTTGCTAACACCGCGGAAGAAGAGACCTTCCTATCTTGACAAAGTGTAGGTAACGGTTTTTACTTGTGTTCAGCTGTGAGCATCTATTATCCACTAGCCTTTATGTCCACACTTATGTTACTTATATTCAGTGTTCAACAGAAGGAAATAAGGATAGTGTTGGACCCTTGTTGACTTGATTTCATCAGAACATCTTAAACTGTATCCTAGTAAATGAGAGTCTTCATAGGACATGTTAGGCAGCTCCTCATCCATAGTCATTAGACATCTTTCCAAATGTTACATCTTATCAAATTGTATTGATAACTTGCGTTGTCAGCCTGGACAGAATTCAGACCTGTACTAAGTGCTAATTTCAGTATTAGAAACGTCTTAGGTTTAATTGATTATATGTCTGTCTTATATATAGATATAATTAAACTATCAAGAATTATTTTTGAAGACTCATTTTAAAGCTTTTTTTTTCTTAAGAAAATGTTTTGTTTCATTTAATTATAAAATAAGCATCTTTTCATTTAATGGGTCACTGCTCCTATAGCTTTGGGTTTCTTACTTAAATGCTGCTATAAGTTTGTTGCAATTTCATTAAAGAAAAGTTACTGCTTATGAGTAAAAGATGGTAGAATGCTGCTTTAATTTGATAATTATAAAATTGGAGTTCTTTCATAGTAAACTGTTTTATGTACTTATTGAATTATTTTCAGTGGAAAATACTACTTTATTCCTATATTGATAAATGAGTCAATATGCCACATTTATTATTTAGCATCTAAAGATTTCATTTATTTTATCTATTAATATAGATTACTTTTTATTTTATTTGCTAATCAAAAGTATTGGAAATACATCTGTAGTCTTCATATTATTGAAATGTATGACAGATTATTTTCTATAAAACAGATCTATAGACTGTTAAAAATTAGGCAATTTTACAGATGAAATCATACAAAATATGTTCTTTAAGCAAATCGTGGCCCTTTGTCTGTTTCAGATAGCATAATTTATAGTGAATTGTACCTGAAAAAAAACTTAATTTATGGGATAAATATTCTAAATATGAATAAGCTTCTTTCAAAAGATTTATTGATTTTTGTTTTCTGTGCATGTTTGTTTTGTCTACATGTATGTCTCTATACCATGCTTTCCCTGATGTCCATGGAGGTCAGACAAGATATCAGATCCCCGGGAACTAGGCTTTCAGGTGATTGTGATCATCATGTGGGTGCCAGAAACTTATCCTGGATCCTTTGGGAGAACAAGCAGTGCTAACTGCTGAGCAGTCTCTCCAGCCCCAAGGTGGCCCTTTTGAAAATCCATCTTGAAAAGCAGTTCCAAACTATAATGTAAGCTTTTGTCAATCTTCCATGTTACTTCTATGACCATTTGGAGAAACATAATAATGCACACATTGAGGGTTGGAGAGATGGCTTAATGACTTAAGAGTGTTTGTTGCTTCAGCAGAGACTCTGAGTTTGGGTCTAAGCACCCACTTCTGGAGGCTCACAACCACCAGTAATTCTGACTGCATGGATCTGACCCTCTTCTGGCCTCTGTGGGCATCGACATACATGTGACAGACATATAGACATATGCATATAGTCATAAATAAAAATCTTTTACGAATACTATTTTTAAGATGTTTGTCATTGTAATCAGAGGTGAAAATATGCCAAACTTAAGCAGATGGCTCATGCACAAGATACTTGTTTAATAATAATTTTCAGTGTTTCTATTGGAATTGTTTCTTTAGTGTGAATAAGTTAGTTTGGTGTTGAAGTATTGGAAGTAGTGATAACTTTTTATTTCCTGATACATTGACAGAATATAAATTAATCATGCATAGTAGAATAATTATTTATTATAGTATAAAGCAAACATCTTTCAGATTTTTGATAACCTTGTTTTGTTTTTCCTCCCGGAACCCCCTCACACACTTGGGTTTAATATTTTGAACACAGAATTGACCTTCCACCTACACATAAGCCGCCCCCTGTGTATGAAGAACGAGTTCCTTCTGTGCCTCAGAAAGGCCTTCTGTGTCAGGTACGTGTTTGTGAGGACACTTAACATCACCTGAACTGTCTTCTGAAAATCTGCCCCGCTGTTGCAGTCCACAACTGCTACCCATGCACCCGAGATGCTGGAGCAAGAGGACCAGAAGTTAAAGTTATCCTTGGCTACACAGTGAGTTCGAGGCCAGCCTGGCCTACGGGAGACCCCATTGTAAAAATTGAAGTAAATAAATGTTTTTTTTAAATCTATTCCATCTGTATTAATTTTTCAAAGCATCATTTTCTATTTTGTAATGGCACATAATTTTTAACATGTTCAAGTATTCCTCTGAAGTATGTGAGTGATGGGTCAGACTTAGTGTGTGCATTAGTGAGAAGCGGGACAGCTAGTATGAGGCGGGAAGTCACTGCTGTACTGGTCCTTCTGAAAAGCTGCAGTTAGAGACTAGCTGTGGATGCAGTGTGTTGACCCACAGATTTATTGTAAACGATAGGCTTTTTTATGTGACTAAAAAGTAAAGACCCTGGTTGTCTTTGGTAGATTGTTGTGGACATCTGCTCTTCTTTGAGCCCAGCAGTTTACCTTTGCTTTTCATATGAAAAGGTCTAAATTTTAGCATTCCCTCATTGAGAAACAAGTGGTGTATGTTCCAGTTTAAAACAGTGCTACACTTGTGGTGACTTTAGCATTTCTGTTGGAGTCTGTGCAATAGCCCATGTGCAAGGTCAACACGTCATCCTCTGTCTACACCTGGGTTAATGTTTTTGCTTGATGGTTGAGAAAGATTAAAACAAATACTTGAATTCTTTTATTCTCAACTGTAGTGTTTTTGTTCTTTGTTTACTGTTTTAGTTTATTTTGCTACCGTTTTCTCTTTTGTTTAGACAGTGTATTGGGTTCTCATCTTGTTTCTGAGATTTGCCCCAAATAGTTCCTTAAAAGATATGCCCTGCATCTTCACCCTGAACAATGTCTGAATACATCCAGCTCTTAATTTGGTGGGGAACTGCAAAGGAATGGTTCTGTGAAGATATCTTTGCTTCTGTTCCTTTACTCACCATATAGTCAGTCTTCTGTCAGCATGGGTGAGGCAGGCAGGAGTGTGGAGCAGCTGCTCTGTACTACCAGTGTCAGTGACTCCTGCTTTGCTGTGCTCCGTGACATGGAATGTGTCATCTTTCCAGAGCTCCTGTTTCACACAAAGTACAGCCGTTAGCAAATAAATAAAAGTGGAAAATAACATGCAATGCCTGTGGCAACGTTGACCAGAACTGCTAAATGCTACGTTAATCTGTGGGTGTCCAGACTCTGTTGTTCTAATTTTTTTTAGGATTTATTATTAGTCTTTAGAATAAGCTTAATTGAATATAATTTAAGTGTTGTCAGGAAAATCATTTCGTATGAAATTTACTATTTGTATTTTCAAGATGACTTTATAGAAGCTTGAGTTAAAAAAAGTTACTTGGCTCGGATCATATGTATTGGGTTTTAGTTAAAGTATAGCTGTTACATGTATACTATAAGACACGGCATAAAACCAAAGTGAAGGTGTAATATCTTGCATGACTGGAACTGACAGGGAAGCAGAGGGCCTCGAGGATGGCTCAGCTGGGGCGGTATAAGATAAAGTACTCGAAAATAATTATTCAATTATAGTAAGTTTAGTAACAGGAATAATCCTGAGAAGATGAAAGATGACATGAAAAAGTAGTCAAAACCTTTTGTCAAAGCAAACTTGATGGGAAAACACTTATAAACATATGAGCAGTGTTGGCTCTTAAGAAGTAAGCAGTTAGCATTGCAATTTTTTCCTCATTCAAATCAAGCAGTAAAAAGCATTAGTCACCAATGTTTTGTTCTAAATATAAAGCCAAATGTATAAAATATAGGAGAATCAGAACTTAAGTTGGCCATGAAATAAGTTGTATTGTTTATTCTTTTAAAGGTGCATCTAAAGGTAGAGTTAAAGCTCTAGAAAGTTAATTTATTATTGTGACTCTCCTTCCACTGTTTGTGTGCATATTTTTGAGTTTATTTTACAAAAGATATACAAAGCATATATATGTTTCTTGGTTACTATAGAATCTGTGACTTTATGGTGGTCATGCTCTTATTCAAACAATAACAACTTTAAATGTATTAATTTCTACTTAAATTCATTACTTAGCTCTCACAACCAGCCTAATGATATGTGTCTCATGTTCCCCGAAGGCCAGCCTAACTTTAAGGAAGAGCCTGATGTCAACATTAAGAACCACTCTATCCTCAAAGAAGATAAAAGACAGTTTATTCTTCAGACAAATATGGGTGCCCACAGCCCAGAAACAGAGTAGCCTCAAATGACATGCGCCAATGTAGATACAAGGTTAGAACAAAAGAAAATCTTAAGTTGAGACACATTCTCAAATACACTGGTGGAATCATAAAGTAGATAGGCTACAGAGTGTGGACTTCGCTAATGTAAGTGCTCCATGCTGTGTGATGGTGTTCGTACATTTTCAGTTGGTGGAAGCTACTTGTCTGTTATGTTAATGCATTATATGAACTT
Source organism: Dicrostonyx torquatus (assembly GCA_028555095.1). Taxonomy (NCBI): domain Eukaryota; kingdom Metazoa; phylum Chordata; class Mammalia; order Rodentia; family Cricetidae; genus Dicrostonyx; species Dicrostonyx torquatus. The sequence goes on along the minus strand of JAQHUG010000033.1, from coordinate 9,592,155 downwards.
TGACCACGTGAACACAAGAATATTAAGGGGACTAACCATTGGCTTTAGATCTGTAGCATTCCAACAATCAAATTCTGATCCATCGGTCAGCGTTGTTCAATCTTTATAGTGAGTGTGATTCTTTTTCTGAGAGTTTGTTTGTGCTGACTTTTCATTGATGGTTTTCCTTGAGAAACTGGAAAGAAATGATTCCTACCCATGTATGCTAGCTCACAGTGATGAGTAGTTAGTTTGGTGGCAGTGCCTGCATTAATCCCTGAGAGCTTTCCCTCCAGATACAAGTTATTCAGGAAAATGAACCCTGAAAGTGTGAAGAGACACTTTTCTTGAGTGGGAACTGTTTTCCTACAGAGAAGATGTCTGGAGGGACTGTACACATATTCAGGAAATCAGAAGAGATGTTTTGTCTAAAAGCAAAGAGCACTTAAATATACCAGTGTGTCTTCTTCATAAATGAACATCTGACAGAAGTGATCTTTATTTATGAAACATACAATGTTGCAGCACTAAACTGTCTTACCACTTTATGATGGTCTTTTTTCCTTTTATGTTTCATACACAAGGATAGTTGTCATATAAAATATAAAATACAATCTTACAGAAATTTAAAAGATCAGTTGTGCAAATCTGTTTTTCATCCCCTCCATCCTCAAAGATCCCAATCACTTCCCCTAGAAAACACCACTGCTAAAGATTTAAACATCTCCCACACTTATCTCCATGATTTAACTTCATACATGTTCATATTTTATCTTTGAATGGTTATTTTAAAGCATAGGTAAAGCTATAGGGACATATTTTCTTTGAAAATTTTCTTTCTCTTATTCACTGTTTTCCATGATAATGTATTTTCCAGAGTGACCAATGCAGTTGGCTTTATCAAGATACTCTGGGTTATTCAATGAGTATTCACAGACACAGCTTCAATTACTTTGGATTGTTAACAGTTGGTATGCCCCTGCCAACTAGGTGTGTTTTAACGGAATTCAAGACTAAATTCTGTTTGTGTATCTCTATCCCACTCTGGGTGACTTTCAAAATATTCCATTACATTAATACATAAAATTTATCCAATGACATCCTTATTTTTGTTGCAGAATTATAGTGAAAATATTTTATGCATTTTGTTGTTTGTGTATTCATGAGATTTATGCCAAGAAGTAGAATCACTGTTGTTTACAAAAAACAGCCACAGTGTCAATATACATTCTTACATATGGCATACAAAACCTGTTTCTCTCTCTGTCCTGTAGCATGAGGTGTTCTGTAGGCATTATAAATAAGCAGTCCGTGGATTCTTGGGTGAAGTGGATCCTAGTTACCAGTGACTATTTGCACACACAGACCCCCACCCCCCAATTTTTGAATTGTGTTTTGATCTTTTGATTGTTTCTGTTTTCAGGAATTCTGATGTCAGTGTGGTCTTTTGTCTTATATCGTTTCCTATTTTTAACTTTGTGGTGTTGTGTAGGAGTCTAAAATTTTTATGCAACCAGATCAATTTCTTGTATTTATTGGGAGGTTTTTTTTTTTATCTGAACAAGTTTCCTTTCTATCTCTCCTGGCCAGAGTATTTTTTAAAATCTTAGAAATATCTGATGGATTTTATATTTTACTTTAAAACTGCCAATTTTGTGTTTGGGATTTCAAGTAGAGACCTGTTCTAACCAGTGAGATAAGCAGTTGGTCACGGTTCTGAGATGTTGTCTAAGTATGTTGTATTTTTGTGTTTTCTTCCTAAACCACAAGTTGGTGATATGATTCACTATTCACTGAAACAAATTTCTTTGTCAGTTTTTCCTTGCCAAGATATTCTTGTTTTTTCTTCTGACTTTATAAGTTACTCCCCAGACTTCATAAAACCATGTATTGAAGCTAAGGATTACTTTAATGTGAACTGACAATTGTGTGGTAACAACTCAAGAAATCACAGAGGCCTTCATGGTGGTGTTTCTTCCTATACTGAAATAAAATTTCCTCTCTGGAGCACGTGTTTAGTTTTCTCTTTAGGTTTATTGTACGCAGATTAAGCATTTTGAGCGCCAGTGGTGCTCCCTGTCTCTACCTCCATTGCTCCTTTTAGAGGGCTGTTACTAACATGTATTAAAACCACCTAGGGTTTTTTCCTTGTAGTATACATGGAAAGCTGTCATCTGTCAGGTGACTTTAACAACTGCAAAACTTTTAACAGTACTGAAAATAATGTATGAGTAGTATATCTATTGTAAGACTTACTATAGAGAACATTTTCTATGATTGAGGTGTGTGTGTGGTGCATACGTATAGCTGTTCTGTATGTGGAATTTACTGGGAGTCTAAAGATTCTGTATAGCAAGTAACCTTAAGAAACTACATACACAGTTTTGGTGCAGTACTGCAGAGCTTTTCCATTTACCTAAAGTAATTATTGAAATAGGCTTTCCTTTCCCAACATGTCTCTGTGCTGCTGATTTTCCTTCATGCTCTTCAACTAAAGAACATATTACAACAGAGTAAACACACTATAGCTAATAGGAATATCTAATTTTCTTTCTGATTTTGCTGTCCTTTTTTGGCCTTGATTATTTTTTTTTCTTTCGCTCGTGTACGTATACACACACACACACACACACACACACACACGCACACATCTCTCTATCTCTCTATGTATATATGTATATATCTGTAGATGTTTTTATGTGTGAGAGTGCACATGCTATGGAGACCCAAGATTAATGTGGGGAATCCTTTTCCACTAATGGCTCGTCTACATTATTCTTTGAGGCATGGTTTCCTAGTCAAGATCAGAACTCTATGATTTGGTGATTTCACTGCCATCTTAATCCAGAATCTAGCCTCTGCCTTTCAAGGCTCAAATTACAGGTGAACCTTCACAACTATCTAGCACTTATGTAACTATTGAGTTTTGTAACTTAATTTTCTACATTGCCATTGTGCTGAACTTGTTGGGTGTCATTTAGATGTATTATATTCATCTGCAACTACGTGTGATTTGGCTTCTCCTTTTGCTGTTTGTATCCCTTTAATTTCCTTCTTTCCCCTTATTGTTCTGGCTGGTATTTCTAGCCTATATTGAAAATGAGTGGGGATAGTGGGCAGCCTGGGATCATTCCTCATTATAATAAGATTGCTTCAATTTTTCACCATTTGAGATAATGGGTTTGTTATATGTGGCCTTTATTATGTTGTGGTATGTTCCCTTCAGTCCAGCTTCCTTTACGACACTTTTTATGAAAACATGTTGGATTCTGTTAAAGGCTTTTTCTGCATATATTGTTGATCGTGTGAGTTTTGTCTTTAAATCCATTTATATGGTTTTATTACATTTATTGAACCAACCATCCAGGAATATTAGTGATAAAGCCAATTTTTTCATAGTGGATGATTTTGGTGTGTGACTATATTTGTTGCAATAGTACTTTATTGGCTACTTTTGCATCTTTGAACAATATCATAGATATTGGCTGTAGTTGTGGTTTTTAATGTGTCGTTACCTGCTTTGGATGTTAGAGTAAGACTGGGTCCGTAGGACGACTTTGGCTGTGATCCATATATATACAATTTTGAGTCGTTTAAGAAGTATTGGGTGTAGTTCTTGGAAAATGTAGTAGAGCTCTGCTATGATTATTGCTATTTAAATCCCCTCTTTTATTATGAGTCTGTTTTGATTGTTGATCTCTTTGGTTTAACCTTGGTAGTTTAGAGGAATCAAGAAATTCATCCATTTCCTTTAGATTTTCCAACATAATGGAGAACAGATTTTTAATGTATTCCCTTAATATACTCTGATATCTCTTGTGATAGTTCTCTATTTATTTTTGATTCTAGTAATTTGTGGTCTTCTCTTTCTTTTATTAATTGGTCCTAGAATCTTTTAATCTTGTTTATCTTCTCAAAGAAACAACTCTTAGATTCACTGATTCTTTGTGTTGTTTTCTTTGTTCTTAATTCATTGATTTCTACTTTTTATTTTTATTATTTCTTGCCTTCCAAGGGGGTTGGGTTTTTTGGTGTTTTTTGTTTTTTGTTGTTCTTGTTTTTCTTTTTTCTCTAATTTTTTATTGTTTTTATTGGGCTATATATTTTTCTCTGCTCCCTTTCTTCCTCCCCCTCCCCTTCTGCCTTGTCCAATGATCACCATACTCCCAATTCATTCAGGAGATCTTATCTTTTTCTACTTCCCATGTAGATTAGATCCATTTATGTCTCTCTTAGGGTCCTCTTTGTTGTCTAGGTTCTCTGGGATTGTAAATTGTAGGCTGGTTTTTTTTTCTTTATGTCTAAAATTCACTTATGAGTGAGTACATGTTATATTTGTCTTTCTGGGTATGGGTTACCTTAATCATTATGATGTTTTTTAGATTCATCCATTTGCCTGCAAATTTCAAGATGTTCTTGTTTTTCTAAATACTTGAATTATATTATTTATTGAAGCTCTTTCTGGTTTTATTATTTTTTGTTGTTTTTTCACATAATATATCCTGAATACTGTTTCCCATCCTTTTATTCTTCCTAGTTCCTCCTCACCTCACTTCCCATCTGGATCTACTCCCTATCTAGGCACTTAGTGCTGTAAATGTCCCTGTTAGGACTTCTGTAGTTGGAGGCTGATCGTTTGTTTCCCAGCTGCCTAGACCCAAAATAATCACACAGAAACTGTATCTTTACAACACTGCTTAGCCTATGAGCTCACCTTTATTCTTGTCTAGCTCTTATATCTTAAATTAACATGTTTCTATTAATCTGTGTATCGCCATGTGGTTGTAGCCTACCGGTAAGTTTCCATCTGACATCCAGTGTCTGTCACCTGCTGCTACATGGCTTCTTCTTGACTCCACCTACTCTCTCCTCTATCTGCTTGGAATTCCCGCCTTGCCCTGTTCTGCACTGCAATCGGCCCAAAGCAGCTTCTTTATTAACCAGTGGTATTCACAGCAGACAGAAGGGGATTCTACATCAGACTGCTTTTAATGTGTCCCAGGGTTTCATTTTCATTTAGTTTCAGGAACATTTGTATTTCTTTCTTGATTTTTTAAACCTATTCATCAATCTGTAATGAATTATTTAACTCCATGAGTTTATATACTTACTCTATTTTTGTTTGCTGTTGATTTTAAGTTTCATTGTATAATGTTTGAATAATATACATGGGTTTATTTCAGTTTTCTGTATTTTTTTAAGGTTTGTTTTCTCCCAGCATGCAGTCTATTTTAGAGAAGCTTTTATGTGGTACTGATTAGAATGTATGTTATTTGCTGTTTAGGTATAATATGCTGTTATATTTGTAAGGCCCATTTGGTGTAAAATGTCATTTAATTCAAGGTTTCTCTATTTACATTTTGTCCAGCAGACCACTTCACTGGAGAATTAAACCATCTACTACTATGGGGTTTAATCTGTATTTTAATTCCATTTGTATGCTCCTTATGAAATGGGGTACACCAGAGTGTGGTGCATGTATGTTTAGTGTTGCAACATTTTCTTTATTAATTAACCCCTTGATTGAAATGACAAGCCCTTCTCTACCTCTTCCGACTAGTCTCAGTTTGACCTATGTTTTGTCATATATTAAGAATAGTGGCACCTGGTTGCTTCCTGATCTCTTTTCTTGGAATACTTTTTCCATTATTTCACTTTAAGGTGGTGTCTGTCTTCAAAGCAAATATGGGTTTCTTGTAGGTAATAAAAAGTTGGATTTTGAAGCAGTGGTGACACCATGTCTTCAATCCCAGCACTTGAGAGGCAGAGGCAGGCAGATCTCTGTGAGTTCAAGGCCAGCCTGGTCTACAGAGCTAGTTCCAGGACAACTAGGGCTGTCAGACAGAGAAACCTTATCCTGAAAAACCAAAAAGAGAAAAAACAAGAGGGAAGGAGGAGAGAGAGAAATTTTGTTTCTTAATTAGTTTAGCTTAGCTAGCTTATGTCTTTTGATTAGAGATGTGAGAACATGAATAATTAAGTTTATTATTGAAAGATGTATGTAAATTGGAGTCATTTGTTTTTGTTTTTTTTTATTTTGCTGTTTCTGTTCTCAGTTGTGCTCTGTATTTCATGAATTATAGCTTGGTTTGTTGTCTTTCTAGATGCTCTTATCTGTGTATTCCTCTCTTCAATTTCAAGCATTTATTTCTGTATTCTATTTAGCATTTTATTTCTGAATATACCTGTTTTCTGGCTGTTTGGGTCATGGAAGATTTTTCTTCTTGCATCTATATCAGATACTTTTGCTGGGTACAGAAGTCTAGGTTGGTTGTCATAGTTATTTAGAACTTGGAGTAGTAATTGCACTAGGCATTTCTGGCTTTCAGAATTTTCATTTAAAAGCCACCTGTTACTCTGATCAGCTTTTCTTTCTATTTGACTTGTGTGTGTGTGTGTGTGTGTGTGTGTGTGTGTGTTGTGTGTGTGTGTGTGGTTTTTTTTTTCTCTTGAAGCTTTCAATACTCACTCATTCTGGATAATTAGTGAATTATCTATAACATGTCATGGTGTGTTTCTTTTCTAGTCTGAACTTGTTGGTGTTCTGTGTGCTTTTTATTTCTGTATTGGTGTGTCTTTAGGGACAGTTTTCATCTGTGTGATCTTGTTAAGCATCCGGTCTATTTCATTAATCTAGAATTCATCTCTCACATCTGTTCCTATAATTTGAGGATTTGGTCTTTTAATAGTGCCTCACATTTCCTACATATTTTTTTCATATGGTTTAATGTCTTTTTTATTTTCTTTGCTCTTTTGATCTAGAGCTCTTCTTTATCTTCAGGTCCTGATAGTTTAACTGTCTGCTTAACTCATTCTACTTGTAAGGCTTTCCCATGAATTTCCTCATCAGCATATTGAGTTTTTAAAGTTTGTCTTCATTTCAGCTTCTATTCTTTCCTGTCTTCTACCTCTTTGTTGAATTCAGTTTTCAAATCCTGAATTATATTTATCATTTTATTCATCTATGTATTTCTGTTTTCTTGGACACCACTTAAGCATTTATTCATGCCGAATCCATTTCCCACTCCCTCCCCTCTTCCTGCTCCCTCCACCTCCCCCCTCTTCCAACCCCCATCTACTTCTCAGAGCATTATGGCTTCCCATGGGGACTCAACAGACTCACATTGCTTTGAGGCAGGACCAAGGCACTCCCCTCTATATCTAGGTTGAGCAAGGTATCTCTCCAAAGAGAAAGGGTTCCAAAAAGCCAGTTAAGTACAAGCAGTAGGGATAAATCCTGGTCTCAAGGCCAGTGGCCCCACAGTCTGCCCCTGCCATACAACTGTCAACCATATTCAGAGGGCCTAGTTTGGTCCTATGCTTGTTCCCTCACTGTCAGGCCGGAGTTGGAAGGCTTTCATTAGCTCAGGTAAGCTGTTTTAGTGGGTATCCCCATAATGGTCTTGATCTATTTTCTGCTATTCTCACTCCCTCCTCTCTGCAGCTGGACTTGGGAGCTCAGCCCAATGCTCTGCTGTGGTTCTCTGCATCTGCTTCCATCAATAGCTGGATATAGGTTCTATGGTGACATTTAAAACATCAATCTGACTAAGTAAGGCCAGTTCAGACACCCTCTCCACTATTGCTTAGGGTCTTAGCTAGGGTTATTTTGGAGATCAGTTCTCTGTCTAATGGGAAGTTGGTGAAGATCTTTTCCCAACTCAGTAGGCTGGCTTTTTGTCTCATTGATTGTGCCCTTTGCTTTACAGAAGCTTCTCAATTTCAGAGGGTCTCATTTATTTATTGTTGCTCTTACTGTCTGTGCTACTTGGGTTATATTTAGGAACGTTCAAGTTCTTTCCCACTTGCTCTTCTATCAGGTTCATTGTGGTTGGATTTACATTGAGAAATTTAATCCATTTGGACTTGAGTTTTATGCATGGGGATCGGTATGGATCTGTTTGCATTCTTCTACAAAGTTAATGCCAGCACCATTTGTTAAAGATGCTTTCTTTTTTCCATTGTATAATTTAGGTTCTTTGTCAATAATCAGATGTTCATAGGTGTGTGAATTAATATCCAGGTCTTTGATTCAATTCAGTTGGTCAACTTCTCTGTTTTTATGCCAATACCAAGATGTTTTCATTACTGTAACTCTATAATAGAGCTTAATGTCAGGAATGGTAATACCTCTGTAAGTTCCTTTATTGTACAGGATTGTTTTGACTATCCTGGGGTTCTTGTTTTTCCATATGAATTGAGTGTTGTACTTTCAAGGTCTGTGAAGAATTGTGTTGGGATTTTGATGAGGATTGCATTGATTCTATAGATTGCTTTTGGTAGGATTAGCATTTTTATTATTTTGATCCTACCTATCCAAGAGCATGGGAAATCTTTCCATTTTCTGGATTCTTTTTCAATTTCTTTCTTCATTAATTTAAAGTTCTTGTTGAACTGATCTTTCACTTGTTTGGTTAGTGTTACCCCAAGATATTTTATGTTGTTTGTGGTTATTGTGAATGGTGATGTTTCTCTGATTTCTTTCTCAGCTTCTTTATCTTTTGTATATTAGAGGACTACTGATCTTTTGAGTTGATCTTTTATCCTACCACATCACTGAAGATATTTCAGTTGTAGGAGTTCCCTGGTAGAATTCTTGGGGTCAGTTATGTATACTATCGTATCATCTATGAATAACAAAAGTTTGGCTTCTTCCTTTCCAATTTATATCCTCTTGATCTCGTTTTGTTGTCTTATTGCTCTAGCTAGAATTTCAAGAACTATGTTGAATAGATATGGAAAGAGTGGACAGCCTTGTTTGTTCCTGATTTAGTGAAATCGCTTTACATTTCTCCATTTAATTTGATGTTGGCTTGCTGTCTATTGCTTTTATTATGTTTAGGTATGTTCCTTGTATCCTTCATCTCTCCAAGACCTTTATCATAAAGGAATGTTGGATTTTGTCAAATACTTTTTCAACATCTAATGAGATGATCATTTGGTTTCTTTTCTTTCAGTTTATTTATATAGTGGTGGTTTCTAGGCAAAGATTCCACATTCATTGATTTTTCAATATTTTATTAATGTGGAATCCTTAGTAATGTGGAAACTGTTAGTATTGACACACTAAATATGTGGGTTTTATCAGTTTGTTTTTGTGTTTGGTGCTGGGGTTTGAACCCAGGGACCCTTTGTAGATTGAGCACATACCTTAGCACTAGGTACAGTAGTTGAAATCTGACTACAATAGTCACTTCTGTCTCTTCCTGGCTTGTAACTGGATTGCTTCCAAGTGGGAGGTTAATTGGCACTATTTGAAGAAAGTAAAATAAATGTTGGGCTTTGTAATGATTCCTTCAGAAATATATCTAACAATAGTTGAATTATACTTTTGTGTAATTAATGACTGAAAAAAAGCTGACTTCATTTTTCCCACCAGTATCCAATATCAGAATGAAGCAGATGGTTAAAAGCAAAGCAATAGAAATCATCCTTTTATCTGAAGGCTTAAAAAGATTCCTTAATCTAACTCTATGTGGTTCTGTCTACATTATAATCCCCCGGCCTCCTTCTTCCTTTTGAGTTTTAGAGTTGAGTTACAGGAATGATATTTTTTTAAAAAAAAAAAAAAAGCATAACCATACAAAATATACTCCTATATTTGGATATTTTCTTTTTTTTTGTTCTCTGTATTCTTATTCACCTCTGCAAGAGGAAACTGTTACAGTTACTTCATTTGCTTTTGTTTTCATATGTAATAAACTGCCCTACACCATTGTTATTCTAAAGTTGCTGCCTTACAGTGATAGTGAAGTTAATTGTTCATAGAAATCAGTACCCAATCCAGCTGAACATGGTAGAGATTTGGGATGGAGGCAGGGAATGCTTGGAAATCTATTTACATTGTCGCTTTTTACTTCTCCCTGTGTAATTGATTTTTTTTTTTTGCTTTTTATCTAAATGTATATATTTTTATTGCTTTATAAATAATACCATTCAAAATTTCTACCTCCTCCCCTCCTCCCATTTCCCTCCCACTCCCCCACTCACCCTCTCCTCTCCCCCCTCCAGTCCTAAGAGAGGGCAGGTAACCCTGCCCTGTGGGAAGTCCAAGGCCCTCCCCCCTCCATCCAGGCCTAAGAAGGTGTGCATCCAAAGAGACTCTGCTCCCAAAAAGCCAGTATATGCAGTAGAATCAAATCCCAGTGCCATTATCATTGGCTTCTCAGTCAGCCCCCATTGTCAGCCACATTCACAGAGTCTAATTTGATCACATGCTTGTTCAGTCCCAGTCTAGCTGGCCTTGGTGAGCTCCCATTAGATCAGTTACACTGTCTCAGTAAGTGGACCAACCCCTTGCAGTCCTGACTTCCTTGATCATCTTCTCCTTCCTGCTCTTTAGCTGGACCTTGGGAGCTCAGTCCAGTGCTCTGATGTGG
>JAQHUG010000033.1:9560918-9581185 GCA_028555095.1 Dicrostonyx torquatus | reverse complement strand
TTTGGTTTTTCGAGACAGGGTTTCTCTGTGGCTTTGGAGCCCGCATTGGAACTAGCTCTTGTAGACCAGGCTGGTCTCGAACTCACAAATATCCGCCTGCCTCTGCCTCCCGAGTGCTGGGATTAAAGGCGTGCACCACCACCGCCCGGCCTGACCTGCTTTTTAATATTACTAGTAATTTTTTTGAGGTGGGAATGTTTTTGAGACTGGGTCTCATGAATCCCAGACTGATCTGATAATTGCTATATGACTGAAGAAGACCCTGATCTTCTGATCCTCTTGCCTTTATCTTCAAAGTGTAGCTCCTGGTCTTATGTATCTCAAGTAGATTCTAAGGATCGTATACAGCCCACTGCCTGAACATACAAAGCAAGCATTCTATCAACTGAGCCTCATCCCAGCCTCATAAAAATATTCTAAAGCAGCGCATAAGCCATAGTAAAGACTTGAATTAACACAGATGCAATTCCCAAACTTTGCAAACAAAAAACTTTTAATGACTCAGTACTACTTAGAAACTTTTATAGAAAGGTATTATTTGAACCAATAATTTACTAAGACTGTGGTTTTTAACTTTTAAGGAATTAAATTCAGATTATTTTTACTAGAAATATAATCAGAACATTAAATTCTTGTGGTTTATTTTAGATTTGTTTTAAGTTCACACTACCATTAGAGAACTGTAAGTCTTAATTAGAGGTGACTTGGTTGACTGATGAGTAAGAGGCAGTATGAAACTGATTGAAGTTAAATATTGGAGGCTATGGAAGTTGAGATTTTGTCCTGGATGTCAAATGTACACGCGCACGCGAAAGTTCATGAATATGGTACAGTCTGTATGTGGAGGTCAGAAGACAGCACGAGGGAGTCAGCTTTCTCTTTCTTTCACATGGATCTCAAAGATCTAACTCCAGTCTTGCGCTCGGCAACCAGCACTTTTACCCACTGAACCATCCTGCTGACCAAGAGCTAGGCTAGTTTAGATGTTCAGGAAACAGTGATTAAGTTTGGGAGATTTTTGTTTTTTGCTTGCTTTTTAAAAGATAGACTTCTTATAATGAAATTTCATACATTATCAGTTTTATTTTGAATGTGGTCATTTAGACTTGGTATACTGTAGACAAGTTGTTGTATTGAGATTCTTGTGAACTGACAACTACAAGTTGTCCTCTGACCTCTGCGTACATACTATGATGCTATCATGCCCCATCCCAACAAATAAATTAGTACAAAAATGCCAGCAGTTAAAAAAAAAGGCTATAATTTTCAACAAAGCCATAGTTAGATAAGAATTAACATATCAGTCAACACCTGAAAAGGATTGATTCAAGGACTCCACAGATACTGGTGCACTTAGAGTCCTAACATGAAATTTAAGACACAGGGTTTTGCAGATCTTCCATATACTTTAATTCATTTGTGTCTCATCTGTGACCCACAGACTGTGTGCATGCTAGGATGGCTCTGGATGTCTGTCACTCAACACATTCATAGATAACAGCATTCTGTCTAAATGTCAAAACATGAACCCTAAAGTCTTCTGCCTTACCAGCTAAGATATCAAAGGGAGCAAGCAGATGCAGAGACCCACAGCGAAACATTAGGGAGAGCTCAGGTGATCCTAGGAAGAGGGGAAGGAAGGATTGTAGGAGCCAGAGGAGAGCAACAAGAACATGGCCCACAGAATCTACTAACCAGGGCTCATGGGAGCTCAAAGAAACTGAAATAAGAATCAGGGAACCTGTACGGATCTGACCTATGTCCTCTGCATATTTGTTGTGGTTTTGTAGCTTGTTTTCCTTGTGTGATTCCTGACAGTGAACGTCCCTAGATTTGTTATGCCATATTTGGTTAATATCTCTGGGAGGCCTGCTCTTTTCTGAAGGAAAATGGAAGAGGAGTGGATTGGGGGCAGAAGGAAGTTAGGAGGGAGGGACTAGGAAGAGAGGAGAGAAGGTAAACTGTGGTCAGGATGTAATATATGAGAGAAGAAAAAATAAATAAGTTAATTTAAGAAACAAAGCCATCTCTGGTTTGCTTAGTGCAACATAAATGCTTATAAATAACTAATATTCTGTAGTGTTTGGAGCAATATGAAGAAATAAATGTATGTATGTAGGCATTTATAAAAAAATTGTTGAAATTACTTTAACATTTCCTGACTTAGTTGATTGAATCTGAATGTGGAGCCTTCAGATAAGGGAAACTAACTATAATAAATTAATTTTAATATATACATTGGTTGGGAAATCTTTAAAACACCAAAATGTAAGAAAAATTTAAAGATAATCGAATAGCTAGAAAAACTAGGGAACATTTGTTTAGGATACAGTGGTCATGACCAGTTTATCTGTGGGTAAATTGTCCTTTGTTATTCATCTACAAACACTGAATTCTATTCTATTTTCTTATATGGGTTTGGGAGTCTTCCACCTTGTTCCCTAGGCAACCTGTCAGATGAGTTTCCATAGCTACTAAGCTAGCATGGTACAAATTTCCTGCTCTGAAGCATATAGTAGACATAGGGTATCACACTAGGTCCCAGCAATGTGCTTGTCATCACTGATTGCATTTGATGTGACATGGGTGCACATGAGTTTCGTTGTGTCATTGGTAAACCAAGATGTTCTTCTGTTCAGTCTCACACACAGTAGTTTACTGACATACTAGCATTTGCTGAACAGCAAATGTTCCGAGCAAGCAGTTAGCCTATCAGTGAGTCAATTTTTCTTTTGAATCTTGTTTTGAGAATCAGTTAGGCCACAAGTAACTTACATGTCTCTGTGACCAGGCAGATTAAAGGATTAATCTTTTTTTAAATTTCATTTTTACTATTTATGAAGAGTCATATGCCATGACCAGCTTGAAGGAATTAGCTCTCAACACCATCTGGGGATCGAACTTCCGTCATCAGGCTTAATGGCAAATTGTATCACCCACAGAGCTATCTTGCTGGCCCTAAATATTAATCTTGTAATTCAGACTAACATCATTTTATCATTGATGAGTTGATAAAACTAACTACTTGGAGGTGGAGAAAGTGATCTAGAGTGATTCTTTAGTTTGAGTCATTGGTGTTGCTTTACAAATAATTTTCAAAACTGTTGGATGAGTTAAGTCTTTTAAAGTGTCACAACCCACCATTGTTCTTTTTGTGTTATTATCAAATATGTATGTAACACATTTACATCAGGATTATCTCCTGTGATGATTTCCATGGCAACGAAACAGTAACTTAGAGTTTCTGTCAAATCATTGTAACTCGACTTTGTAACCTTCTAAGAAACCCAGCTTGGGTCTTTTAACATTTGGAAGAATGACATTCTTGCATATCTGTCTTTTCCTATAGAACCAAACTCTTTGACATTTGCTTTGTATTCTCTTGATTTTTTTTTTTTTAGTATAATTGTTGTATTGTCTTGTAACACAGGGCTAAGACCTGAAAGTCAAGATGCAGTGAGAGAGACTCCTTCAGCACTCGCTTTACAGAAGACTTTCTAGTGATTAGATCTCTTTCAGAAAGGGAACAGTGGATCCCATAAGAGGTGATGGTGTTAATGTTTATAGCCCTAACTCTAGGTAAAAGAAGCCACTTCTCTAATGAGAATAAAGTATTTTTAATTTGCTTATTTTTATGTCTGCATATAGGTATTTTACCTTAAGGTATTTGTGCCACATGCGTGCAGAGGTGAGAAGAAGGTGATGGATCTCCTGGGACTGGCGTTACAGACAGTTGTTAGCCTTCATGTTGTTGCTAGGAACCAAAATCAGGTCGTATGGAAGAGAAGCTAGTGTTCTTAACTGCCAAGCCATCTCTCTAGCCCTAAAGTTGAGTTTTTAAGACTCCTTCTTGGCTTGAACCTTTCTTTCCAATGAGGAAATAATACAGATTTTCTCATATTTCTAAATAACCAAATTAAATTATAAAGACAGAACTGAATTTTGTCTCACTGTTGTGGAGATTTGGATCCTTGATTGGTAGTGGTTCCCATGGCATGGAGAGGGTATCAGAAGAGAACTTCTTTTCTTATGGACAAGAAGCAAAAGGGGAAAAGGAGAGGGAGAGGTCCCATAATTCCATATCACACCTCCAGTTAGTTAACTTCCTCCCACTAGACTGCCTTCTCCCTGTAGCACCATCCTAGGGACCAATTCTCTAACACATGGGCTTTCAGGGATAATCACAATCCAAACTAGAACAGTTAGCTCATGAGTTGCCAACTGCAGTATCATCATGACTCTGCTTATTTTTATTCTGCTTAATTTCCAGAGCTACTGTTGATTCCAAATACTAATGGGTATTCCTAGAGAACAATATAAAAGAAACAAATTTTGCTTCAGACAGGTTGTTGCTTTTTTTTTCTCACCCTTTTCAAGAACAAAAGAACTTCTTAAAGTACAGTTTATGCATTGGTTTATGCTTGGTTACCTTTCTACTGCTGTGGCAATCCACCATAACTGGGGAAGTTATAGAAGAGTTTATTGGGAGCTTGCTTACACTTTCAGAGGATAAGAGTCAGTGACCTCCTCCAATAAGACCACACCTCCTTATCCTTCCCGAACAGTTCCACCAGTTGGAGACCAAGTATTCAAATATGTGATACAATGGGGCCTGTCTCATTCAAACCACTACAATTTGCAAGTTTAATTCTGTTCATATAGATAAGAAAGCTGAAGATGCACGCCACATACCTTAACCATTGCTTTAACAACGAGTATTATATAAAGTATAAAATCTGTTAGATGTAGAATATTACTTACAGTAAATGTAGAAGGAGGTAGAAGGTAAAAGTATTCAAAATAAAATACTTGGCATTTTGATAGTTCCTATTTGAAATTAGAGGCACTTTACAGAAGGTAATCTCAACTTCAGGTGTTTAATGAACAGTAGTTTTGTAGACTGTCACTCTTATTAAAAGAAATGGCGTGTAAGTGCATTTGCTTGAAACTTCTGTAGAAAAATGATGCAAAACATTAGCTTTATTTGTATGTAAAAACTGAGACATCATAGGCTATATTTGAGAAAAGATAACTACAAGTTTGAATATGTTTGCTGTGGTTTCATTTGAGAAAAGATAACTACAAGTTTGAATATGTTTGCTGTGGTTTCATTTTGCTAAAATATGACTGGGTGTAAGGTATGTGTTTGCATACACCAAATTAATTAATTATACTAGAATACAGAAACATGAAATAGAAAAATAATTAAGTTGAACTTAAACTTTTGTTTAAGAAAACAAAAGTAAACCAAAGATTAGTAAGAATATTATAATGTATCAGACAAAAAAAATCAAAATTATTTTGATATATATCAAAAGAATTATATACAATATCATAAAACTCAATAACAAAGACAGGGTGACTCCATTTTTAAGAAATGGAAAGAAGCTATTTTTATCAGAGAAATAAATGTATATATAGTAAATGCTATTCAGTATCTTTAATCATCAGAGACATAAATTAAATCCAAATGAAAATCCAACTGATTGAAATGGATATCTGTGTCACTCCAGTTATACTGGCTAAGGCTAAAATGACTGATTGAGCTAGGGGTTACTATCATAATAATGACTCCTGATTTACCTTTTATAAGTTTACGCTTTTATTCATTTAGTTTATATAAAACAATTTACTTGATCTCCATTATTATTAAGCAAGTATGTGCATTATTCTTATTTTCTATTCTATCTTAGAGAATTGGGTATATTTGGAAGCCCATAGGTTATTGTTCTTAGGGCTTACAGGGGCTAATTTTCGTTATCGGCTTAGCTAGATTTAGACTGATCTAGAAGCCTTTCCTCTTAATGTGTCCGTGAGGCATTTTCAGAAATATTTAACTGAGTAGACAAGCTTGCCCTGAATGTGGGTGGCACCATCCCATGGCCTGGGCTCCCAGGCAGAATAAAAACGGTGAGCACCAGTATCCACGTTTCTTTCCTGTGATCTTGATGTCATCTCATGATCTTCTTTCCACACCATGAAGGACTTGATCCCCTGAAACCACATGCCCAAATAAACGCTTCTTTGAAGCACGATTAATAAAAGCTCAGGGATATTGGGGTCCAGCCTGAAGATTCAAAATGCAAAGCAGCCAGCCACTGGCTCTTACCTCGACCTCAGTTCAAAATGGCGATCCTGCCTCCAGGAAGCTCAGAATCAGACTGTAACTGTGAGCTGTCTCTTCCCATTTTATAATCCTCTCTAGGTCTGGATTAAAGGCGTGCACTACTTGGTTTCGGTGGCAAATTATTGCTTTTACTGGAAGTAAAGGTGTGTGTTATCACTCTGTGGTGTGTAAGGCTGACCAGAAGGGCTGTTTTATTCTCTGATCTTCAGGCAAGCTTGATTTATTAAAATACAAATCAAATAACACTACACTTCTTTGGTTGCCATTGTCAGAGTGTAAAGTAACTAAAACGGGGGTTTCTTCACCCCTTCTCCCATTATGGTTCTTACATTAAAGAACTAAATGGGCAAGGCTTGGGGATCCACAAAGTGACTCTATTATCTATTACTGAGTAAACCTGGTAGTTTCCTATAATTAGATAGCTATTGATAATCCACTCTTTTAAAATAAAAACTTATAGGACTGTTAGCAGGTTTGTCAAAGGAAAGACTTAGAACATATGGCAAATCTGAACCATGCACTAGAGTCAGATAACATTTGAGATTGCATAACCCAGTCTTTTTTTCTCTAGGTAAAAATTCCTCTAACACTACCCCATCTCAAAAGCTAGTCACCATGCTTAATTAAAACACTAATATTTTGCCTCCCAAGTCTTGCCATTCTGTTATTCATCTCAAAAATGTAGAGAGATAGTTCAGTGGTTAAGAGCACTGGCTGCTCTTGTAGTGCCAATATGGTGCTTCACAGCTATCTATAACTTGACTTCCAAGGGATCCGAAACCCTGCCCTGACTACCGCATGCACGAGGCAACCTCATGGTACAAAGACATACATGAAGGCAGAACACCAATGCATATAAAATAAAAGTTACTAGAAAATTAGAAATCTAGTTTTCTTTCAGGTTTTTTTTTTTAATTTTCTGAGATGGAGTCTATGTAGCCTAAGGATGACCTTGAACTTCTGATCCTCCTGCCTCCACCTTCCAAGTGTTGGGCTTAAAGGCCTGTACCACCACATTTAGATTTTGGTGTTGGGGACCAAACTCAAGGCTTCCTGCATGCTAGACAAGTGCTCTACCAACTGAGCTACATTCTCAGCCGCTTCTAATTTCATGAGTCACTCTTATCATTGTTACAAGTGGTAATATTCCCTTTGGCATTTTATTGGTTTTTCAAGATGGGATTTCTCTGCAGCTTAGCTTTGAAGCCTGTCCTGGAACTCGTCTTGTAGACCAAGCTGGCCTCAAACTCACAGAGACCTGCTTGCCGCTGCCTCTGAGTGCTGGGCCTAAAGGCATGTGCCACCACCACCTGGCCTTTTACCACTTTTTTTTTTTAAACTAACCTGAAATGTTCCTTTTTGCCCCCCCATTCCTTATATAACATTAACATAGCTTCCTTTTGTGGACCAGCTATCAAAGTATGGTTTCATATGTGTCATGTTATATTTTGTTTAGAAAAATATTGGTGTGGAGCCAGGCGGTGGTGGCACACACCTTTAATCCCAGCACTCGGGAGGCAGAGCAGGTGGTCTCTGTGAGTTCGAGACCAGCCTGGTCTACAAAGAGCTAGATCCTGGACAGGATCCAAAGCTACAGAGAAACCTGTCTTGAAAAACAAAACAAACAAAAATATTGGTGTGGTAAAGCTAAGGTAATTTAGTTGTATACCCCTTTCCTATTCCTTGTACTTCTAGCTAGTTGATCTACTTCGATTTGTATGGGTGCACATATGTGTGTGTGTGTGTTTGTGCATACATTTCTGTGTGGGAGTGCAAAAGTGCATGTGTGTGCACACGTGCACGCATGCTACAACCTACAATCCTTATCTCTCTTCATTCAAACTCTATGCCATCATACTTTATTAATTTTTCTTTTCTCCCTCAAATGTAGCCTTTATTTTAGATGAGTGCATGTTGCCAAGTTTTCATTTACACTCGTCTCTAAATTTCTTACTGATTTTTAAACCCTTTGCTAGCATGAAATACAATGAAACCAACTCAAAGCAAAAAATAAAAGACAATATGACCTAGCTGGCTCGTTATCAAACAGGATCTGTACTATCCTCTCCATGTTTAAAACAGTCTCCTGTGATCCCTAACCCTCTATTATATGACAGCCGCAGAGAGCCAAGGAACTCCCTTAAAATCAACTTGGATGCTTTCTATATGTGTGAGAGGTAGTTAATGTGGCTACTTTGCACAAGCATCACCTCTCGTGCATAATGGGAGACTCTAGTGATGGAATCACAAATTAATGATAATTTATGTTTTTCTAGAACAATATTGGGAAATAGGTTTTAATTGCCGCCAGATGTGTTAAATTAACTTTAAACTCTCTTCTGAGAGGAAATTATATATATCAACTGTAAATTATATAGTAAAATGTAATTATTAGATTATTTTATAGAGACTTTTAAATAATTATTACAAAACTGTATAAGTGATCCTATTTCACTTTCTACAATAACCAGTTCTTAGCTATCCATAGTGAGAAGACAGTAAAATACAGCTAATTGAATTCCACTGGTAACTCAGAAACCATAGCCTGAACTCACCTTGCAAAGGAGCTCTTCCTGAGCTCCTGCATGGGGCTCCTCCAGCATTAGGGACAAGCTTGGTTATTCCAGGGAACCAGCAGTCTCTGATTTTAGGAGCTGATAGAAGACAAACATTTACTGCTGTGCCCAGGGTCTGCTGCAGTTCTTGGCAGTGACCCAAGGCAGCTTTCTCTGTTTGTTGACTAGCTTGGTTATACAACAGTACATGTTCTGCAGTCAACTGGAGTCCCCCCAGGAGCTGTGAGGGAGCTTTTCCCCATGATTCAGTGCAGCCTTAGGTACATTCCTCCTTACCTGCTTGTGTGGTGCATACCTATCACATAACTTCAACAGCATGAGAGAATGAAATAAAAATTCCCAGAAAAAGAAGTGACCCACATATCAGCAAAGAATACACGTCTCTGGGGCTCCTTCTCTGATCCTTGCCCGTTTTCTTATAATATGATCCATGAAGAACAAAAAGAACAACCCGCCAACAAGTTGAGTTATCTTTGTAGGAAATTTAGAAAGATCTTATCTGACTTGAACTGGGCCACTGCAGCTTTCCAAAACAGGAATTGAGGGAATCAGCTGACATGCCTGTATTACTGGGGATTTCTCTCTGAGTTGATAATTTTCAGGTTTTTTTCTATCTTATTCAAAGAACACATACATTACAAATTGGCAAACAAGTAAAGTTTATTAAAAAGCCAAGTGATAGTACAGGTCAGATATACTACAAATGAGCTATGCACTCAAAGGCCTCAGCTGTTATTCGGGGCTTTGTTTTAAAGGATCCAGAAACAGGAAGAGTTAGTTGCTAAGGAGTATATGTGAATGAATCTGTTTTGATTGGCTGGCTTGATTATGTGAGACTTTGTTCACTGAGCATGTCCCTTCCCATAATGCATCTGATTTTAATTATATGCATACCTTATGATTATGCATAAGCTTAAGATGCTTAGCATGGGGCCTTTCCTTAAAAGTTCACTCAGAGGGCAGTTTGCCTTATTGTAAATGTATCTAAAACTAGTTCACACCAGGTCAGTTCCCTGCCTCCAGTATTCTGATATGTTCTGGATGCGGCCAACAAGAGGGGAGTTACAAAGGCTGCCAGGAATAGTAACTTATTCTATCATTTAAAGTGGAATGCATCTGCAGTTTGGTGCAAGTGTGTTTCCTGGGTTGCTAGCTTTGGAGAGATGTGGGCATAACCTAAACCAAGTAAAGTCGCTGAGCTTTCCTTGTGATTGCCTTCCTTGCTGGGGTTTTTGGTACCTACTTGATGTTTATGTGATCTAAGAGCCTCGGAGATCCCATCTAGATTAATGTCTGCCTCACGAGACATCATGTTCTTTATTTGGCATGGGAAATGATGGAAGGTGGAAGTAAATTGAAGATAGATTGGTGATAAAAGTACAAAGCATTAGTTATTACTCTGCTACCCTTCCCTCCATCTTCTATATGACTATACTCATGCACATACTGGTATCATTAATGGGCTCAATATGTTTTATTTTGTTTTTTTTAAGAACAGTTGAAGTTATGGAATAGTGATGTTGGTGATAAGGGAGAAATCGGAGGAGAGAGAATGGGGGAAGAGGCCTGACCAAAGCATGTTTTATATGTAGGTAAAATTCTCAAGCAATAAAAATTTTAAAGCTAAAATCTTTTCTCAAATTGCTTTATTGCAAGCAATATTGTTTACTGAGTATTACTTAGATAGCAGATACCCTTTTTAGCATTTTACATAAGCTGTCTCATTTTATCCTCACATCAGAATTACTGTCTTGCTATCAGTAAGGAAATTGAGACTCTGAGGATTGTTAAAGAAAACTACTCAGCAATAGATGTTAAAGCATGCACAGAGAAGTTTAGGTAGCACAACCAGAGTGTGGAAGTCCCACTACAGCAGGACGTGCAGGGGAGAGAATTAGCATAAATATGAATACAGCACACGCCTTTAATCCCAGCACTGGGAGGCAGAGGCAGGTGGATCTCTGTGAGTTCGAGACCAGCCTGGTCTACAAGCTAGTTCCAGGACAGGCTCCAAAGCTACAGAGAAACCTTGTCTCGAAAAACCAAAAAAAAAAAAAAAGAAAAAAGAAAACAAGCACAAGGAAGGTCCTAGCAAAGCTGGGCCAAGGAGGTTCTTGCTGAAGTCAGGCCTGGGTGATGGATTAAACACAACCTGGCAAGGAGGGCAAAAATCTGACTATCCAAGTTAACTCAATAGAGCAGTGGTTCTCAACCTTCCTAATGTTGTGATCCTTTAATACAGTTCCTAATGTTGTGGTGACCCCAACCATGAAATTATTTTGTTTCAACTTCATAACTGTAATTTTGATACTGTTAGAATCATAATGTGAATATTTCTGGAGATAGAAGTTTGCCAAAGGGGTCGTGACACACGGGTAGAGGACTACTTCATTAGTGAGTGAGAAATTTTGCTTGATTATCTTAGCAAGGCTGGAAGAACTGGATTATACCGGACGTGGACAAAGAAACGTAAACTAAGATTCAGAAAGTAGGCTTAAGGTTAGTCAAGCTAGATCTGTTGGGTTAGTTTTTCCAAGGTCATCTCTAAGAGATAGTTCCTGAGCTTGAGGTTTTCTTGTCCTTACTACCTACCAACTGAGAGAACATATGTTAATCCTAATTATAGCATCTACTTATGTCGCAATTTAAAATGAAAGGCATTGTTGTAAGTGCTTTAAATGTATTAACTCATAATCCTCGAGAGCACCTTGTGTAGCACAGACCATTGTTTTAAGAGGAGTGAGTTCCTACAGGTACACCATCTCATCTGTGTCAACCCCTGGAGGAGTGGGAGCAGAACCCCAACCAGAGCCCACGCTGTTCATTGCCTTGTGAGTCAAAGGATATGGATTTAGATTCATGGTTTAGTCTCCCAGAGGTGAACCCTGAGCAAAATGCTTTTATCTCTCGCGAACTCCATTTCCTCATACAAGAAGAAACGGTACTTGTTTCTGGGTAATTCCTGAGGGCATTTCTAGGCAAGCCCTGTGGTTCTTGCACCAGTATTTTAGAATTGCAGAGAGGAAAAGGTCAGTATGAGAGAGCACCTTGTGGTTCGTCAACTGAAGATGCTGTGAGCCTCTGCTGCTGTGCATCCCACACCTTCTGTGTTTGTCCTCAGAAGATATCTATTGCTGCAGCTTAATACATGTCCTTTCCCAGTGTATCACCTGGCCAGCTTCTTTGTAGGACACAGCTCCATGTAATTGTGTGTATTGGCATTGAAAGCTCTTTGTTCAGGGATGTCATATGACTGATTGTTCACATGTAAAGACCCTCATAAAGAAAAAAACTCTTAAAAAACACTGACATGTATACATGTGGACATGCACATTTAGTATATGTGTCTATGCATGTCTGTGACATCTGTACCAGTGTAAAGGCACATATTTTCTTAGAAAAATTCACATGCTCATCTTTCTTGCCTTGGTAAAGGTCTGATATATAGATTTGTAGTGAAGTACTTAAGGTACTTTTTTATATTTTACAAAATTAGGAAACATTTAGACATTTTTGTGGATTTTCTGATTTAGTCATTTAATGTTTTGCACTTTCTCTTTGAATTGAATACAGGTTAACTATAATATTTAAAAATTAAAAAATGACAGAGCTGGAGGAAAGGTTTAACTATCAAGAATTTTTAGCACCCACATCCGTAGTCTTCCAGTTGCCTGTAGCTCCAGTTCCAGGTGGCTTTTCCTGTCCTCAAAGCATGTTCACTCATGGTGCACATACATGCATGCATGCATACATACATATACACCTGAATACCCATGCATTTAAAAATAGAAGGAGGAGGAGGAGATAGAGGAGGAAGGAAGGAAGGAAAGAAAGAAAAATAGAAAATGTGGCAAAGATAGTGAGGATTTTTGTTACAGGCCTCATCTGGATCTCGGCAGGTTCTTGGGCCAGCAAAGGCCCCTGATCCAGATCCATCCAGACCAAGCAAGTGGCCCTTGTCGAGTAGCAGTTGATCCAATAGGAGGGGAAAAGATGGGCAGGCGCCAAGCCAGGAGTTCCTCCAACAACCTAAAAAGCAACATGATAATGCCAGAATCCAGTGATGATGCAACAAGAAGACCTGAGCAACCTAAACCATCTCTATTAATCTGTATACCACCACGAGGTCGTGGCCTACCAGCAAAGTTGCAGCACATCTATCTCTGGTGGCAGATTCATGGCATCCCTCTGACTCTGCCTTCTTCCTTCCAAAATTCAGTTCTGTCTTCCCACCTACCTAAGTTCTGCCCAATCAACAGGCCAAAGGCGTTTCTTTATTCATTAATGGTAATTCACAGCACACAGAGGGGACTCCCACATCAGGCTCCTCATTACTGTGACACAGAATCCTAAATGTTGCTAAGTCAAAATATATTGAGATAGCATGAACATGTTTAAATTTTGGATTAGGAAGAATAAGTACAGTAAAAGAGTCTAAAGGTAGCCTGAATTGTATTTAACACAAAGATATTTGCATTGCTTGGCTTCATTCTTAGTAGTCCCATAATATTCATTAGAAAATTCTCTACCCACAAATCATCAGGGAATGCTTTTTCCCTTTCTCCTGTCCTGGTGATCTGCCCTGCTGCGTACACATTGGCAGCTTCCTGTTTTCTGTGCATTCCAGGATGAAATTCTGTACTACTCTTTGAGCCCTTGTATTATGTTCTCCAACTCCCAAAGCAGGTTTTCAGCAAACTGCTCAAAGCTATTTTGAAGAAAGGTGATGATTTTTCTTGCTTTCAAAGCCTCTCGCATTGAATATGACCCCTTCTTCCTCTGCTCCAAACAGCTTGCCCACAGATGCCATATTCTGTGGGGAGGGGTGCAGAATGGGGAACAACTGGCCAGAGCATGATGTCCTTAGTACACAGGTAGAGCGTGTTGTCTTTGATGTGTTTCCCACTCTGGGCCTCTTAGGAAGGAGAGATCCATCACTCTTTGATCCAAGATGCTGGTCTCCATTTACAAGGAAGGTCGATTTCTGGACCTGTGTCTGCCCCTCCTCTTCACATGTGATAACACTTAGGTCCTCTCCTATTCTGACATGTTTAAGTCTGAGGGCAGCTTTTACCTCTTGTGGGTCTTTTTTTCACTTATAATCATACATGATCTTTCTCATCAGGATTTTTCTATGGGTCCCATAAAACCTTGACCCTTTCTTTCAGAGCCTGGCAGCCTTAGAACTTTACCCCTCCTTCCAACCTCATAGTTATTTCAGTGCCTGTAACATAACCCAGGGATTTCATACCTTTGTCCCCTCCTGAGAACCAGTCATTTCCCCAGCAGCCGGGCCCCACAGTATAAGCCTTCTTCCAACTGACCTGACATTCTCCCTTTGTGTTCCTTGATGGAACTTGACCCTGCTTACTCTGAAGTTCATCTCTAGTATTAGTTCTGTTATGCACACTGATATCCGTTGATACACTGATACACACTTTGGCCCTGCAAACCTTTATTTAATAAAAGGTTTGCATTTGTCAGTATTTTTCCGCATACCTTTGGCTCTTGCTTGCATGGGTTGGTTGAGGTTCTTTGGTGTTTTTTGTTTTCTTACTCTTATTTTCCCTTCTCTAGTCCCAGCTGTTAGTGATTAAATCTTACATTCTGAAGGACGTTGGGAACCTAACCATTTGTGTTACCACCATCAGCACCATCATCATCTTCAACATCAGTCAGACTAGAGTCTCAGGTCCTACTCTGATTGTTGCCCCAACTTCCTATATATTGGAATATATATAGCATATTGCTTACTTACTTTTAAAAAAAGACCTACATGAATCAGATTAATAAATTCCTGGTGATCGCAGGCCCATGAGTTCTTTTCAACACTCTTAGTAGAGTGTTACAAATGTGTGGCTTTTTAGGCAATTAACTATAAATTTCCAACCTACTTCCCTTTCGTTGCTTTTTAAGATAACAAAACCAACATTTATATCCCGTCTCAAGCTTGATTCCCCAAACATCCCAGCATTTGTCTTTTGTACTATATGCATAGGACCGAGGCTCAGGCTACTTCTGCTTCAGGGCCCCTATTATCAAAGAAGGTCTCCTGGTGTGGTCAATACTTTCCAGAGTCATCTGCTGGCTAGAGCTATACCAGCTTGTGCAGGGAATGGGGTGCACTAAATTGCTGGTGTGTATTCTGCTAAGCGTTCTTGACTTGCTGTTCAGAAGTACATTTAGTTTTCTGTAAAATAATAGAAATGCTTATGTCCTAACAGAATGACTGAGTCCTTTCCTCTCAAGTAATGGAATGTCATCTTGCAAAGGCATTTACTAGTCTCAGACTAAGTGTATGATCTTATTTGCTGTGTAGCCTCACTTAGGAGCCAGTAGTGAAATACTCTGTTTGGTCATATGAATTATGTATGCATGAAAAGCAAAGGCTTTTAGCTGTCTTTTATTCTTGGCATGCAGGATTTCTTGCCTCAGCAATAATAACACCTGATAAAGTAGTGCCACCATGTAACAAGTATGAACGCTGTAGACCGAGCCCAAGATAAGAAAAACCGCCTGACTTGTTCCTGTTGTTACTAAGCAGCTTATGTCCCCTAGAAGAATTCCTCTCCTTGGTGTCACCTGATTCACTTTTCTCCTGAACCACATTGTATGTAGTCTCATGCAAGTCACTGCTGCTGTCTCATGTTAACTCATGAGCTAACTTCCAGCACATGGTTCCACTCAGGAACCATGAGGAAGCAACATCTGGTCTTAGTGTACTGCTTGTTGACTCGGGTTCATGGCTATGCACACTTAGATTGTCGGTTCTATGTCATGTTAATGAATTGATGATCTCCAGAGAGGAACTTATGTCAGTTCTAAGTTTAGGTTAGAGAATTTCACCATTCTGTATAAACCATCTCTGACATAGCTTGGGGCATATGCTTTATCAAGAATATGATTAGCATATGAGGATGAAGAGTAAAACAACTCTAAGATCTAAGCATAGATCTTAGAGCATTCTGATGTAAACATGTGGTGTATGTTGATTGTCAGAATTTGTCTCTGGGGACATAAATCCTCTTGATTTGTTTCCTAGAAATGGTTAGGATTCCTGGGTGGAGGGCGTCTTAGAATTGCATGTGGGTGACTAGTTTGCTTATAAATAATTTTTATCTCTTTTTCTCATCTGTCCACTTTAGTCAGATACTTGGCTTTGCATACATATTACAACTTAAGTAAACTTTTTGCTATCTTGTGTATTTACATGCAAGGATTGAGACTATAACCCAAGATAAGAAATTTCATTAAAATATGTCTTATCAAATTTCACTTTAAAAATTAAAATCAAGGGTGTCTACTCAGCAGAAGTCGTGCACTTATTTACCCTAGACAAGTGGGAACACAACCTTCCTTCTAGAAGAGACATTTGCAGTAACGAAGCTCCTAAACTCCTAGAGTCCTGTGACAAATTCAGAAAAGTCCAATGCCACCATCTGAGATAATGTACTTCTATCAAGAAAATAAGCCTCATGACTTAAGCCTATATTTAAGACTATTTCCATGAAGTCATTTCTTCCTTTCCTGTTTCATTAAAATCTGTAATATCCTGAGTTAGGAACTTGGGTATTAAACTTCAAGATAATAACTGTATCTCTTCCTGGTATAAGCAAACAGTCCAAAAGAGAGAGAAAAATGATCCCCAATCCAGTTGTTGTAAAGCATTAGCCTACAACAGATAACCACTCTGTATTTGCCCCTGGATGAGGCTCACGATTGTTCATGAAAAGCTTTGTCTGTATCTTCCTTCCAGAAACTGTAGCCCAAGTAGGTGTTGTGACATCACTTAAGCCATAGCTTCTATCTGATCAGATAAAGATGAGCCAGAAAAAGTAGGGAACGGGCAAGGAGGATTGAGCATTTTGGATCTTTCCTTGGATTGTCTGCCATCTCCACTTCTATGTTTTGTCTACTGCAGTCAAATTAGGAAAGCTAGGTATTCTCAAGACAGGCGGTTTCGTATAATGGTTGAAGATACAGACTTTGACATTACACCAAAATGAATTTAAATCCTTACTCTACAAATGTAAACATCACTTGGTCATTCTAGCCTCAATTTCTTCATTCATATCATAAGAACAACGATATTACCTACAATGTCAGAATATGTACATCTAGATTTTCTTTTTGATCATAATTGTTGGCATAGGTATATTATTTGTGTAGAACTTTCATTTTAAACCCTTAGTCTTGAATTGCAATGGAGAGAGTCAGAGTAAAGGAAGAATCTTTTGTGTTCCTTATAAACTATGTGTGTACATTTACCACACCAAGTCTGGTGATGTCTCTTTTTAATCAATGGCACTACAGAGCCAGCCTTTGCTTTCTCTTTCTTTCCTGGCTTTTATTTTAATAATACTTTGGAAATACCAAAAATTGAGAACCTGTTTTTATGGAGTTTCTTCCCTTTTATCTCCCCTGATCTTTACAGAAAGTAATTCAAAACTTAAGGTTTCTAGTACCATCTGTCATCTAGTGTTGAAGTCGTCTGTGGGGATCCCTTACTAGGAGTGGGACACAGAAGAGACTCCGTGTCTCAAAGGCAGCTCTGCAAGGATTTATTGTGCACTGCTCTGTGTCAGGCTTGAGAGAACCTCTGCCAGGAGCCTACAAAACTAAGGAGAATGCTGACAAGATGAGACCTCCAGAAAGTACGTAGGGGTAAGCCTTACCCACCAGGCATCTGGAAAGAAGGAAGGGCTTTATGCAAAGAATTCTTAAGTATTTGTCCAGTCCACACAAACTTTACGCAGTTCACGTGTATAATGTGGGATGGCAGTCTAAGGTGAGCATGAGTGCCTGAAGATAAAAGAACCAAGAAGTAATTTTAATAAAACAAGGGGAAGGCGTAGTGGCACACGCCTTTAATCCCAGCACTCGGGAGGCAGAGGCAGGAGGATCTCTGTGAGTTCGAGACCAGCCTGGTCTACAAGAGCTAGTTCCAGGACAGGCACCAAAGCCACAGAGAAACCCTGTTTCGAAAAACAAAAACAAAAAAAAAAGGGGGGGAAAAGTCCAAACTGCAACACAACACTTCTCCATGTAAGCATTCAGAAGACACTCTATAAAATTCTCAGAAGCCCTACATCTCAAAATATCTCTGTATTTACAAAAATGTCATAAAAAGTTGAAAATAATAGCTAAGGTTGGATATTGAGTGGTCCCTGAGTTTGGTGGTTAATTAACTGATTAGTCCTATCAAGAATATCTCTCTGGTCTTGATTCCAGTTGTCTTAACAAAAGTACAATTTATCTTTGGGCATAGACATTTTATGATCATTTGTGAGCACTGGCAACTGATGCCATCCAGTCTCTAAGATACCGAGGGTCTATTGGAATATGAAGAGACGGTCTGTAAGTTCCCATCTGGGTAACTGTCAGGAGAATGTAGCGATTACTTCCCTTGTTGGAACAGGTACCTGGTTAATGTGAATGCTGCTTAACGAGAACCTCATCCTTACGGACATTGCTCCTGCAGAATGATCAGCTTCTCAAGTAAAAACTAAGAACCTTTCCCTAGCAGTTTTATGTGGGGTTTTTGTTGGGTTTGAGGCGGGGCCTCCCTGTGACATACAGGCTAACCTTGATTCCTCAGTTCAAGTAATTCTCCTGCCTCTTGTTCCCAAGTAGCTGAGATTACAGATGTACTCCACCATACACACCAGGTTTTGTTTTCTTTCAGAGGGGAGCTTAAGGCAGGAGAATATCATATTTTGGGAGAGTCTGTATGTTATGAATTATGTATAGTAGCTAGTTTTTATGTATTTCTCTATTAGCATAGAGAAAGCATCTGCAAAGATTAGCAACTCCGTCATTAAAGTACAAATACACATTCAGATACACTACATGAAAATTTTCTGTGTCAGACAAGGTTATAACTGAGAATTTGTTTTATTGTTGCAGATGCCAGAATAATTTCCCAGTCTACTTCGTCTCTTTACTTGAATGCCTCCTAAGTGGGGTGACTGTGATGAAAGAGAAATACAGCTTTTAAAACGTCAACTTCACTGAGTACAACTTATATAACAATGCTGCATTTTAAGTGTAAACATTTCTAAACATTGCCAGATGCATGCATTCTCTAACCCCTCCCCAAGCAAAGACCATTTCAGTGACCTGAAACATTTCTCACGTAGTGTCCATCATCACCACCACCTCTCACATACGCACCTTCTCCCTCCAGCAAGAGCTGATGTGATTTCTCTTGCAGTACATTAGGTATGTCTTCTGTCAAGACCCACACATGAAAGGAGTCTGTGCACTTTTAAATTCAATACTCTTGATCAACATGTTGTTTTTAAGATTCATTCATATTGAATGAATATATAACTTACTGATTCACAAGCATTTAAATTTACTTAATTGTTGAGGAGTGCTTTGGTTTAAAGTCTGGGAGTTTAAGGTTTGGGAATAACTGTGGATAAAGTTCATTAGCTGATTTTCTTATGATGGCTGTGGAACCTACCTGATGCCAATCTCACAAGAGGATTCAGTGTGTCTTTCTCCCCATTTGCTGAAGAAGTTCAGACTGGAACTATTGAGTCCATCTAAATAGGCGTTTCTTATGCAAAGGACTTATTTTGTATCCTGAAGATATTTGTCTATTTCATCTAGGTTGTTGATTAGAACAAATTGTTTTTTAACAGTGGTTTTCTCAGCCTTCCTAATGATATGGCCTTTTAATGCAATTACTCATGTTATTATGACCCCAACTATAAAATTATTTTGTTACTATTTCATAATTGTAATTTTGCTGCTGTTATGAACCATAATGTAAATATCTGATATGCAGGATATCTGCTATGCAACCCTTTTGGGGTCCGCCACTTACAGGTTGAGAATTGCTGGTTTGTATCTTTTTATCCTGTTAATATATGTGGGGTGAATTCAGTAGTGCTATTTGTTTTCATTCCCAGATGTCTTTGTTTCCTGGGATTTTCTAATTTTTCAAAGAGGCAGTTTATGGTTTCATAAATTCTCTTAAGTGTTTGTTCATTCTAACTAATTTTCCATTCTCACTATTTCATCCCTTCTTTCCTTGGGCTTAATTTGATATTTTGTTGTTATTCTTCCTTAAAGAAAAACTATAGATGATTAAAATGTTTCTAATATGAATTTTCTAGTGTAAGCATTTAAAGTAGAAATGTTTTAGTATAAACACTTAAAGTACTAGCAATTCTTTGAAATCTCAAACTGACAGTTTCATTACATTAAATTCAGAGTATGAGGCTGGGAACTGGCTCAGTCATTAATTTTACAAGTGCGAAGACCTACGTTTGATTCCTAAAGAAAAATGTTGCATCTAGTGGCATGCACTTGTAACCCCAGTGCTGAGATGGGGAGACAGGTCTTTCTTTGAGGCTCCCTGGCCAGCCACACAGACCTAATAGACGACCTTCAGGCCCATTAGCAACTTTGTCAAAAAGAATGTTGACAGTGTCTCTAAGGGTGATATGCAAGGTTGTCTTCTAGCCTCCAAATATGCACCTCAACAAATAAATGTGTAAACACACATGCACATGTGTGCACACCCACAGAGAGAGAGAGAGAGAGAGAGAGAG